>CM042877.1:3857469-4327469 GCA_023658055.1 Thaleichthys pacificus
GTGTGTGTGTACCTCCGTGAGGCTTCTGGGCATGTGTGTCGGTGCAAGTGCACGTGTGTATGTGTAAGACTCATTTAGGGTTCTGTATGTGTGTGTGTGTGTGTGTGTCCATCTGTAAGGGTTCTCCCTGTGTGTGTATGTGTGTGTGTGTGTGTGTGGAGGCTGGAGGACATTCCTGGGGTCAACGCTGCAGAGCCGACAAGCACTGGGGGAGAGCGAGGCCGTGTGTGTGTGTGGGACAGGCCAGACAGAACCTCCACCCTGCCCTGTCTCCTGTCCCCCTAGTGTCCCCCTAGCGTCCCCCTAGCGTCCCCATGGGCCTTCCCGTGGACGGAAACCACCTG
This sequence comes from Thaleichthys pacificus, assembly GCA_023658055.1. NCBI lineage: Eukaryota > Metazoa > Chordata > Actinopteri > Osmeriformes > Osmeridae > Thaleichthys > Thaleichthys pacificus. The sequence goes on from CM042877.1 coordinate 3,857,814, forward strand.
GCTCCTTTCACCTTCAGACCTCCAATCGCGTTAGCATGTCTGCACTGTGTGTCGGCAGCGAAGGCACCGCGTGCACGGCTGAGTCAGCGCTTTTGGAGGCGTGGATGTGGAAGAGCACAAAGGAACACGGAGATCATCGATACGGTTCCCCTTTGTTTGTGTTATAGATGAATAATATTTAGCCTGGACAGCTGTCCCGGGCTGTGAAATGTTCTTAACGAGCCATAAAACCAATTTAGCCTCATAAATACTCTGATTTGATCGTAAACAAATTATGGGCCTGTTGGTTAGATTTAATAAATATTTGTCGTGATCATAAACAGGAAAGTGGTCAAAGTGTTTTGGAGTCCGCCGTCAGGAATGCTTACAGGAAAGTGATGTGTGTCTTTGTGTGTGTGTGTGTGTGTGTGTGGTGTGCATACTATCTTTTTGTGAGCATTGCATGTTTCTAACCCCCTCCCCATTCTTGACCTAAACTCAACCATTTCTTGCATGCTTGCTCTGACCTTTAGCTCATCCACCCTTTTATCTGCATGGATGTGTAACCCAGCATACATTGGTTAACTCCTTTTTCAGTTCGAAAGCCGACCTCCATGTCACCAGAGCGCTAGCTCCACAGTGGTTTGGCAGGCTAAGCGGCCCTCTCAAGATGGTGATGCGTACTGACACAAAACAAATGCACACACACACAATTCATTTAAACTCTAATAGATCCTGTTTGAGTGTGTTTTGGCGCATCACTGTGAGTGTGTGTGTGTGTGTGTGTGTAACCGGGGGGGCGGTGATGGGGCTCAGCCGTGAGTAGTGGTGTGTGTGTGTGAGGAGGCTGCTGTATTTGTGTGTGTGTGTGTGTGCATGGCTGAGAGTCTGAGGAAACATGTGCTTCGGGCTTACAATCTTTTCTGATGCTTACACTCCCCACAGAGACCCAGATGCAGCTGAAAAAGTCAACTTTCCCAAGCATTCCAACTGTGTGTGTGTGTGTGTGGTGTGATCTGCTATGAGAGGTGTAAGAGAATGTTCAATTACAGAGCAGTGTGGAGTTGAATTTTAACAGCCTCCTTAATGCATATGTTTACTACCGGCATCTAAACCCCTCTCGAATGTTATCCGCTAAGTCAACTATTAATCTAAATAAACTGACAATCATCCTCTAGACATATTATTGCTTGTGTGTGCTTGCAGTGTCCATTGGACGCCAAAAAACGAATCTCATCTGGGATGTTGTTTTTGGTCTGACACACATGAAATGGTTTACTTTTAAACTTTCCCAGCTGCTACTTTCTCTCCTCACTAAAGGACCCTAATTGGCAAAAGTCTTAATAACCTTTCAGTACCTCACATTTATATACAAACGTATCAAATTGTCGAGCATTTCCCCCCTTTCATCTGGGGCAGTACGTGCTGTTTCAGTCCTTCTCCGCCTTGGGCTGGAAACCTTGTCCCGTTCTTCAAAGGAGGAGAGGCAGACTTCACCCTGAACTGACATTGTCCTCTTGTCCCACAGGTGTAGGCGGAGTCAGCCATGAGGACAACAAGCGAAGGTTCTGGGTCCGGGGCTGGACCCGGTGGACTGAGGGTGTATTGGGGCGTACGGCGCCGGCGCTTCCTCCTGCTGGCGTTCGCGATCCTGGAGCTGATCCTGAGCCAGTCCCCTTCGGTGCTGGGCGCGCTGGAACTCCAACTGGACGAGGAGCAGCCGGAAGGCACCATCGTGGGCGACATCAGCGCGGGCTCCCGCCCGACGTCACGGCCAGCCTCTACTTCATCTCGGACCACGAGGGCACGGGCGTGGGCAACGACCTCCACATCGACGACACCACAGGCATCATCACGACGGCGCGCCGCCTCGACCGCGAGGAGCGCGACCACTACAGCTTCATCGCCGTCACCATGACCGGCGTCACCGTGGAGGTGTCCATCACGGTCAACGACATCAACGACCACGCGCCCACCTTCCCCAGAGCCGTGGCGCCGCTGAAGATCCCGGAGCAGACGGCGGTGGGCACCCGCTTCTCCCTGGACCCGGCCACGGACGCCGACGAGGACCAGCTGACCACCCAGGGCTACGTGATCCGCGACGGCAACGTGGGCCAGGCCTTCAGGCTGGAGACCAAGAGGGCGGCCAACAAGGTCCTGTACCTGGACCTGGTGGTCAACGCCATCCTGGACAGGGAGAAGCGCTCGTCCTACAGCCTGCTGCTGGAGGCCTTCGACGGGGGCTCGCCCAAGAGGACCGGGGCCATGACCCTGGAGGTGTCGGTGACGGACATCAACGATCACGCGCCCGTCTTCAACCAGAGCCGATACCACGCCATCATCTCCGAGAGCCTGCCTCAGGGGAGCAACATCCTCCAGGTACTGGACGCCTCTCGGGCCTTTTTCCGCTTCCATGAACGTCTTCCATCAGGAGCAAAATCGATGACATGTAACCGAACGATTCATAACATAACACGTATTATGATATATAAGATGTAGTCATGTTTTAGAGTTGTATCCTTTGATCAAAAGCGAAAACGAATGAAGGTTCGAATTCTTGACTACACGACAGGTCTGCCCATGAGCCTGATCCATCAGGGAAAGGTCGGAGAACAGGAAGTGATCATAACCCATGTTTTCTCTCCCGCTCCCCTACTTCCTGTCCGGCAGGTGTTCGCGACGGACGCGGACGAGGGGGACAACGGCCTGGTTCTGTACGAGATCAACCGGCGGCAGAGTGACCCGGACCGCTACTTCGTCATGGATACCAAGTCTGGCCTGATCACGCTGAACCGGCCGTTAGACTTTGAGCTGAAGAGGGTGCATGAGCTGGTGGTACAGGCCAGGGACAATGCCAGCCAACCAGAGGTTAGCATGCCCCCCTTTAGGAGCACTTGGCACAGCCCAAAATACCGTAATACACCTAATACTGTATCTGAGACAGGATCCTAATAATGTAAACACAATGTATAAAGACTAACTGCAACACGTTAGACCCATGTGACATATACATTTATGTATTTACATATCCATATTTCTTTTATAAATAAGGGAAGATAGAATGCTAACATCATAAGGGAAATTATTCTAAAGGAAGATATCATTTAGATATTGGATTTATGTAATTTAGATATTTTTATTATTGATTCTACTCAAAACATTTACTGCTCAATGTCAGACGCCTATGTTGAAGAAAAGCGACGATGTCTTGAAGGTTTTGCCGAGTTGTAACAGGCAGTTGTGCCGTTCCCCCCCCCCCCCCGCCAGGTCACAAACGCCTTCGTGACCATCCACGTCCGCGACTACAACGACAACCAGCCCACCATGACCATCATCTTCCTCAGCGAGGACGGCTCGCCGCGCATCTCCGAGGGCGCCCAGCCGGGCCAGTACGTGGCCCGCATCTCCGTCACCGACCCGGACTACGGCGAGTACGCCAACGTCAACGTCTCCCTGGAGGGCGGCGACGGCAAGTTCGCCCTCACCACCAAGGACAGCATCATCTACCTGATCTACGTGGACCAGGAGCTGGACCGCGAGGAGCGCGACTCGTACGAGCTCCGGGTGATGGCCACCGACTCGGGCACGCCCCCGCTGAGGGCCGAGTCGTCCTTCACCATCCAGGTGATGGACGTGAACGACAACCCGCCCTTGTTCGACCAGCAGGCCTATCGACAGACCATCCCCGAGGTGGTGTACCCGGGCTCGTTCGTGCTCCAGGTCACCGCCAGGGACAAGGACCAGGGCCCCAACGGCGACGTGCGCTACAGCCTCCTCAAAGACAAGAGCGGCCACGCCGACTGGTTCGCCATCGACCCGGCGACGGGGATCATCACCACGGCGACCGCGCTGGATTACGAGTCGGAGCCGGCGCCGAGCGTGACGGTGGTCGCCACGGACGGCGGGCGGCCCCCGCTGTCGTCGACGGCGAGGGTGGACGTGGTGCTGCAGGACGTGAACGACAACGCGCCCGTGTTCTCCGGAAGCTTCTACAACGTGTCGGTCAAAGAGAACACGCCGGCGGGGACCTGCTTCCTCGAGGTAGGAACTGTCTGTCTGTCTGTCTCTGTCTCTCTCTCTCTGTCTCTCTCTCTTTTTCTTCATCTTTGTTTTTCACTCTGCGTTTCCACAGTCACGTTCCCTCTCGTGAGACAGGAGGCCGAAACCACTCTGAAACTGAGAATGTGAGATCTCTCTCTCTCTTTCTCCCTCTCTCTCTCCCTCTCTCTCTCTCCCTCTCTCTCTCTCATCTGGTCCGTCTGCCTCCTGGCCTCTCTCTCTTTCATCCATCCCCGCTCTAACTCCCCCCGCCCCCCCCCCCCCCCTTCTCACCGACACCCTCGTCCTAAGCTCTCGTCCGACCACTCCGCCAGCGCTGCCGCTGATTTATAGAGCCCTGTAAACGAGCGTGGAAACTTGCTCTCGGGAACAGAGTGAAGCACTGTCTCTTCCGAGACCCCGCCGACTCCACACAGGGAGGTGCTCGTCGAGGTGCTGACATACCTTGATGTGATTCATAAAACGCCAGAAAGCAGCACGCCACGCCCTGGAATGTGCTCCTTTTGGAAAGGGAGAGGGCTCGGGGTGGCGACGGTGGTGGGATTTATCAAGGGATTTATCAAGATATGAGGGAGGGAAAAGAGCGAGAAAGTCGAGAGGGATGGAGATAGACGTGGCCTGCATTCCGCGGGGCTACTGTACGGAGATTTACTCGCTGCGAGGCTGGTGTGTGTCCTCTTCCTCACCTCCGAGGGTTTCCGTGGTAACCGGGTCGGCGGCGTACAGTAGGGCGATCCCCCTCGGTCCTGGGAATCGTCTTTTTTGTTCACGGTAGATTGACCCTCCGCTTTCATCTCCGCTCGGGCAGTGCTCATGTATGAAGGGATTCTCTCGTGGGAAGAGAGAGAGAGAGAGACCCGGAGATAGAGAGATACTGGAGAGCAGCTTTCTCGTCCTCCCCGTTGGAGGGGGTCTGTGCCTAGCAGAGGTGTTCTGGCCGGAGACCACGCACCGTTGACGCTAACTGTTGTCCAGCTTGTTTTAACCCCCGTCGTCCCATAAAGAGGGAGAGCGGGAGAGAGGGGGCGAGAAAACCTACCTGTTTTCTCTTCCCCCCCCCCCCCCCCCCCCTCTCTTTTATAGAATGTGGGATGCCGGCCTTCAAAGTGCTGCCGTTTACCGGCTTCTGGGATCAACCTGCCGTTGCAGCTGAAGTAGGTTTAGAAAAATACCGGAGTCCACCATTGTTGCCGTTTCATTTAGCGTACTGTTTGGAGAGCGTATTCTGCCGGCTCTCACAGAGTCATAGGGCATATGGACATCGCCCCTGAGGAAGGAGAGGAGAGGGGGAAGGAAGGAGGGAGGAAGCGGAAGGGGAGGAGGATTACGCGAAAGGAGAGAGCGTCGAAAGAAGATGAAAAGAGGAGGAGAAGGGTATGAAGGGGTGGAAGGAGGGGGGGGAAGTGAACCGTCGTCCAGTCTCGGTTCGGATCCCACCGAGATCAAAACCCCCGGGGCTGAGTCGAGTCACATGGTTCTCGTCAGGGGCCGTTTCGTTACATATTTCTGTCAGCAAACAAAAGAACGCCCCCGTCTCCCCCCCCAGCCCCCTCCCTCACGCCCCCCCCCCCCCCTCATCCCCACACCCCATAAAACATATGTAGTCGGTTCAATTGTTGCCTAATCAGCTGTTGGCCGTTTTCCCAAGCTCTGGGATCGCATCCCCGGGTCTCCCACAGGGGGGGCCCTCGGCACAAGCCAAGCCCCCGCGGGTAGCCGTCCCATCCGATATGCCAGAATCCGACAACGAGGGAAGGCTTCGATCATTCCGGCACGTTCTACTCAGACCCCCCGCCGGGGGCTGGAGCCAAGAAAGAGAGAGAACGAAAGGAAAGAATTCGCAGAGGATGCCGTCATTCGGACTCGGTCCCTCTCTCGGCCGATTGGAATGCGCCGCTCGAATTATATCAGTTTGCAAATGTTGTTGGGACCCAGGGAAGGGTGTAGCTCCACCGGCATTGGACTACGAGTCTGGAAGGGTCGCAGGTTTCAAGTCCCCCCTTTGTACGTCGCTTTCGATAAAAGCGTCTGTCGGAGGACGTTATTATTTTTCTGTCTCTGCTAGAGGACTCTTGGCCAATAGGCGGATATCTGGATGGCCTTTGTTTATCCCCGCTCCTTTCTAAGACATGGAATAACAAACGGGCCTTCAGCCTCTCTAATTTCCTGCTGTGGAGGCCCAAACACCTCGTGACAATAGCAGTGTATCAGAACCGAGGTGGAGGCTGGACCTGGTTGACGTTGCTTCTGGGCGACTGTTGGCACCAGACAACCCACAGTGCGAGGTCCTGTCACGTCAGCGCTGACGGCCGGAGGAAAAACGACACGGACGTTTCCCCCCAAAAGCCAGACAAGACGCGAAACTAGACGAGCTGTTTGAATTCAAAACGTACCCTCGTTCACACGCGGGAGCCGAGCGAAAAGGAGCGTTCAGGACTGGGTAGTCCGACCAGGAGTGCGAATGATCAGAAAACCGACCTCAGATTTGAGCGCTATGGGTTTTTGTGTACGTGCGTGCTGGCCTAGTGTGTGTGTGAGAGTGGCCGACAGGAAAGCGTGGGAGTACGAGGCGTGAGAGGAGAGGTGACGGAGAGTACAGAGGGTTCCTCCGGCCGTCCTGGGGATGCGAGACGCTCTCTCACAGTGATAGTCCGTGTGCTGAAGCGGGCTTATCAACGGGCGCAGCGTGGAAGACCACAGGGTCCACAGGTGTTTACTTAGCCGAAAGCACAAAGGCTTCATTTTTTCTCGGGTTTCCTTTCCCTTCCTTTGACTCCCCCCCCACCCCCCCCCCATTTTTCCCACACACAGGTGTGTGTGTCGTCGAGGAAGGTGGGGGGGGGGGGGAGTAAAGAGGGAAAAGAAACAGATCAGAAATAATAAGAGACACTTTTGCTTTCGGCTAAGTAAACACCTGTGGACCCTGTGGTCTTCCACGCTGCGCCCGTTGATAAGCCCGCTCACACACGGACTATCACTGTGAGAGAGCGTCTCGCATCCCCAGGACGGCCGGAGGAACCCTCTGTACTCTCTGTCACCTCTCCTCTCCGCCTCGTCCTCCCACGCTTTCCTGTCGGCCACTCTCACACACACACACACACACGCCAGCACGCACGTACACAAACACCCATAGCGCTCAAATCGAGGTCGGTTTTCTGATTCATTCGCACTCCTTGGTCGGACTACCCGTCCGGAACGCTCCTTTTCGCTCGGCTCCGCGGTGAACGAGGGTACGTTTTGAATTCAAACAGCTCGTCTAGTTTCGCGTCTTGTCTGGCTTTTGGGGGAAACGTCCGTGTCGTTTCCTCCGGCCGTCAGCGCTGACGTGACAGGACCTCGCACTGTGGGGTTGTCGGTGCCAACAGTCGCCCAGAAGCAACGTCAACCAGTCCACCCTCCACCTCGGTTCTGATACACTGCTATTGTCACGAGGTGTTTGGGCCTCCACAGCAGGAAATTAGAGAGGCTGAAGGCCCGTTTGTTATTCCATGTCTTAGAAAGGAGCGGGGATAAACAAAGGCCATCCAGATATCCGCCTATTGGCCAAGAGTCCTCTAGCAGAGACAGAATAATAATAACGTCCTCCGGCAGACGCTTTTATCGAAAGCGACGTACAAAGGGGGGACTTGAACCTGCGACCTCCAGACTCGTAGTCCAATGCCGGTGAGCTACACCCTTCCCTGGGTCCCAACAACATTTGCAAACTGATATAATTCGAGCGGCGCATTCCAATCGGCCGAGAGAGGACCGAGTCCGAATGACGGCATCCTCTGCGAATTCTTTCCTTTCGTTCTCTCTCTTTCTTGGCTCCAGCCCCCGGCGGGGGGTCTGAGTAGAACGTGCCGGAATGATCGAAGCCTTCCCTCGTTGTCGGATTCTGGCATATCGGATGGGACGGCTACCCGCGGGGGCTTGGCTTGTGCCGAGGGCCCCCCCTGTGGGAGACCCGGGGATGCGATCCCAGAGCTTGGGAAAACGGCCAACAGCTGATTAGGCAACAATTGAACCGACTACATATGTTTTATGGGGTGTGGGGATGAGGGGGGGGGGGGGCGTGAGGGAGGGGGCTGGGGGGGGAGACGGGGGCGTTCTTTTGTTTGCTGACAGAAATATGTAACGAAACGGCCCCTGACGAGAACCATGTGACTCGACTCAGCCCCGGGGGTTTTGATCTCGGTGGGATCCGAACCGAGACTGGACGACGGGTTCACTTCCCCCCCCTCCTTCCACCCCTTCAGACCCTTCTCCTCCTCTTTCATCTTCTTTCGACGCTCTCTCCTTTCGCGTATCTCTCCCCTCCGCTTCCTCCCTCCCTTCCTTCCCCCTCTCCTCTCCTTCCCTCAGGGGCGATGTCCATATGCCCTATGACTCTGTGGAGAGCCGGCAGAATACGCTCTCCAAACAGTACGCTAAATGAACCGGCAACAATGTGGGATCCCGGTATTTTTCTAAACCTACTTCAGCTGCAACGGCAGGTTGATCCCAGAAGCCGGTAAACGGCAGCACTTTGAAGGCCGGCATACCACATTCTATAAAAAGAGAGGGGGGGGGGGGAAGAGAAAACAGGTAGTTTTCTGCCCCCTCTCTCCCGCTCTCCCTCTTTATGGGGAAGACGGGGGTAAAACAAGCTGGGAAAACAGTTAGCGTAAACGGTGCGTGGTCGCCGCCAGAACACCTCTGCTAGCACAGACCCCCTCCAACGGGGAGGACGAGAAAGCTGCTCTCCAGTATCTCTCTATCTCCGGGTCTCTCTCTCTCTCTCTTCCCACGAGAGAATCCCTTCATACATGAGCACTGCCCGAGCGGAGATGAAAGCGGAGGGTCAATCTACCGTGAACAAAAAAGACGATTCCCAGGACCGAGGGGGATCGCCCTACTGTACGCCGCCGACCCGGTTACCACGGAAACCCTCGGAGGTGAGGAAGAGGACACACACCAGCCTCGCAGCGAGTAAATCTCCGTACAGTAGCCCCGCGGAATGCAGGCCACGTCTATCTCCATCCCTCTCGACTTTCTCGCTCTTTTCCCTCCCTCATATCTTGATAAATCCCTTGATAAATCCCACCACCGTCGCCACCCCGAGCCCTCTCCCTTTCCAAAAGGAGCACATTCCAGGGCGTGGCGTGCTGCTTTCTGGCGTTTTATGAATCACATCAAGGTATGTCAGCACCTCGACGAGCACCTCCCTGTGTGGAGTCGGCGGGGTCTCGGAAGAGACAGTGCTTCACTCTGTTCCCGAGAGCAAGTTTCCACGCTCGTTTACAGGGCTCTATAAATCAGCGGCAGCGCTGGCGGAGTGGTCGGACGAGAGCTTAGGACGAGGGTGTCGGTGAGAAGGGGGGGGGGGGGGGCGGGGGGAGTTAGAGCGGGGATGGATGAAAGAGAGAGAGGCCAGGAGGCAGACGGACCAGATGAGAGAGAGAGAGGGAGAGAGAGAGAGGGAGAGAGAGAGGGAGAAAGAGAGAGAGAGATCTCACATTCTCAGTTTCAGAGTGGTTTCGGCCTCCTGTCTCACGAGAGGGAACGTGACTGTGGAAACGCAGAGTGAAAAACAAAGATGAAGAAAAAGAGAGAGAGGACAGAGAGAGAGAGACAGAGACAGACAGACAGACAGTTCCTACCTCGAGGAAGCAGGTCCCCGCCGGCGTGTTCTCTTTGACCGACACGTTGTAGAAGCTTCCGGAGAACACGGGCGCGTTGTCGTTCACGTCCTGCAGCACCACGTCCACCCTCGCCGTCGACGACAGCGGGGGCCGCCCGCCGTCCGTGGCGACCACCGTCACGCTCGGCGCCGGCTCCGACTCGTAATCCAGCGCGGTCGCCGTGGTGATGATCCCCGTCGCCGGGTCGATGGCGAACCAGTCGGCGTGGCCGCTCTTGTCTTTGAGGAGGCTGTAGCGCACGTCGCCGTTGGGGCCCTGGTCCTTGTCCCTGGCGGTGACCTGGAGCACGAACGAGCCCGGGTACACCACCTCGGGGATGGTCTGTCGATAGGCCTGCTGGTCGAACAAGGGCGGGTTGTCGTTCACGTCCATCACCTGGATGGTGAAGGACGACTCGGCCCTCAGCGGGGGCGTGCCCGAGTCGGTGGCCATCACCCGGAGCTCGTACGAGTCGCGCTCCTCGCGGTCCAGCTCCTGGTCCACGTAGATCAGGTAGATGATGCTGTCCTTGGTGGTGAGGGCGAACTTGCCGTCGCCGCCCTCCAGGGAGACGTTGACGTTGGCGTACTCGCCGTAGTCCGGGTCGGTGACGGAGATGCGGGCCACGTACTGGCCCGGCTGGGCGCCCTCGGAGATGCGCGGCGAGCCGTCCTCGCTGAGGAAGATGATGGTCATGGTGGGCTGGTTGTCGTTGTAGTCGCGGACGTGGATGGTCACGAAGGCGTTTGTGACCTGGCGGGGGGGGGGGGGAACGGCACAACTGCCTGTTACAACTCGGCAAAACCTTCAAGACATCGTCGCTTTTTCTTCAACATAGGCGTCTGACATTGAGCAGTAAATGTTTTGAGTAGAATCAATAATAAAAATATCTAAATTACATAAATCCAATATCTAAATGATATCTTCCTTTAGAATAATTTCCCTTATGATGTTAGCATTCTATCTTCCCTTATTTATAAAAGAAATATGGATATGTAAATACATAAATGTATATGTCACATGGGTCTAACGTGTTGCAGTTAGTCTTTATACATTGTGTTTACATTATTAGGATCCTGTCTCAGATACAGTATTAGGTGTATTACGGTATTTTGGGCTGTGCCAAGTGCTCCTAAAGGGGGGCATGCTAACCTCTGGTTGGCTGGCATTGTCCCTGGCCTGTACCACCAGCTCATGCACCCTCTTCAGCTCAAAGTCTAACGGCCGGTTCAGCGTGATCAGGCCAGACTTGGTATCCATGACGAAGTAGCGGTCCGGGTCACTCTGCCGCCGGTTGATCTCGTACAGAACCAGGCCGTTGTCCCCCTCGTCCGCGTCCGTCGCGAACACCTGCCGGACAGGAAGTAGGGGAGCGGGGAGAAAACATGGGTTATGATCACTTCCTGTTCTCCGACCTTTCCCTGATGGATCAGGCTCATGGGCAGACCTGTCGTGTAGTCAAGAATTCGAACCTTCATTCGTTTTCGCTTTTGATCAAAGGATACAACTCTAAAACATGACTACATCTTATATATCATAATACGTGTTATGTTATGAATCGTTCGGTTACATGTCATCGATTTTGCTCCGGATGGAAGACGTTCATGGAAGCGAAAAAGGCCCGAGAGGCGTCCAGTACCTGGAGGATGTTGCTCCCCCTGAGGCAGGCTCTCGGAGATGATGGCGTGGTATCGGCTCTGGTTGAAGACGGGCGCGTGATCGTTGATGTCCGTCACCGACACCTCCAGGGTCATGGCCCCGGTCCTCTTGGGCGAGCCCCCCGTCGAAGGCCTCCAGCAGCAGGCTGTAGGACGAGCGCTTCTCCCTGTCCAGGATGGCGTTGACCACCAGGTCCAGGTACAGGACCTTGTTGGCCGCCCTCTTGGTCTCCAGCCTGAAGGCCTGGCCCACGTTGCCGTCGCGGATCACGTAGCCCTGGGTGGTCAGCTGGTCCTCGTCGGCGTCCGTGGCCGGGTCCAGGGAGAAGCGGGTGCCCACCGCCGTCTGCTCCGGGATCTTCAGCGGCGCCACGGCTCTGGGGAAGGTGGGGCGCGTGGTCGTTGATGTCGTTGACCGTGATGGACACCTCCACGGTGACGCCGGTCATGGTGACGGCGATGAAGCTGTAGTGGTCGCGCTCCTCGCGGTCGAGGCGGCGCGCCGTCGTGATGATGCCTGTGGTGTCGTCGATGTGGAGGTCGTTGCCCACGCCCGTGCCCTCGTGGTCCGAGATGAAGTAGAGGCTGGCCGTGACGTCGGGCGGGAGCCCGGCGCTGATGTCGCCCACGATGGTGCCTTCCGGCTGCTCCTCGTCCAGTTGGAGTTCCAGCGCGCCCAGCACCGAAGGGGACTGGCTCAGGATCAGCTCCAGGATCGCGAACGCCAGCAGGAGGAAGCGCCGGCGCCGTACGCCCCAATACACCCTCAGTCCACCGGGTCCAGCCCCGGACCCAGAACCTTCGCTTGTTGTCCTCATGGCTGACTCCGCCTACACCTGTGGGACAAGAGGACAATGTCAGTTCAGGGTGAAGTCTGCCTCTCCTCCTTTGAAGAACGGGACAAGGTTTCCAGCCCAAGGCGGAGAAGGACTGAAACAGCACGTACTGCCCCAGATGAAAGGGGGGGAAATGCTCGACAATTTGATACGTTTGTATATAAATGTGAGGTACTGAAAGGTTATTAAGACTTTTGCCAATTAGGGTCCTTTAGTGAGGAGAGAAAGTAGCAGCTGGGAAAGTTTAAAAGTAAACCATTTCATGTGTGTCAGACCAAAACAACATCCCAGATGAGATTCGTTTTTTGGCGTCCAATGGACACTGCAAGCACACACAAGCAATAATATGTCTAAGAGGATGATTGTCAGTTTATTTAGATTAATAGTTGACTTAGCGGATAACATTCGAGAGGGGGTTTAGATGCCGGTAGTAAACATATGCATTAAGGAGGCTGTTAAAATTCAACTCCACACTGCTCTGTAATTGAACATTCTCTTACACCTCTCATAGCAGATCACACACACACACACACACACAGTTGGAATGCTTGGGAAAGTTGACTTTTTCAGCTGCATCTGGGTCTCTGTGGGGAGTGTAAGCATCAGAAAAGATTGTAAGCCCGAAGCACATGTTTCCTCAGACTCTCAGCCATGCACACACACACACACACAAATACAGCAGCCTCCTCACACACACACACCACTACTCACGGCTGAGCCCCATCACCGCCCCCCCGGTTACACACACACACACACACACACTCACAGTGATGCGCCAAAACACACTCAAACAGGATCTATTAGAGTTTAAATGAATTGTGTGTGTGTGCATTTGTTTTGTGTCAGTACGCATCACCATCTTGAGAGGGCCGCTTAGCCTGCCAAACCACTGTGGAGCTAGCGCTCTGGTGACATGGAGGTCGGCTTTCGAACTGAAAAAGGAGTTAACCAATGTATGCTGGGTTACACATCCATGCAGATAAAAGGGTGGATGAGCTAAAGGTCAGAGCAAGCATGCAAGAAATGGTTGAGTTTAGGTCAAGAATGGGGGAGGGGGTTAGAAACATGCAATGCTCACAAAAAGATAGTATGCACACACACACACACACACACACACACAAAGACACACATCACTTTCCTGTAAGCATTCCTGACGGCGGACTCCAAAACACTTTGACCACTTTCCTGTTTATGATCACGACAAATATTTATTAAATCTAACCAACAGGCCCATAATTTGTTTACGATCAAATCAGAGTATTTATGAGGCTAAATTGGTTTTATGGCTCGTTAAGAACATTTCACAGCCCGGGACAGCTGTCCAGGCTAAATATTATTCATCTATAACACAAACAAAGGGGAACCGTATCGATGATCTCCGTGTTCCTTTGTGCTCTTCCACATCCACGCCTCCAAAAGCGCTGACTCAGCCGTGCACGCGGTGCCTTCGCTGCCGACACACAGTGCAGACATGCTAACGCGATTGGAGGTCTGAAGGTGAAAGGAGCCAGGTGGTTTCCGTCCACGGGAAGGCCCATGGGGACGCTAGGGGGACGCTAGGGGGACACTAGGGGGACAGGAGACAGGGCAGGGTGGAGGTTCTGTCTGGCCTGTCCCACACACACACACGGCCTCGCTCTCCCCCAGTGCTTGTCGGCTCTGCAGCGTTGACCCCAGGAATGTCCTCCAGCCTCCACACACACACACACACACATACACACACAGGGAGAACCCTTACAGATGGACACACACACACACACACACATACAGAACCCTAAATGAGTCTTACACATACACACGTGCACTTGCACCGACACACATGCCCAGAAGCCTCACGGAGGTACACACACACGCGTGCGCACACAAACACGCACGCGCGCGCACTGACGCAGACAGAACCACGACCACAGCAAAAGAAAGGCAGTAGTCTGGCATGTGAAATATAGGTTTGCCAGAACTCCAGTACACAATCGTTGTGTTCCACAGCGGTGCTGGTGGGTAATGATAGGGTTACGAGGCTGACTGTGGTGTAACAAAGCATTTACCCCCCCCCCCCTCCCCCCACGCACCCCCCCCCCCCCCCCCACGCCCCTCAACCCAAACTCCTCCTAGCCCCCCTATCCTACTCCCCCCCCCTCAAGCTCACCTCACCACTCTCCTCCCACCACCCTCTCCATCCTCTGTCCTCCCTCTTGCCCTCCTATCATACCCCACCCCCCACTCCCACCCCTCCACCGTCACTGACCTTCAGAAGCTGAACGCCCCCCCCCCCAGCAGGTGTTCTCTCTGAGGGTGGACATTGATGAAGTCTATGGCTCCACTGGGATGGGGGGCTGGGGGGGGGGGGCGGGGGAACAGGGGTGGGGGTGCTTCTTTTCGGGGTCTTTGGCCTCTACATCTGGCCAGCATGACCAAACAGGGTCATGGACTACTCCAACACAAACACACAGACACACACCGACACACGCGGGGGAAGCGCGAGCTGAAACGTACATTTGTACTCGCAGGCACGCGACCGCCTGTGTGTGTGCGTGCGCGTGTCAGGAGAGTGGGAAGGGGTCAAGTAGAGAATCTTTCCTTTTCGGAAAATAAGGGGTTGGGGGGGGGTGTGGGGGGGGGAATCTGAGATGAGGGGAGGGGAAGTCCTCCTTCTGTTGGGCCGCGCACAGCCAAGGAGAGCAAAGTGAGGATTGGTGTCTGGCTTTTGGAGACCTCCGTCTGCCTGCCCTGAGATGAATCACCGGCCACTACACCGCCAAAGAGAGTGTGAGAGGAGAGGAAGAAAAATTGAGAGAGAGACATACAGACAGAGAGAGGGAGAGAGAGAGAGAGAGAGAGAGAGAGAGAGAGAGAGAGAGAGAGAGAGAGAGAGAGAGAGAGAGAGACAGAGAGAGAGACAGAGCTAAAGCGAGAAAAATAGAGAGAGGGAGAGAAAAAAGGAAAGAGAGACAGAAAAAGAGGGAGAGAAAGAGACCGAGAGGGAAAACAGAGAAGCACTATTTCAGACGGTGGGGGTGATTAGACAATAAAACGGCCTTTGGCAGGAAGGCTCAGACGTCCACAGAGAGAGGCGGCTGTGCTGGACGGAGAGACGGCCGCCAGCGAGAAGCGATCGGGGACCAGATCCAAACAAGTGTTTGGACCCCCACCTCCCCTCACCCCGACCCCAAACACACTGCTCCTACAGACCCCTGAGCACCCAGGGAGGGGATGGGCGGTGGGGGATTAATCCAGAGTCAGGGTCGATGCACAGGTAAGGCCCGGCGAACGGCATTTTACCAAGCGCCCGACGACGGAAGGAGAGAGGACGGCCTCCACGTCTGCCGCGGAGCACGACGGGAAGCTGTCCCGTTCCACGGGGGAACCGGGCGAAGGAAACGGCTGAATTCTTTGCAGTACGCCCCCTAGTGGTCAGGGCGTGTGTGAGGGAGGGGGGGGGGGGGGTTGTGTCTGCACGCGTGCGTACGTTAGTGCCTGTGTGTCTCCGAACGCACTGTGTGGCAGTGACATCATCTCTGCGCGACCACACTGACAGGCGGCGCGGAGTCCAGGAGGGCTCCATGCAGTCTAAGCCACACACTTTCTGGCACGACACCCCCGTAATCTGCCTCTGCTGGACGCGAGCCCCCAAAAGCCTCAAACACATGGGCCTCTCTGCCTCTCTGCCTCTCTGCCTCTCTGCCTCACCGCCACTGCAGGCTCCTTCTCGATCTGCCACCACTCACAGCCCGCGCTACACACACACACACACACAACATGTGCACTACACGCTAGACCGTACAACCAGAATGGAGCCACTGCCACCACCAGCTGCCATACAGCACATTCGCACACCCGCAAAGACACACAAACACACGCGAATCCCATAGAACGAGATGAGAGTGTAGATTTGACACACTAACTAGATGTAGAATGATTTAAATCAGTGTGTGTGTGTGTGTGTGTGTGTGGGTATAAGAACAGCACCCCCTACAGGTGCCGGGCAGAAAAGACACAACTTTTTTTTCTCCATCACCCCCTCGATCTGCTCCTCCTCCTCCTTCCCCCATTCCCCTCCTCCTCCTTGCATGCATCCTCTCTAATGGCTGTAGCAGATCTAGTCGGGCACGCCATGGCCAACCGTAGCCAAGTTAAACAGGACCCACAGTCACGAAGCGCGGAGCTGAATGGCCGTTCTATACATCTCCCCCGTCTCCCCTCTGTTCCCTATTCTTAGATGAAACCGATTATTAAAAGGCATGCGGGAGACGTCTGCCGGGTTTGTGTGTCGGGGCAGCGGGGAGGGGCGGGGCAGGTGCGGTGAGGGGTTAGCCTCCCAGCCCCAACAGTCTCGCTGTCACCCAGAACAAACACCGAGGCGGGGCCGGTGATTGACAGCGGCTTCGGGGGGTGGAATGGGGGGGGGGGGGGGGGGGGGGGGGGGTAGGGGTGGCCAGTGGGGAGGGGAAACCGAGATGTTGTTCTAAACATCGAGGCTAAAGTCAGATACGAGTCTTCACTCCTTCTTCCAAGATCAAAACAAGCAACATCTGCCGGGATCCAAGTTCAGCTTGAATCACCTCTATCCGCAGAACACTGTCCTGTCCTAAAGTGAAATCTCACACAAGCTTTTGAGGCAGTCCCTCGATCGTGATTGGTGCGTTAAAGGGGAGTTGAACCTAAAGGAATTAGTCTACAATGGGCACCAAGTACATTTACATTCAGTCATTTAGCAGACGCTCTTATCCAGAGCGACTTACAGTAAGTACAGGGACATTCCCCCCCGAGGCAAGTAGGGTGAAGTGCCTTGCCCAAGGACACAACGTCATTTGCACGGCCGGGAATCAAACCAGCAACCTTCAATAAAATCAATAGCCCGATTCCCTAACCGCTCAGCCATATGACCCCCTGTCAGATGTACCTACAACAATCGTCTACGAGGGAGAAAGAATCAATCCTCTCTCCCCTGAGATCATGTCTTCCTTTTTCCTTGTCTTCTCTGAAGGTTGAGATCTGGTATTGGGTGTTGACATGTCTTGATATCAGTAAAGCCCCGTACGCTATCGCATGTGAAGAAAAGGCCATCCGAATAAGAAAAATGGGCTCTGATTTGATTTGAGCACATCATTTCAGGAATGCATCATAGGGATGAAGTTTGTCCAATCAGCACAACAGCTGGGCTCTCTGTGGGGGTAGTTCCACTTGAGTGAGAACAGCTTTAAAAGAAAAAGGAACCAAAAAAAAGAAAAGAATAAATATATAACATATTTCCGCCTGGGTGTTTTATGGCAATCTGCAGTCACCTCAACATAGGATCAGGTTTCACCTCCAGACCAGCAGTCGTTCTAGGATACTAGCATTGCTGAGGGGAAGTGTGTGTGTGTGTGTGTGAAGGGGTAGACTACACTGGTAGTAGAAAAAGGCTTAACGTGGGGGAGGAAGGTTGTGGCTGTGTAGTAGGTTGGCTGGGGAGGGGGGCAGGAGATGGAGGAATGCCTTCCATCTCGGTTTTCATAGTGTTTAGTGTGTGCGTGTGCATGTGCGTGTGTGTGTGTGTTTAAGGGGTATGACTGACCCCTGCAGTCTCTTGTGTACCCCAACTCCCGGATCTCTGGATATAGCCACAGCCTTCTTATTCCCAGCTGTCAGCAACCCTGTGCTTGAGTGTGTGTGTGTGTGTGTGTGTGTGTGTGCGTGTGTGTGAGTGTGTGTGTGTGTGTGTTGGAGGCTGTTAAGTGAGAGGTGAGGGTGACAGACGGCTCTTGCTGAGTGATGGAGTTTATAGATGGGTGAAGGGTAACGCACAGAAACCCGCACACACACACACACACACACACACAGACACACGCACACACACACTCCGGGCTACAAATCCAGGGTTAATTAACGGGATGAACAGGCATTCCCTTCATGAGTCACACAATCCATACTGAAAACAAAGGTCAGACTTTGCATTCATGAAGGGATCCCCAACATACCACCTTCTTTGGGTTGAATTAGCATGGAGCTGACCTTAATCCTGCCTAATGCTAGTGTGTGTGTGTGTGTGTGTGTGTGTGTGTGTGTGTGTGTGTGTGTGTGTGTGTGTGTGTGTGTGTGTGTGTGTGTGTGTGTGTGCGTGCGTGCGTGTGTGTGTGTGTGTGTGTGTGTGTGTGACTGCACAAAGCTAGTTTGGGTGAGGGTGTTCCTTCTGAACAACACAGGCAGCCAGACAGTGACAGACGACCGCGTCATGTCTACTGAAATATACATGCTCTCAGCACCAACACGCAATCAATATTCATGCAGCGAACGCAACGGTCCAGCTCAGTTGAGACTGTGTCACACCCGTCCTGATCCGACTGCCTCCAACCCAGGGCACGAGACCCTGGGAGACGGATGGGGATTGGTGGAGCTTTCTGAACAAAGCCGTGCGATAGGTGGAAATGGAAGAGTGTGAATAAATCATGACTGGGAAAGGCCAATGGTTTCGGCCTGGCGTTCGCTGGTGATTACTTTCCCCGACGACAAGTTCCAGGTAGAGGTTATACATGCGCGGGATTACTGGAGTTGCAGAAATCCACCAATCATAATCAAAATGTGGTGGTTGGAAGTCCTTTTTACAGGTAACTTCCTGTAAAGAGGGCATCTAACAAGTACCGACATACTATTTGTTGTCTTTACTAACCCAGAGCACCTGGGCGGTGTCGTTTTCCAGTAGTTCACCCCCAAAACGTGTGTTTTACAGGGTTAACCGGGTCACAGCAACACGTTGGCTCTCTGTGTAGCCTCCGAAACAGGCTCCGGGGTTTGGAAATACATTGGAATCGCCCTCGATTCTACATCAACAACATAGAGCTCCTTCTGTTTTTAATTCGGGCCCATGAAATGATGCTCTGGAGGGTATTTATCGAAGGTTTCCTACAGAAAACGTAAGAAAAACAAGCAGTGAGCTCACCGTGCGCCATAGGGTTCAGACCTGCAAGCGGTTTGAACTGGGGTTTAGCAGGGCTAGGACTAGGACTGAGGGGGGCGAGAGACTACTACTACAGCTGGGCTCAGGGCTCTGGATTTCAGCCAGAGATGAAGCTGAGGGAAAGCTAACCCCTGCGGTTCAAACCCATTGTGTAGATTTGGATTTCGAGAGTGCTCTTTTGCTATTATCCACATCGCAGGGACTAGCCCAGTCCCTCACAGCCCAGGTCCCAGTACGGCAGGTCCCAGTACAGCAGCTCCCAGTACGGCAGCTCCCAGTACGGCAGCTCCCAGTACGGCAGCTCCCAGTACGGCAGGTCCCAGTACGGCAGGTCCCAGTACGGCAGGTCCCAGTACGGCAGGGTCCCAGTACGGCAGGTCCCAGTACAGCAGCTCCCAGTACAGCAGCTCCCAGTACAGCAGCTCCCAGTACAGCAGCTCCCAGTACAGCAGCTCCCAGTACAGCAGCTCCCAGTACGGCAGGTCCCAGTACGGCAGGTCCCAGCCTGGGCCAGAGCTGTGGTCCATCTGACCCCCCCAAGTCCCCCCCAGCGAGGTCAGTGGCGTGCCAGGCTAACTCAGCAGCATCAGGTGAACTAGGGCCGGATATTCCTCGGTCTCACCCCTTAATGACATCACCAGAGGGGTCACACGGGCACCCCGCTTCCGGACACACACACACAAATACACACACACAAACACACACGCGCGTGCAAATACATTCCCCTGTTACCTCGCATCCTGGTTTTTACTGCCTGACTGGGACATGGAGAGAGAGGAAGGGAGAGAGGGAGAGAGAGGCGAGAGAGAGAGAGGTGGAACATGAGAAGGGGAGAGAGAGGTTAACAGGGTATGAGGTTTCTCGAGAAATCGTAACAGTGACAAAGGCAGAAACACAGTCATAAACTTGACGTGAGTAAGGAAACAGGAATAACACACACACACACACACAGACACACACACACACAGACACAAACACACACACACACAAGGGGCCGTGCGTCCAACTGTACAACCGGTGGCAGAGCCAGAGAAAACACAGACCGGGGTCACTCTCTGACCCCGCCCCCCCCCCTCCCCAGCCCCCCAACCTATACACACACAACAGGTACCATATGTGCGTGTGTGTCTGTGCATTCCTATCAGATACAGAGAGAGAGGGAGAATTTAAGGTTCTGATGAAAGGTTCGAGGTCTGGGCTAGAAACAGAGAGAGAAAGAGATAGAGAGAGAGAGAGAGAGAGAGAGAGAGAGGAGAGAGAGAGAGAGAGAGAGAGACAGACAGACAGACAGACAGACAGACAGACAGACAGACAGACAGACAGAGAGAGAGAGAGAGAGAGAGAGAGAGAGAGAGAGAGAGAGACAGAGAGAGAGAGAGAGAGACAGAGAGAGAGACAGAGAGAGAGGGGGAAGCGACAGTAAGGTAGAATAGCAGCAGCTGCCATCGTGTGTCCGTCGTCGCCTCCAGCCCATAACAGCCCTGGTTAATATCCTCCGAGGGGCCACAGAGACACCGGGACAGGACCCTCTGTCAAACACCATCAGCCTCCACGGCAACGACCATGACAAACAACCCCAGCCGAGACCACCGCGGTCCTGCCTCCCCGTCCATAACACCATCACCGGCCTGCTTTGAGATGTTCCATAACACCATCACCGGCCTGCTTTGAGATGTTCCATAACACCATCACCCGTCTGCTTTGAGATGTTTCCCCCAAAAACCTGAAGCTGTTTCCCATCTCGCCGAAGGAGGACATCGATTTCATCGTCTTCCCTCCGGGGGGGGGGGGGGGGGGGGGAGGGGGGGACATGCGGCGATTGAACTCGCGTGATTGAAGTTGAAGGAGGGAAAATGTCATCAGTGTTGGGTTTCCTTCCAAGTTGTACGCACACACACACACACACACACACACACGCGGCCATTCACACACTAAGACGTCCAGATGGCCTTGTAGTGGCTACACACACACTTGACGGGTCAGTATCGCATAACGACACAGAGGAATCCTAGTAGTTATTAGTACGCCGACAGAGGAAGAGGGGAAAGACAAAACAGTGGACGAACAGCCGAAAACAGCCTGGGAGGAAGGAGAGGGTCCTTCCTCCTAATCACGTTAAGCACACAAACACACGCACGCACGCGCGCACCACCCTTCAAATTCACCCCAGCACTTGGCCAGAGGTTCACAAAGTCACCGCCAGTCACCTCGGGTCATGTTTTTGTTGAGACATGACATAAATATTGATCGAGGCGACTCAGGGTTTTTCGGTGGAGAAGTTCAAATTCAATAAGGCAATCTTATTAACCGAAAGGATGCCTGCGTCTTCCTCAGGGATCCACTCCAGCATCTATTTCTCTGTGAGAAAGTTGGACCTGAGCTGTAAGTCCATCGAGATGATACAAAAGAGGGTTTGGCTCAGAGGGCTGTGCAACGGAGGGTTTCCCACGTCCAGGTCCTGGCCAGGACAGGACACGACCCTGGAGATGATCTCATATGGGACTCGCTCAGATCTCTTCTGAATGCTCTCTATTTATTTTTCACCAAATTATTTAGCTCTCTCTGTCTCTGTCTCTCTTTGTCTCTCTCTCTGTCTCTCTCTCTGTCTCTCTCTCTGTCTCTCTCTCTGTCTCTCTCTCTGTCTCTCTCTCTCTCTGTCTCTCTCTCTGTCTCTCTCTCTGTCTCTCTCTCTGTCTCTCTCTCTGTCTCTCTCTCTGTCTCTCAGATGAAAATACTTTGTTATTAAATGATTCATCCCAGTGACTCCCTGGTTATTGTTGAGAGCAGCTGTTGACCAGTGGAATGTTTTGCTATCCGGTGCCCTGGTTAGAACAATGATGGCTGACTCTGGTCCTGCGTGTAGTACCCCAATCAGAAAGCACAAATCCACCGCCATTGATTTGTCTTGTATGGTTAATGAATCGACAGGAAATGAGATCACTGAGGACATGTGTGATGAATGAGACTCTGAAACCTGAATAAGCACATCTGAGTCAACTGATCGATAAGCCCAGTAATCGATACTTAATGAACATGAAAAAGCGGCGCGTCGGGTTGCAGGAGGACGCAATACGTCTTCATGGTCATCTCGTATCATCTGAGGCAAACACATTCGTATACACCTGCTGACTCCCTCTCGTCCTGTTCCTGCTTCATGTGTGTGTCTCTCTCTCTCACACACACACACACACACACACAGAGTCTCTCCCCTGTTCTCTCAGCTTGCGTAAGAGCGTAGCAGCACCTGAGCCGGCCTCCCCCTGGCCTCGGAGCAGCTCCAGCCTCGCGGGGCGTGTTTCGAGGCCACCGCCACTCTGATCCTCTCGGTTACATCATTAAAAACACATGAGAGGCCCGGCGCTCCGGCAGAGCCCAGGCAGCACAGCCCAACACAGCAGACACAGGCAGCACAGCCCAACACAGCAGAGCCCAGGCAGCACAGCCCAACACAGCAGAGCCCAGGCAGCACAGCCCAACACAGCAGAGCCCAGGCAGCACAGCCCAACACAGCAGAGCCCAGGCAGCACAGCCCAACACAGCAGAGCCCAGGCAGCACAGCCCAACACAGCAGAGCCCAGGCAGCACAGCCCAACACAGCAGAGCCCAGGCAGCACAGCCCAACACAGCAGAGCCCAGGCAGCACAGCCCAACACAGCAGAGCCCAGGCAGCACAGCCCAACACAGCAGAGCCCAGGCAGCACAGCCCAACACAGCAGAGCCCAGGCAGCACAGCCCAACACAGCAGAGCCCAGGCAGCACAGCCCAACACAGCAGAGCCCAGGCAGCACAGCCCAACACAGCAGACACAGGCAGCACAGCCCAACACAGCAGACACAGGCAGCACAGCCCAACACAGCAGACACAGGCAGCACAGCCCAACACAGCAGACACAGGCAGCACAGCCCAACACAGCAGACACAGGCAGCACAGCCCAACACAGCAGACACACTGCTCCTCCTTCACTATCTGGCTGGCTGTCTGGCTGGCTGTCTGGCTCCTCCGTCTGTCTGGCTGTCTGGCTGTCTGGCTGGCAGGCTGTCTGTCTGGCTGGCTGGCAGGCAGGCTGGCTGAATGGCTGGCAGGCTGGCTGGCAGGCAGGCAGGCTGGCTGAATGGCTGGCAGGCTGGCTGGCTGGCAGGCTGGCAGGCTGGCTGAATGGCTGGCAGGCTGGCTCCATCTTCCTGGCTGGTTTATTGGACAAGCCTGTCTGCTTGGTTATTGGTCTGCAGGTCTGTCCGGCTGTCTGTTTGGTTAACTGTCTGACTGGCTGGTTGTCTGTGTTCGTCCATCTGCTTGTCTGGCCGTCTGTCGATCTGACTGTTTGTATGTCTGTTCATCTACCATCCATCTGTCACCCATCCATCCATCCATCCATTTACAAACAATGTCTATTTGAGACCCGTGTAGAGGGCCGCACTTGGCCTAACTGCTGACAGTTACACACAACTGAGGAGAGGCCCAGAGCTCCAGAGATCCCTTCCACACACAGGGGTCTGAGTGGCAGGCCTGGCCCGCTCAGGAGGAGCCCTGGCTGGGGAAGCAGTGGTCAGCGCCAGGGTGGATTAAGAACTTAGGAGCTTCCTCCAGGAAAAGAAAGACCCACTGCCAAGAGGCAAGTTCCCAATCACGTTAATGCCCCGTCTGGCCCGAACCAAACACACTGGATCATCTGAGTCAGAGAGCAGACTGAATTTAGAACCACGCGTTCGTTCTACCGGGAAGAACCAATGGTTGTCTCCGGTTAGTTCTGCTGGGGCCTAACCCTGGACGTTTCCCTCAAGAGAACCTTCTGGAACCTCTAGAACCCTCAGGCGGTCATACATCCCTCAGAACGGACAAGCTTGGCATAGGAACGTCTCAGGAGATTTCCAGCCAATCCATCAGTCGGTTGTATGACGGGCTAGTTTAGTGATATGGCTTGTGATTGGCTGGGCCAGAAACACAGGCAGGAACATCCTCCCTGGAGCTGAAGATGGATCCTGTGTGTGTGGAGATAATGGAGACAGCGATGTTGACATCACTGGTTGGAACCCTCTAGAAGGCTCTGCAGGGGGATGAGTTATGACATCTGGCTACAACAAACAACTCTCGCCGGTTTTATTGGTTCTGTTTGAAATCGGAAAAGTACAGGCTTTAAAAGTCAACTTGAATTATTTATTTTCGCGAGAGCGCGTCCAATGAATCCGGCTGTGCCCGGCTCCTCCGTCGTGAACGTCAAAGGAGGCGGGGCTTGGTCAGAGGAGGCGGGGCTTGGTCAGAGGAGGCGGGGCTTGATCAGAGGAGGCGGGGCTTGGTCAGAGGAGGGGCCGGGCTTGATCAGAGGAGGCGGGGCTTGATCAGAGGAGGCGGGGCTTGGTCAGAGGAGGTGCCACCTCAGAGAGACACGCGCACAAACACACACACGCACGCACAAAAGACACATTCACATGCTGTATTCAGATTCCTCAGAAATGGCACGATTGGATTGGGTGAATATTCGAACGTGACCCGATGGCAATACCTTAGACTTGAGGGGGAATGGGGTACCATGGCAACCAACCACCCCCCCCCCTCCCCCCCTCCGCGGGGTAAAGAGGGCTGTGATTCCCCGTTTATGGAAATCTTATTTCACTATTATCCTATTACTCGGGGGGGGGGGGGGGGGCCTATTGACAATCGCCAGCCTTCCATGGTGGTGGTGGGGAGGCACAAGAAGAGGGGGGGGGGGGGGGGGGGGTGGGGGGGGGGGTAAGTAAGTGTGAAAGTGTGTCTTTCCCAGTCCTGACGTTCCACGTGCACGCAGACAATAGACCACAATGTGATGCCTCTTCCCTGACTACAGCGAACCAACAATGGAAGACGGAGAATCTTGTGAGGTCATTAGAATGGAATGCAGAAATTGAAGTAAAGCCTGATTGGACATTGTTCTCGCTTGCTGATGTAGAGGAAATTGAAAATTCTTTTACTTTGCTTTTTCTTTTCGCGTCAACTTCGGAGGCAGACTCACGGCTTCGGGTCTGATGGAAGTGGTCGGTCTTAGCGGTAAATAAAAACAAAACAAACGCACCCCAGGCATCAGCAGTGCTTTATGAGTTCAAAACTAATGTCAATATTTCCACTGGCTACTAGTGGAGTCAGATCAGAGAGAAATCTTATTTGTGTTTCCCCACAATCCTGCCCTGCACTGCACAGTCATCTGTTACCCATTCAATGGTGCGTGTGTGTGTGTGTTTGTGTGTGCGTGTGTGTGTGTGTGCGTGTGTGTGCGTGTGTATGTGTGGATCTTCCCTGCATGCAAACTTGAGAAAGTGTGTCTACGTGTGTGTTTCTCGGTGTGTATTCCTGTATGCTTAAGGGTTGAGGGTGCGCCAACTGTATGCATGTGTGAATGCGTGCGTGCGTGTGTGCGTGTGTGTGTATGTGTGCGTGCGTGTGTGTGTATGTGTGCTAAGAGTCACTTTCCGACATTTGTGCTCAGGAGTCTAACTTCCCATGCACAAAAACAAAAAAGTCGAGAGAAAAACAGTCCAGTAATGCGATTAGACCATTCTTACTCTCTGCTTTTCACTGCGGGGAGATTTCAAAGAACTCAACTTAGGTACCCTGCTCACACACACACATGCCCTCGCTCGCTTGGCCTCTCTCTTTCTCTATGTTTCTCTCTCTCACTTAGTCTCTCTCTTTCTATGTCTCTCTCTCACTGCACACATACACAAAGTAGTTTGCCTTGTGCTGCCAGCAGCTTTTGTGCCTTTCGGGCCAGAGCTAAAACGCCTGACTTAGCTAATCAAAGTATTTATATATTTGTGGCCAGGTTCATCCCACATGTATAGCTTTTGACAGGAATGATTACCACGAGCAGATATAAATACTGTATATATATATATATATATATATATTTAAGGAAACACAGAAACACAACTCAAATCACAGGAGCTGGGCCCTGGCGTTCAATATTTCGAGGCTCCTCGGAACCACAGACAATCATTTAGTCATCATGCAGTAGGTCAAAGTGGGTGGCACACACAGAGTGCGGCACACACACAAACACACACACACGCACACCCAGCCCCCTGTGAGATCACAGGCCCACGTGTCGTGTGATCCGAGGCCAAGAGATGACGAGGGCGCAGCGCTGACGAACACACACCGCCCCTCGCCGAGACAACTTCTCCCCACCGTGAGATCTGACACACGCAGCCGGCACACATGTGCATGAGGTGTATGTGTGTGTGTGTGTGTGCGCGTGTGTGTACTTGTCTCCTTCACACTGACTTGAGGTCAACGCAAGAGCCGTAGGTAGGCCCTCATAAAAGTCAGAAGACCTTAGCACATCCTGCCTGTCTGAACACACAAACACACGCACACACGCTTCTCGCTCATTCTCACTCACACGCGTGTGTGTGTGTTCGCATTGGGGGTCCGCTCTCAGTGCGCGGCTCATCGGGTCAAGGGGAAAGTCAGCTATGAGGAGACACAGCTGCTCTCCACGGGACGGCTTGCTGCTGACTCCAGAACAGCTCTCTCCAACCTCCCGTCTCCAGCATCCAACAGAACTCCACGGGCGACCAAGTTCTCAAAGCTGGATGAACCCACAGTGCCCTAAGCCATAGGAGCTAAACCAGCACCCCCAAAACAGTTTAGGATATATGGCTAGGCCTATACCGCACATATGGGGCTTGGACATATCACTACTGACACTCTCCGTGTCCCGTTAGACCACCATCCTTGACAAAGGCGTGCACGGGCTCACCTCAAACTGCCGTCTCAAGCCTAGGTTGGATGAATTTGCATAATGATCCTCTTTTAATCGAATTCTGCGCGCGTTTGTTAAATGTCGCCTCTATTCAGTAGCGGCTGCGCCGACACAAGTGCGCCATATGGTTCGCGTTATAACGGGGGTCGGTTTTCAGGCGGGCCGCGGGTGCCTTGCACGCCTCGTCGCTCATGGAGAAACCGATCCCTCATCGTCCTTATGCACGAGCAAGGACCGAACCAGTAATACTAGATATATCGTGTGACTGTAGTTTTAGAGACCCCGTCTCTACTTACAAAAGAAAACGAGAGCTGTGATTGACATTCCAACGTATGGGCAAAAACAGACACAAAAAAAAAAAAGTCTGCCGGTTTTGATTTCGAAGATAATTGTATTTATTCCTCACCCTCTAGCATCACAGTAGCTTATATCTGTGTCCACGCAGGATTTGTTCACACCGAAAATGTTTTGTCTTGATGGTTAACAAAATATTTCTGTCCTGATCTATCATATCATTTAATGCATGCTTTTAAATTCACACTGGGCAATGTAACAGGGGACATTTTAAAACAACACAAATTGGATCCATATATTTTGTACCATAAGTCTGTCTGGCATTTGATTCTGAAAGGAAGGACCTTTTCGATACAATCAATTATAAGTGATTGCAGCTGCTTGCTTAACTGCTGCTACAGTACATCGGCCTCGCCACGGCTCAACCACCTCCACAGTGGCGAGAGCCATTGTCAGCTTCCCCGCATCTCCAAGCGCAGTGCCCAGCTCTTAAAGCAGCTAGTCCCCATGACCACCAGCTTCACTTGGATTCACAAATCCCCCTCAGTACATGCAGGTATGGGAGGGGAGGGGAGGGAGGGGAGGGGAGGGAGGGAGGGAGGGCGGGGGGGGTTACAGGAGCTCACATCTTGTCGCGGTAAGCCCCCGGACCTCCAGCTATTCTTCATTCACAACCGCTGGCAGAAATAACCGTGTGAGAGATGGATGTGCTGTGACACGATCTGGACTGACTTCCCAATTGCGACGCTGTCGTGGCTGGATGTGAACCTGCGCTTTGGGGGCGCATAGGGGACCAGTCCCGAGCCTACTTACAGTACACATGCAAGGCACAGAGACCGAGAAGAAAAGGGACTAAGACTTACATTCATCTGAGCCCGCTCCGCTGCTATGGATGTGCGGTGGTGCGCTCGATCCCGATTAGTATGCAAACGGGTCTCCAATTCCCTTAACGACGCCAAGCACAGCAAGACAATCCGATGGAAAGAAGAAGAAGAAAAAAAACCTTCAATGAAGAACACAGACAATCTGTCTGCTGTGTGCTACATAATATCCACAAACGGGGAGAGAAGCTGAATATCCTCCGCTTGATCGAATCCTCTAGATTTGGGGTTTCTGCCTTCAGAATCAGATAGCGGTATTCCTTTCCCTTCCCGTCCCGATGCAGGTACGCTTGTTTCCTTAAGTCTCGTGTCGTCAGAGGTAGCGGCAAGACGCCTTCTTTACCCCGCAGTCGTCTCCACGGTCAGTCCGTAATCTAACGGTCTAGCTCTCTCACTATGCCTTTCTCTCTCTCTCCCTCTCTCTCTTTCTCTCTCGTCTTTCTTCCCTGTCTCAGCATCCAGTCAAGTCTGGCTGGTGACTGTTCTCGCTAGTGTGTGCGCCGCGCACCTCGCCGAATGAAACCCGACACCTCGAGATAGAGGCCGGCCCCCTTCTTCTTTTCCCTATTCCCCTCCTCCCTTCTCTAATTCGCCTTGCTAATTTATTCGACACGTGGGTACGGCTGCACAAAAGAGGAGAGAAGGAGAAAGAGGAGAGAGAGAAAAGTGGGGTTTCTCGTTCGCAGACTTTGGTGCCCCCCAGCTCCGCTCGGGGGAAGTGGTCTGCTAGACAAAAGAGCGCGCGGCGCCACGGAGCACTTCAACCCTGCATGAGCGTCAGGTGATTTTGATACCCACCGTGGATTACCATGGCAACTCCTCTGTGGCTGTACCCCTTGTCGTTTCGCTCGAGCCGTTATTGTATGACCCCCTTCACCACGACGCTCGAAGCCTATATGAAGATGTTTGTAAATTAAGGTTTATGAGGCTCTTGTGCAGGCTGTAAAATGTGAATTAGTAGAGTAATTTACAAGTCTGCATAGGTCTAAGGCAGCCACATAATTTAGGCTTTGCACAGACACACACACACACCATGTGTCTGTGACTAACACACTCTTCATCCACACACTCACACGCATATAGTAAAGTGTGGACATCAGCAATAAACCACAGTCGTTCATCACACTGGCTTCTGGGTCAGTCTCCCACAAGCTTCAGTGGAGCAGAGAGGATGGGAAGAGGTCTGTGTGTGTGGAAGGAGCGTGTGTTTGTGAGAGGTATACGCTTGCATGGGGTGTTTGGGGGCCGAGTTGTGCGTGCATGCATGTATGTGTGCGCATGGGCGTGTGTGTGTGTGTGTGTGTGTGTGTGGAAATGAATAAAGGCAATTTCCTCATCGTGTGAACATTCGCCACAGCGTTTTGCGGACACCGTTCTAACTGGGAGCAGATGGGCGAGTGGTGACAGACTGGGTGAGGCTCCCCACGTCGTCATGCCGGCAGAGACGGGATCTAACGCATCACCATCACACTATCTCACACGTTCATCTCATCTCTCTCTCTCTCTCTCTCTCTCTGTATCGCTGTGTCTCTCTCTGTCTATCTCTGTCACTCTTTCTGTATTTCTCTCACTCTGGGTCTCTCCCTCTCTCTCTCACTCTGGGTCTCTCTCTCCCTCTCCCTCCCTCTCTCTCTCTCTCTCTCTCTCGATTCCCTATCTCTGTACTCTTGCTCTCCTTAACAAGTCCTCTAAATCTCGACGTTATCTGTTGCTCTCTCTTTCACTCTCTCAATCACACAAGTCATAAACTCAAGAGCGGGATGACCTCGTCGACTACTGTTGATATCCTGCATGAACTTCTCGAACCCCCGATACCCTTCACACTGTATGTCATCCATCTTTGGTGTGCGCCCGCCAATGAAACATTACCTGCATGGCACGTTTGATGTTTCCATCATCGATCACATGGATAATTCACCTCCTTTTCAAAACACATGCACCCTTTACCATTAAGTCTTGTTTGTCTAGACCACCTCATGGTTGTCACATATGATTTATATTTTATATTTGATTCCATACAGTGCTTCTTCTGACATTGTTGAGTCTATGCACTCCACTCCTAAAGACATCCAGTGACCGTAACAATCTGCCAGTCTAACTGTAATCAGAACAACCTTCCAACCAAATTGGTGCTAGTTAGCTGAGAGCCAATACGCTTCTCCCATTGGTGCTAGTTAGCTGAGAACCAATACGCTTTCTCCCATTGGTGCTAGTTAGCTGAGAACCAATACGCTTTCTCCCATTGGTGCTAGTTAGCTGAGAACCAGGAAGCCTTCTCCCATTGGTGCTAGTTAGCTGAGAACCAGGAAGCCTTCTCCCATTGGTGCTAGTTAGATGAGAGCCAATACGCTTTCTGTTATTGGTGCAAGGTAACTGAGAACCAGGAAGCCTTCTCCCATTGGTGCTAGTTAGCTGAGAGCCAATACGCTTTCTGTTATTGGTGCAAGGTAACTGAGAACCAGGAAGCCTTCTCCATTGGTGCTAGTTAGCTGAGAGCCAATACGCTTTCTGTTATTGGTGCAAGGTAACTGAGAACCAGGAAGCCTTCTCCCATTGGTGCTAGTTAGCTGAGAGCCAATACGCTTTCTGTTATTGGTGCAAGGTAACTGAGAACCAGGAAGCCTTCTCCCATTGGTGCTAGTTAGCTGAGAGCCAATACGCTTTCTGTTATTGGTGCAAGGTAACTGAGAACCAGGAAGCCTTCTCCCATTGGTGCTAGTTAGCTGAGAGCCAATGAGGTCACTGGGAAATGCATAGTTGGAGGTAATGGAGGGTTCTGTCTGTTTTGGCCACCATGCTGGACTCACTGGCTTGCACACACACACACACACACACACACACCCACACACTGTGACCACAGCCCTGTATTAGCTGTGCTAGATATAAATCAGTCGCAGTTATACATTACATTAATTGACGTATGTGTACGGTACATGTGCAAAGTACTGAAAATAATTTGCGGTTATAATTGGAGCTGAACGTAACAGGTTCAGTTGGCGAATACTGTACTATAAAAAATGAAAAAAAAACGTTCATTCTATTGAGCTTTGGAAAATATTCCACCCTGTAAAATCATAATTCTCTGACAGACAGGCAGTATAAATGTCTAGACCACTTCACACACTTTACGGGCCATAGTTGAGCCTGACACAGGACTTAACATATCACTTCTCAATATGTCTTCGTTTTACTCATCTGCTATCTGTTCATCGTCTTGGATTCGGTTCATTTCCTGACACACATGACACCCATACACACACACACACACACTCTCTCACACAACCACACACACACACACACACCCGCAGGTGTCTGTCCTTGTCTTTGGACTCCAGCTTCCTTCTCTGGGAGCGGAGGGAGGAAATGAGGTCACTCACACTGCTGTGTGAGAGTGGAAGGGGTAGAGCGTTGGTCATTTGGTTTCCCCTCCCAGGGTCTGGGGTAAGAACTCACTCCATCCCATCACACACACACACACACACACATATCCGAGTCCGCAAACTCGTCGGCAGCACAGATGGGTTTTGAACATGGAGGTACTCTGCAACGTCATGGCATCACGACCCACTAAGCTAGAAGCCTGAGCGTCATTTAGGACAGTGAAGACGTATTAGATAATATCCAATTGCTCTGAAAGTGCCAAGTCAATGAAAGGAATAGTTAAGATGAGTTCAACGCAAAATCAATGTATTTATTAAACATATGTATAATAAATACATGGCCTTGTCGCTCCTTCTATTTTCCTTATTCAAAGTTGCTTGGCATTATACACTTTGGCATTATTGTGACCTCTGACCTACATTAGTGACACAGGCCTTTCCTAGTCACCTTACAAAGACCTAACTTTATGGCTATGCAGGCAGAATAAAACAGTATAATGACAGTTTATCAATGATACAAGAAACATAATTAATAGATAGGCATATTTCTCTCCTGGACATAACCAAGGGTTATGTGCTCATGAGCTTAATATTGCAAGGTATAGATCAAACATTGTTTATTATATTCAGAACATTTCAAACAGTATAGAAATAATAAAGTAATCACTATCTTTAATTGTTGTTAACTGATTAGTGGTTTACATTTACATTTAGTCATTTAGCAGATGCTCTTATCCAGATCGACTTACAGTAAGTACAGGGACATTCCCCCCGAGGCAAGTAGGGTGAAGTGCCTTGCCCAAGGACACAACATAATTTTCACTGCCGGGGAATCGAACCGGCAACCTTCTGATTACTAGCCCGATTCCCTAACCGCTCAGCCACCTGACACCCCGAATTTAAAAGAACTAGTAACAACTGATGTTCAATTCATTAGTTGCTTGGATAACCTGAACACAGTGGTTAAGCTGTTGAGGCTGTAGTTCTGGGAAGCCCTGATGTAAGGGTCCTAGCAGCAACATGTCTGCCTATCTGGCACAAGATGACTCAGCGGTGACCAAGCCCTCTCCTTTCATCCTCTCTAGGCGTCCCGCCAGCGGTTGCCACGGGCAACCCTCGACGGCAGGGGCTGTCACGGAGGTTTGTAGGTCGTTTGATGTCTTGTGACGTGTTCTTGGAGAGACTCGTGAGGGTGTCCTCCGTCGATCGGAGCTTCCCTGGCACAGGGAGGTGGTCTGCTTCGCCATGGAGACTCGCTGCACGGGACCGCTTGTCGTTCCGGTAGCTTCTTCTCCACCAGTAGCCAATTTCACCACGAGAAGACGGCGCAGGCTGCTTGAGACACGATGGGATCGTTGTCTCGTACAGTAAAGTACGACCTGAAACGTTCTGTCAGACCTGAAGAGGGTTCTCGTGAAACCTCACAGAACCTAGGAGGATTCTTCTGCAGTTACCGGTACCTGCGCTGACACCAAGTACTGACAGTTCTAAATAAGAGTTTTTTTTTAAATGTCCTTGGATATAAACTGCCAATCTCTTCCATGACACGGTGTATTCTTTTCTTGGTGTTTTCCTCCCCTTGCTGATAGTCTACAGGCCGTGTGTAACCGACTGAAATGTTTGTATGTACGCAGCCTTGCTCCTATTTTAGGCCACGGAGAGAGAAAATAGAGTCAGGGACCAGAGAGCAGGAAAGGGCATTGTTATCAGAAGCTCAGCATGCCCAGTCCACCAGGGACTCACAGAATGATGTCACCCCCAATGTTCCACAGTCCAGTGGAAATTATAGCAGACTAAAACCTAAACACAAAGTTGAACCGATGCTTGTCGAGCTCTGGTACAGGAGTTGAGCTCTCTGAACGGTGCGGCTATTAAAACGTCAGGGTAATTTTTCCGAACCCCGTCATTAAATCCCTCTTTTTCTCTGAAGTCGTTTTTTTTCTTTCTTTCTTCTTCTCTTCCCCTCTCCCGAACTTTCGTTAAGTTCATGCTAATTTTAAGCTTCGTAATCTAGTCTTATCGTGACTTAGAATATTTTCCTAATATGCTTTTCTAAAGAGACCCAGAAACTTCTCCGGGCCTTTTTCAGCCTTTCAGTCTTTTTTAATGCGTCTCGCAAGCTCACAGTCTTGCCTCAAAGACAGCTAAGGCCGTATCTCACACTTCCTAGTCTGAAAGTCATAAGTTATCTCCTATCCATGAAGAATCTAGAAGTAGGCCAAAAAACAGGAAAGCAAAGGGCTAGTGTGGTAAAACCGCCCCACTGTCTTGAGGATGTGGGGATTTGTGAAGTCAAGCCTTTTTCCTCCAAACCTGCACATGTCGTCAGATATCACAGTTCCTCTGACGAGCTTCCACCTTTTGTGACACGAAGGAGCCCGAGTGGTGGAACCGCTCGGCCGTACTGCCCCACGGGTCTCACTCTCGCCTCTCCAAGTTCACCTCTCTCAATGTCTCTCTCTCACTTTCTCTCACTTTCTCTCTCACTTTCTCTCTCTCTCTTTCTGTCTCCTTCACTTTCTCTCTCACTTCTCTCTCACTTTCTCTCTCACTTTCTCTCACTTTCTCTCTCTCTCTTTCTGTCTCCTTCACTTTCTCTCTCACTTTCTCTCTCCTTCACTTTCTCTCTCACTTTCTCTCTCACTTTCTCTCTCACTTTCTCTCTCACTTTCTCTCTCTCTCTCTCTCTCTTTCTGTCTCCTTCACTCTCTCTTCCCCTAGCCTACCCTCTCTCTATCTCTCTATCTCTCTCTCTCTCTCTGAGACGAGTATTGTGGTGTCTGGTATGGACATCAGTAGGCGCGGTTCCTGATCCAAAGTGTGTTTTTGGCTATCAGCGCATCCCCCCCCCCCCCCCCGTGCCTCGTAAAAGACAAGACACCTCGGACGGCCCTCCCTCTCCCCCTCCGTCCCTCCTCCTCCCTCTCCCCCTCCATCCCTCCCTCTCCCCCTTTGTCCCTCCTCCTCCCGTCTCCCCTTCCGCTCGTTTTCAACACCTCTTCATCTCCGCTCGCGCCTTTCTCCACCTTCCCCCGACGCGCCGTCTCTCCTCTGCCCCCTCTGTCACCTCCCTCCATCCCTCTCTTTCGTCTCCATCTTGTCTTTCGACCACCCCCCCCCTCCCCACTCTTCCACGTTGAAAGGAAAAGTGTGATGATCCCAGATCCGATTGGAAAAACAGACTGATCCATTAGGTTTGGGTTGTGTCCGTTTTATGAACGTGTCGTTGCGGTGGACTGATTCGCGCGGGAAAGGAACTTTAGCTTCTCGTACAAGACATACGTCCACGACGACATCGCCTGCGCCATTTAGCATCAAGCTCTCATTTGAAAACCATTCAAAACAGCACAGCTTAAAGGCATTTCAATGAGGGGAAAGGTGGATATCGCGCGCGCCATAACACCAACAGCAGAACGTTTATCCAAATAACAAAGAAGTGTACAACACTCACGTACAGCATATGTATTCACACTTATACTTGATGCTATCTACCTTTCCATAGCGACAGTAACTCAGCTGTTAGCTGCAGAGCTAATGTTACAGCCACATTCTAAGGGTAGCAAGCTAGGTAACCATATACAGTAAAGCTACAAAATGATATAGCGTTAGTTAACTTACTTGTCCGAGGTTAGTAGCTGGACGAAGGAGAGTTAGTACTGATCCAGAATTTAATTTCAGCAAGGCCAGTTTTGTATTAGCTCAAGTTGAGGAAACAGTCGTGGCTGAAGTGTTTGGCGCAGACATACAAAACAAATGCGCCTACAACACAAGTTGTGTAGGCGCATTTTCAGCGAAAATAAAATTAAGATACTGATTGTTTAGAGGCTCGGATGACGGAACTACAAAAAGACGTGTGTTGATTTGTACATCCAAGCACTGAGCAACTGTTATGCTTCGTTCGTTTGCTAGCCATGGCATGATGTCTCTGCAGGAAAACACGATATTGCACTCGCCCTTGCACAATCGTAGCTCAATTCCTCATTGGCGGGCCAGATTATCTGGGCGGGCACAGCAGAGAGAAGGGCGGTAGCCTGGCTCCTTGTTACGTCAATAAGAGGAGATTTTCAAACCGAGCGTTTGAGCCTTCATTTTCTCAAAGGCGGAGAAGAACACCCAGGGCTTGGTTTACACCTATCGAAAATTCTAGCCACTGGGGGACCAAAGGCAGGCTAGGGGAACTCATATTAATGTTAAATAACCTCCTAAAGTGAAGTTTTCATGTCATGTGACCTTTAAAGGCAGCGTACTCATTTTCGGCACTTTGATCAATATATTTATTTCACGCAAACTGTAAAGAAGCTAAGGACTAATATTATGTTCTGTGATCACTGTTCGTAATGATTCCAAACACCGCTGCATTACCCATAGTCAATAGCTGGTGAAAGGCCTCAGGTTTGACATTGTCCACTGAACAGCTCTCAAGCTAACAGGAAGTAGCCAATGCTGAGAACTTCCTGTATAGGCTTTGGCTACTCTGCTTGCTGTGCGCAGTGGGCAGGGGGAGTGTGTGTGTGTGTGTGTGTGTGTGTGTGTGTGTGTGTGTGTGTGTGTGTGTGTGTGTGTGTGTGTGTGTGTGTGTGTGCGTGTGCGTGAGTGTGTGTGTGTGTCGGCATTCTTCCCCCTCCGCTTCCTTCCCTGGCATGTCCAGCCGTTGAACGGCATCGTGGGAAAGAGCAAGTTGCACCTCCATGCTCCATGCTCACTCAACACACACACACACGCACAACTACACACACACACACACACAATCACACACAGAAATGCACAACCCAAAGGGATGATTTAGAGGGGGATTTCAGTTCAGATTGTTTGAAGAATATCCTTTTTCTTAAGTTTCATAGGCAAACAACATGAATTAAGAAAACATGTTTGAAGTTGAAAGGGACATTTCTGTCATGTGTCTGACAATACTACTTAATCACAGAAGTGTGTGCGAGGGTGTATGTGTGCGTGCGTGTGTCTGTGTGTGTGTGTGTTGTTGCTCAGAGCTCACACCAAGTACTGAGTGGATTTATCAGCGTCGATCTATTCTTACCAGAGACCCTTCAGGACTGGGTCAGGGGCGGAACCAGGGCTTGAATTGTATGAAAGCACGATAGGGATACACACACAAACACACACACACAAACACACACACTGTCTTCCTTCCTGTGTTTTATGTTCCCGTACCCCCCTCTCGAGCACATTAATACAAATCTCTAGTTTATGTGAAAGTAATCAGTGTGTGTGTGTGTGTGTGTGTGTGTGTTTGTGTGTGTGTGTAGACTTGACGTGTCTATAGAAACACACAAAATCTCCCCTCTGCGAGATGCTCCTGTCGTGGGAGGGGAGTGGAAGACGTGTGAGGAAGAGGAGGCCGGAGGAAGAGGAAGAGGAAGAGGAGAAGGTCAAGTGCGTCAGGGGGAGATAAGGAGTTGCTCGCAGTCAGCTGCTTCCTGTTTACCGTTACGGGAGTGTGTTGTCCTCTGAAGGTAACGAGGCTTTGACCCCTGACCTTGTGAGATCGGCGGGACATCCTGTGACTGACACCTCGCCACGCTGCCCCTCCCACTCCTCACACACACACACACACACACACACACTAACACACCCACCCATACACCCATGCACCCACACATAATCATACACAAATACACACACTGACATACACACAAAAACATACACACACACACACACAGAAAAGGAGTTATCTGCGATCCTCACAGTGTGTCCAACTTGTGATTGGATGGCTCGCATGGGCTGGGCTTCAGAGCGAGACTGATTGGCCGGATTTTATTTTCCTGAACATAGAGGGTGTTTAGGAAACAAAGGGCTTCGACATGAAAAGGACAAAGAGAGGGGAAAGAGAGAGAGAGAGGAAGAAAGATAGAAACAGGAAGACGGACATTCAGACACACAGACAGAAAGGACACACAGACAGACAGACAAACAGACAGACAGACAGACATGCAGACAGACACACAGACGGAAAGGACAGGCAGACAGACAGACAGACAACAAGAATTGCAAAGACATGTCCAGTCTGGAGCACATTTCATTCAGGGGTACTGTAAACAATCACGAAGACGACTCTTGGATGGTGGAACGAAAAAGATGGATTTGTATTTATCGCTTCGGGGATGATATAAAGTATCATGAATCAGATCTTCCACCTCTGTTAGATCCATCAACGTGGAGAACAGGAGGCAGGCGGAGGGAGGGAGGGGCGGGGAAGCAAAACAAAACACAGTTCACAGACCGGTCTGACTGTCGGAATAACAAGCCGAGATTGGTTACCAGGAAAATTCAGTTTACAGTATATCTACACTGTCCCCTAACAGAGAGCCAACGGTCTATTTAGGTCCAGGGTAATTGGGGTGACATCAGAGGACCTCAGGGGTCGTTGAAGACTGAAGGGGGCATTCAGGTTCCTATCGGCTGCATCTGGATTGCCGCCAACAGACCATGTGACCTGTGCAGATCCGTAAACATGTGATCAGGAGGACAATACTGTATGTGGAAATGCCCCATCAACGTGACGATCTCCCTTTAAGGCAATAAACTGTTTAGGGAACGCGAGCGCATGTGCGCCCACACATGCGCACGTAAACACACGTAGATGTGGACACACACACGGATAGGTATACACATCAGGGAGACTGTTTGGAGCCAGGGCCGTTTAAACAAGTAGTCACATGCACAGTGTTGATACTGAATGGATGTGTCGTATCGGCAACGTATGGCTTCCAAAAGGAGATCGTACAGTCACAATGAAAAGGTTAACTGCGGAGAGAAGAGGAGCGAAAGAGAGACAAAGAGAGGTGGAATGTGAGACGTAGTAAGAGGGAGATCAGTGTTGCCAGTTAAGTTTGTTTACAAAAAAAGTTAAGAGTTATGGCACAATCGAAGGAAGGTCATTTGCCAACGGCACATCCAGTCCCTAACCAGTGAGGATGATGACGATAACGAGGCGGAGCAGGATGTCAGTAAAGATGACGCTTGTAATGATGACGATGATCCCAATGACGAACATCACCTCGGTAACGCCTCCCATCAAATCAGAGGCGTGTCCCTTGCCCAGTTGGACATGCAGATGTCGAACCTGGCTGAGCCTGGTGTGTGGTGTCACTAGAGTGTGGAGACACCCATCGTCAGCTCCGCACTCCATCAGACCAAATATTTACAACATCGCGTCTGCCTTCTAAACACCACAGCATCGTGACACATTTATTCAATTACATTTCATTCCACCAAGGAAGAAACTGCACGGCCGGCCAAGTTATGAACCTTTTTTCCCCTCCAAAAACCGGGAAAAAAAGGCTGATGCATTTTTATTCAAAACAGACCAAAGGACTGGGGATATGTGTGTGACTTTTGTTAAATCCCTTCGGTAAACCGTCGTGACTGCTGAGGAAATAATAAACATTGCTTTTGCACGATTTAAGATGGCCTGCCAGGTAAGCCACTGAAAACCATAGTGAGGTCGTTTTTTGGAACCCTCGCGCAAGAGTCATATGGTCCGTAGTCTTTGCGAAAAGCATCGCATATGAGAAGTAACACATACGATACGTCGCAAACCCCCCAAATATATTGGTCCTTCGTTTGTGATCGAGACCAATTACTCCAGCAGCCTGACAACTTAGCGGTAAAGTTCTCAGTTTGTGTGCGTTCGAGACGCCTGTCTTTCTCCCTGCCACACCAGGTCACGCTAAAGACAAAGCCCTCGAAACGTGTCGGATGGCCTCATAGACAATCCCAGTTCGAGTCTGGGATATGGTCCACGGGTCCATCGACGCTCCGCTCAGGAAAAAAAAAAAAGAGAAAACACCCCCGCCCCTCAGAGCGGTACTGGCGCCTCCCAAACAGGCAATGAGCTGCCAGGTACCTTAAAGAGGAAATGACCTCATCTTGGCCGTACCATGGATGAGAGGTTTCTGAAATAGGGAGAATCCAAATGAACTGGAGACCTGGATGCTTTTAGGGGGCTTTGCTTGGAAATGTAAGACCACAGTTTGGTCCAGCCCACTCCTCTTTTCTAACTTTTCATTGACTCCTCTTTCTCTCTGTAGCAGGACTTGTCTTTTACTAGTGTGGATGCAGAGCTGCATTCAGGGTTGAGGAGACTGGGGAGGGGAGGTGGAGGAGGGGCAGGGATGGGGGGGTGGAGGAGACTGGGGAGGGGGGAGGAGAGGTGGATCGGGGGCAGGAGACTGGAGACTGCAAGGTGAAGAGTCAGGGGGGAGAGGTGAAGGGGTGTTGGGGGAGACTGGGGAGGGGGGGGGGGTGGAGGGATGAAGTGGACTGGGTGTGGGAGAGGTGGAGGGGGGAAGGAGTTTGGGGAGGTGGTTGGAAGGATAGTGGGTAGTGGGAGTGAAGGCTGCATTCAACTCTGGGGGGGGGGGGGGGAGGGGGGGGGGTTACCAGGGTGATGGAGGTGAGGTCAGGACTGTGACGTTGTGCTTCTCCTTGCTCTCGCCAACCCCAGACCCTCCCAATTTCCACACACGAGGCACAATCAGCCGGCCCGACGCACACTCTCTCACGCACACTGTACAGAAGCCCCTCAAAACACACACACTCGCGTGCACACACACACACACTCGCGTGCACACACACACACACTCACGTGCACACACACACACACCGCACTCCTCGCTCTGCCGTGTCCTGTCGTGAGCTGCGGGGCTTGGAGAGCGAGCGAGAGAGAGAGAGAGAGAGCGGCGACTGGGTTTCCCATCAGGCTCATCACCCAGATAGCCCTGGGATGGAAAAGCAAGGTGGTGTGTGTGTACGTGTGTGTGTACGTGTGTGTGTGTGTGCGTGACCACGAGCAGGGGATCTGCTGCAGTGCTTAGCTTACGGGCCGGCCCTCCACATCACAGTGACCACGGGGATTCTGAGCTCTGTAATCATGAGGCTCAGGCCTATTTTAGTGATATTTGGACTATGGATCCGACTGGAAATTGCCGTGCGCGGCGAGCGTTGCCATGGCGAGGGTGGAAATGGGTTCTAACGAATCATACACAGAGAGAGACGGATCGAGATTAGATGTGACTGTCTGGGAGAGGGGGAGGAGTGTGTGCGTGTGCGTGTGTGTGTGTGTTTGTGTGTGTCTGTCAAATGTCTGACAACAGTTTTATTGTCTATAAAACGGGAATTCAAACAAAGGCCTCGGGTGAGGGTAGGAGGGGGGGTGAGGGGAGGAGGGGGGGGGAGGGGAGGAGGGGTGGTGAGGGGAGGAGGGGGGTGTGAAAGCAGCATGTTTGTTCCTTCATCTGCGTGTTTGTTTAGCATGACACGGATTGGGGAAATTCAGCTTGAAGATCATATTTACGTCAGGCGTAAGCGGTTTTTATGGCACTGTACAGCTAATAAGAGCCATTTGTGGCTGTCTAATTTGCAACGGCTTACTTGTTGACACTATCTATCAGTAGTGTTATAATGACAGGCTGTTGTATAAAAAAACATTTGCCTTTAGTCAAGTATATAAATTGTTTGAGAAAACCCACCAGTTTTTTCAAAGCCTTCACAGCAGCAAGTTAAATATGTTTTTAAGTATTGTGGTGGTAACTGTCGAGGATATTAAATCAGCTCAATGACTGGTTCTTTTTTTCCTAAAGGATGAAAGTATCAAACATTGGCAAAAAACAGCTTTTTAATGCTTAATAACTTATAGTGGATCTGACTTTCCAAAGGCTGTGATGTTGCTTCAAATATGAGCCTCGTTGAGACACACAGATTATGGGGAAATACTTCATGATTTCAATTAAACGCACGCATTCCATGACACCAAGTACTCTCAGCTGCCTCCTATTTGCCACGGCAGCAATACACACCAGAACAATCTCCCTTCAAACACACACCCCTGTCTCTGTCTCTCTCTCACACACACACACACACGCCCACACACTCACAAACTCCAAAGATAATGTTCTTGTGCATTCACCCACACACACACACACACTCTCTCTCTCTTCCTACCAAAATACTACAGAAACACATTTTCTTTTCACACTCATTAGCTCCCTCGACACACACACACACACACACTAAAGACTTCACGTAACAATGCCAAGGCTAAATTGCCTGTGACAACAAGAAAAATAGTTGACTATTTTCACATGGAATGTGTTCAAGGATACAATTGCATAACAAATCACATGCACCAAACCACACGCCTATGCCTGTTAACCATAGGAAGGCCAGAACAGTGATGATGTCACTAAGCCCATGCAGATGCTATGCTAATAATGCCAAAACCTCTCCAAAGAATTAATTCACGCCTGGCTCAACACCGCTGACATAAATCTCAAATAAATAAATCTGTACCCTATTCCTACAGAGAGGAGTTTCAAGCCGTTTCAAAAATGAAATACGGTTGTTTTGGAACATCCTCCTGGAGCGTTTCAAACCGCCGTTTCCCAGATCCATCCTGTCATATCACACGGAAAAACCCGACGAGGAGATGGACTCTCCAGAACGTGTGTGTTGTCCCAGCTGCTGTGCGTCGAAACCAGACTTCACACGCCGAGGCTCAGTCAGCTGACCGCCTCTGCAGCAGCCAGATGCTGTCAGGCGGCCTTCGTGAGAAATTGGAATTGAAAGAGGAGATCGACCAATTAGCGACAAATATAATGAAGCACATTCGCTTTTTTCTCTGAACCGCACTGAAACAGAGTAGGGAGAACCCAGAGAGTACTCACCTCAATACAAACACCCTCTCCCTCCCTCCTACGCTACTTGAACCCCCCTCTCTCCCCCCCTCTCCCCCCCCTCTCCCCCCCCTCTCTCCCCCCCCCCCCCCAACATCCACCTCCTCCCCATTCTGTTCTTTCAGATTGTTAATCAGAGCTAAGTGTTAGCGATTGCGACCAAATGTTTGCCTCGGGCCCCCCAAGCCTGCTGCTCCAATACCCCGGCCCGTGTCCCAGAACCAGGGCTCGAGCTCTGCTTAATCACCTCCCCTGCCCCCCCTCACGCCCACCCACCCAGCCCGCAACCCCCCCCCCCCTCCACTCCACGCTCACCTGCGCTCCAAGTGCCTCATTTCCTGTCCCCCTCAGAAGGAGAGCTGGAGATGGGGGCGGAGCCAAGAACAAAGAAAGGAAATCGTTTGAAAGCCGTTCGAGCTTTGATAGTTATGATGGGGTGGGGGGGGGGTGGGGGTGGGGGGGGGTTATTTGTGCCGTGTATGCACACCCTCTGCGTGTGTGTGAAGTGAAATATGGGTGCCATGTGGGGTGAGTGTGTGTGGGAGGCCCCTCTGGTGTGCAGCCAATCAGGAAGCTCCTCCTGGCTGAGCTTTCGAAAG
Source organism: Thaleichthys pacificus (assembly GCA_023658055.1). Taxonomy (NCBI): domain Eukaryota; kingdom Metazoa; phylum Chordata; class Actinopteri; order Osmeriformes; family Osmeridae; genus Thaleichthys; species Thaleichthys pacificus. The sequence continues at coordinate 3,900,502 of CM042877.1, forward strand.
GGCTTTGATAGCGTTAATTGACATGGTGGAAATATGGCCGTTCAAACACCTTGTAGTGTTGGCCAGGTGTGGGGACAAAACACGTTCCTTATCATTACAGACCATGCTAGCTGTAAAACCTTTATTTAGACAGTTCCAATGCATAGATGATCCACTGTCAACTAATCCTCAACTATTGGTTAACTGTTGACAATCCATCAAAAGTGCATCTACAAAATGAACGTGGCAACGACAGCTTTTAAAAAACAATCCCACAATCCCATTTGTTTAAAAAAAACAAATAGCCAATTCTTTGAGCCAGATCTATGAGCATTTCCTTTGTTTATTTCGTGTCACGGAGAACGTGCAGTGTCATTCTTTAATCATAATCTCAAGTATTGTCAGTCGAAACGTGTGCTTTCAGGTGACGGCCCAGTTTTCCCTTTGACCTTGAGGTGTCGGAGACATTGTTGGGCTGTTGGGTGATTATTGCGGCCCAGTAAAGATGTGACTTTCACGAGAGCCTTGATGTCACAGCTTTCCTCCTTCCTTCTCCCGTTCTCTCCGTCCGCGAGGCTGCTGCGCGGTGTCGGCTCCGACCCCACACTCCTGGGGTGCCCGGGTGTGGGGTGTGGCCGCGCCCTACCGAGGTGACGAGAGAGAGAGGGGGAGACGGGGAGAAGGAGAGAGAGAAAGAAAGGGGCACACAGAGAGAGAGAGAGAGAGAGAGAGAGACAGAGACAGAGAGACAGGGAGTCAGGGAGTGTGGGAGAAGGAGAGAGAGAAAGAAAGGGGCACACACAGAGAGAGAGAGAGAGAGAGAGAGAGAGAGAGAGACAGAGACAGAGAGACAGGGAGTCAGGGAGTGTGGGAGAAGGAGAGAGAGAAAGAAAGGGGCACAGAGAGAGAGAGGGAGATAAAGACAAACCGTGAGAGGAAACAGCCTTGAATTGATGAAGTGTGTGTGTGTCTATGTGTGTGTGTGTGTGTGCAAACGGTGTGCAGACGTGGGTGGGTGTGTGTGTGTGGCCACGGGAGGGCGGGGCACACTTATCATGGAAGGGCTCACAGGAAAGGGAAAGGGGCTCCCTTACACAAAACCCCCAGAAAGACAGGAGAGAGCTGAGCCAAGCCTTGTGCCAAGAGACTCCTTGAGAACGGTTTGGAGAGGATTCTGAGGAGAACTGTGGGTGATCAGACCCTGGCTACGCAGAGCGAGACTTTGCGGTTGCCCTGGCAACCCGGCCAGGTGGCTTTAATTAGAGGTCTGTATCATCTCCTTGTTCCCGCTCAGGATCGGAGTCAGTCTCATTCCCACACTGCCAATCTCAGGTTTCACCTAAAACGTGTAAAAAAGTTAAAAAAAAAGGTTTGTCTCCTCTCGCTCTCTCTCCTCGGGCCCTCCACACCTCTTCTCCTTTTTCTTCTCCCTCTTTTTCCTTTCCCCTCCGCCCCCCGAAAACTTTGTGACATAGCGTGTCTGCGAGGTGTGGAGAGCGCTGATAGGTCTCCGGGTTCATCTGGTCCCACGGGACCCAATCAGCTGCAGGCCTGGGCTCTTTCGACAGCTGGGCCGGTTCTGATCCACCGCAGTTCAGCCTAGCCCTCTGTCTCTGTCTCAACATGGCTCGGGCCCAACATTCTCCAGAAACCCAAACACTACAACTACGCTACAGCCTCGAGCAGTTCCGAGTTCAAGCCAGTTTGAATTCAGGCAGTTTGAGGAAGGGTTTCGTGTCAACGTAAATGGTGTATTTGTCATTTTGTGACTTGTTGTGAATTGATACAACTGGCTTGTTGGGGCAGCTTGTCGCATTTCTTTCACTAAAAACCCTTTTTCTCATTTGTTTTCTTTTCTTTTTATTCTTTTTTTTTAAATTCTCACTCTCTTACCCCACTTTCATTCTCCCCTTGTCCTCGATAGAAGCCGATATCCTCCTATTGCTGGAGTCAGACACAGCCAGGCTGTTTTAGTTTGTCGTCTTTATCACCCCGACGCGTTTCAACCAGAGCTTTCCACTTTGAATGAATACGATCTGATATGGAATGAGGTTTGGTTTTTCATGTCTCCAGGTCAAACACAAACAGACCACACCAGGGAATTATTAGCTCTAACGGAACCAGAGCTGGTGATTTCACAGTCAAGGGAAGATTGCTTTCTCAGTGGGTCAAGGCCTTCTTATCTGACAGAGTGCATTGCGTTTGTGTCAGGGCCCATTTCTGCCAAATGGGGCCCTGGTTTTGCTTGTGTTTTTAGTTGCGCCCCCCTTTTTTTCTTCAGAGTTGTCAACCTGAACTGATTAAGGATACGTCTTATCTGTGGCCAGGCAGCATGGAGAACCTCAGTGAAAACAAAACTGCTGTTTATCACATCGGATTCGGAGGGATTTTCGATTTATTTTCGCGTCGTCCGTGTTTAGAGTTGGTTTGCACGCATATCAAAGCGACGTCGCGCTCACTTTCCATCCTGAGATCTTTCCGCAACTTGTAAAAATTGTTGTGAATGGAAATTTGCTGGTCGCTCGGTGACACATGTTCACAGACGGTTTCGTGTTGACGTCAACGTCAACCGTTGCAGGTTTACACAGGCCCCCTTTATTTCCCCACACAATATGTTTTAAAAATAATTCGACATTTGCGTGATACAATTCCACAATTCTACCCAGGAGATGTTTGGCAATAAAAGCTTGACCGAAAACAAACAGACATTAGCGATAACAGTTTCGCCAGCAGGATTAAAGTGTCACTCTGACCACCTCCAGCTGTGTCTTCCCCTCTATAGCATATCCTCTCCTCAGTGACACCCAAACAGGACATCCTACACCAACAGGGACGACCAAAGAAACCCTTTGGTGTGTGTGCACGCGTGTGTGCACGCGCGTGTGCGTGGGGGTGCGTGTGTACTTTTGCCATGGCCTTCTGCTTCGCATTACAAAGCGTCAGAGAGAGTATCCGTATTTACCCCAGCTTGCATCGTAAGCTATAATTTACAGTGTGTGTGTGTGTTTGTGTGTGTGTGTGGCTAAACCTGGTGTGTGACAGGCTGGTTAGTGTCTTGGCCTGGTGTTACAGGCTTTAAATACACAGCCCAGTCACAGACCTCATCAAAGGCCGACACTCCCTGCTAAAACACTTCCAGCTAAACTTACTCCCTCGAGAGTATTTCAGGAGTCATCAACACAGGGCAAGCCCTCTATTCTCTCTCTCGCTCACACGCACGCACGCACACACACATGCCGTGCATTGATGGTTTTAGCATGCTGTCATTTTGGACGGGTTTAATTTGCGTCGCACGCTTTGTCACGTGACGAATGCATTCCCCGTCCTAACGTATCACTTTGTTTCCATGTCGAAAAAGCAACGTGTTGATGCATTTACGCACGGCGGTGTGTTGCAGCATGCTGAACGATGATTGCTGGATGGCTGGTTCCATGAAAGCATTTCTGGACAGTCTGAGGTCCCACTAACACTCTCCCACGATGAGGCAGGGAGACTTTTATAGCCGACAATCCTTTAGTTAGGTTTTGTTGAACCGGCAAGACCTCCAGACACAATCGTCGACTCACTTATGAGGAAATATGTAGGCGGGGGGGGGGTTAGGGATGAAATAGTGTTCACAGCTTCAGGAGAACAATGGAGCCGCGGTCTCTGTTTGTTTCTGGCTGGGAAAGCGGAATGTTCGTCGCTCCAAAAAATGTGTAATGATATTTTAAAGATGGGGGACCGTGATTAGAAAACGACTGAAGCCATAACAGTAGAAAGAGAAAGGGGTGGAGCTTAAGAGCGTCCTTTTCCCGTCCTCCACTGGCTTAGCTGCCTCCTCTTCCTCTCTAAAATGGATTTTGGCCCAATAAAGAGATCCACTCGCTGATTAAAAGCACTGGTCTCGTGTATCCCGGAAATGTATGCTAAAAGTAAGGCAGCAACCTATGTAAAGCCAGAAAAACACATATTCAAGTGTGTGTGTGTGTGTGTGTGTGTGTGCGTGTGTATGTGTGTGTGTGTGGCATGGTAGGTTACAGTAAAGAAAATTGCTTTTATACCCTGCCAGCACTCTCATTAGATTTCCCGGTTCCTCCCTGTCTGAAGCCTGCCAGCAGGGCAGCTCTATGGATGTGAGCTTTGCATGCTGGGTAATAAAAAACTCAAATCAAAGAGGTCAAATCAAGGTGAACCCCCCCTGTACTGCACAACTGCTGGCGCTCACTGTCAACATACAGGCATCAAACTGTCATACTACTGTGGAGCCAGCATTGGTCCAGGTCCAGTGTGTGTGTGTGTGGGTGTGTGTGTGTGTGTGTTGGACTGTGTGTGTGTGTGTTGGACCTTGTGTGTCCCTCCAGGTGCAGAGAGGAGCTGACGAAGCCCTGGGCTGAGGAGAGGAGAGGAGGAGAGGAGGAGAGGAGGAGAGGAGAGCAGGGAAAGATAGAGGAGAGGAGAGGAGGAGAGGAGAGCAGGGAAAGATAGAGGAGAGGAGAGGAGAGGAGGAGAGGAGAGGAGGAGAGGAGAGGAGAGGAAAGGAGAGGAGGAGAGGAAAGGAGAGCAGGGAAAGATAGAGAGGGGAGGAGAGGAGGGAGGGAAAGATAGAGAAGAAAAAGGAACAGATCAGATAAGAGGTATAACGGAGCTATACCAGATAAGAGAAAAAGTATAACACTGTCTGACAGCAAACATGTGTGTGTGTATGTGTATGTACGTATGTATGTGTGTGTGTGTGTTGATGCGGGAATGTGTGAAGGTGGTTTCGAAGCAAACACGACGGCACATAGTTTGTGTGTATTCTCGGCTTCAGTCGGCCTCCGTTTGGCGCTGGGGAGGCTGACAGAGATCGCTATCCGACCGGCGGTTTCCTCCGCTCGCCTCCCACAATGACAAACCATCTCGATCTGTTTCCCTTGGCATCGTCCGGGTAAACTGGACTCTATAAATATCAGAAGCGACTGCTAACAGCCTGACAGGAGTGGTTTTCAGGGAGAGATGTTAAGTGTAGGACATCACGTTCCGACGTACACCCTATACATATCTGGGTGTTTTCTGCCGGGGTGCCAAGCTCAAAATAAATACTTGTGCTGTGTGACACTGTGTGTGCATTTTCTAAGAGCATGCATGAGTTTGCAAAAGTATCATCTGTTATTTATCAGACATTGCAGTTCGGGGGGGGTGGGGGGGGGGGGAGGTGAGTTGAACTTGCGACCTTTTGATCTACGGCCAAATGCTCTACCGTTAAGCTATACCCGCACTCCAATCATGATCGCACATTACACACACACACACACACACACACATACACACACACACACACACACACTCACAGGAGGATCTGCTCTGTGATCATCCTCTCGAGGTTGAAAGTGAAGCAACTTTCTTTCTCTCTTCAAGGACGATAAATAATTCCCTCATATCCCTGTATCCTCTTTTCATAACTCATCTCCCCCCCATCCTCGTCATAAAATGTACAAGACTCTTCCCCCCCCCCCCCTCTCTGTTAAGTTTCATGGCAGTTGGCTGGGAGACAGAACAGAGCTCCCGTAATCATCTTAATAAGCCGTGGCAGAGCCAAATAACTTGACTCATTTCTTCTGACGTTTCGAGAATAGAGTCAACAAACTGGACCATAATATTGACACAGTCATTGACGACGAAGAGATGGCCCGAGATCGTTTGTTGTTGGTCGTGGCAACGACACATTGGGAACAGCGAGGGAGAAGATGTTTCTAGAAACTCAAATAAGCGGTCAAATAAACAGTCAGGAGAATCTCAGGACGACTTCATCTGGTCCTCTCAATCCCGAAGTTCAGTGTTTTAGGCTAAACGTGGGGCACCATGATCAAATTACAGGTTGGCCCTTGCTCTAACGAAATGCCTTCTCTGAGAAGTGTGGCAACTACCAGACAGGAGAAAAACCTTCATTTCCCACCCTCGCCTTCCTGGAGACCCAGTCAAGTTAGACAACTCTATTTGCAGTGAATCAGCTAAGCATGCTAGTGACATTAGCTAACGCTGAAAGCCAACTCAAACTCTAACCTTTCAGTACAGGGCCTCTTTCCAAGGATGATTGGAGTTCACTGTGTGAGGTTCATTGGTAGATAATTGTGTTTGTTAGTTGACGTCTGGGAGTAATGTGATACTGGGGGAAGATCAGTACGTTGGCTCAGAATAACAAACCCTCCACGGCATTCAATTCCTCCAACAAGTAAGATGATAGGCCAATTCCACATAGATTAAACCGTTGTATTTGTGTTTTTATACAGTTTCGTACTGTAATTCCAATCGAAATGTACACAGCTTTACTCTCGAACAGAAACATGACCGAAACCGTGTTTATTTTGAAAACTGCACATTTCCACCACCGAGCACGATCGTCGTAACACACAGCAAGCTCATGTTAACGTCGAGCAAACTCATGTTCCGCCAGCTCTCGTTGAACAGCTCTATTTTTAGCGCAGCGAGAAGCAGACTATGCCATCAGCGGGCAGTAAAAGTGGGCCTTTACAGGCGGAGCCGGTGGAGGGCTCGGGCCAGCGGGGGAATCTGATAAACACACATCTGAATGGGCGCTCGCTCGCACGTCAGCCCACTCGGGGTTGGTTTTCGGTTGGCCCGCCGGCGTGCCAGAACGGCGGGTTAACAAGCGGAGCGGTCGCAGTCACGTTGGCACACGTGCGTTGGTGTTTGCGTGCGCGCGTGCGTATGAAGCAGACCTCTTAAATAAATGCAATTAGTGGCAGACTCACTCAGGACCGGTGGGGCTGTTAAGGTCCACTGGAGAACACTAAAAGAGGGATGGAGGGAGGCGAAGGAGATGTAGGAAGAGAGAGAGAGAGAGAGAGAGAGGGGGGGGGAGGGTAGGAAGGAGAAGAGGCTATTGATTGACACCCTGACCTTTCTCGAGTCTGTGTCCTGCGCTGGAGGAGGATGGGGCCTGGCTGTTTATGCATGCGCCGGGCATTTCCAATGCGAGAGCAGCACCGACGGTCGTCCTGACAAAGTGGAAAAGAAGTAGGGGAACACACACACCACATACTCAGACACACACACATACACACAACATACTCAGACACGCACACACACACATTGGCCTTGGCATGGGGCGGTGATTGAAGGAGTAGGGTGACGCCAGAGGGGGTTAGGGGGCGTTTGATTCAACTGTGAAACCACAACTAAGGCATTTTGTGTGTGCGTGTTTGGGGGACTGGGGGCCTGCGGAGGCAGCAACAGAAACCAGGAAAGAGGGGGTGGGGGTCTGTCTGTGGTTAAAGCTTTTGCCAATAACACCGACTCGCAGATCTATATTTGAAGCACATAATAAATAGCCTGTCAATTCCCCACAGGGATGCGGTAGGGAGGGATGGGAGGAGGATGGGGAGGAGGGGGGGGGGGGGCGAGGAGGAGAGGAGAGGGGGATGGGATGGGATCACCATGAGATACAGAAAGAAAAGGAATGAAGCCAAGGAGATGGAAAGAGAGTGGATTCAGATTCAACCGAAACATAGATGGAAGGAAAGGATGAAAAGGACTGCGGGGGGGCAACGGGAGATGAACTTTTACATAGAGGAAGAGAGAGAGCGAGAAGGGACGAAAAAGGTCAGAAGAAAAGAGCGAAGGAAAGCCAAAAGGAATGGGAGAGAACGAGAGAGAACGACAGAGACAGAAAGAAGACAGAGAGAGAGAGAGAGAGAGAGAGAGAGAGAGAGAGAGAGAGAGAGAGAGAGAAGAGAGGAAGGAGGGGAAAGTTGAGCCCTCCCGCAGGGCAGCCAAGGAGGAAGGAGATGTGGTCGTGTTCAGTAGCAGCTCCATGGGATGATTATGAGTCTTCATAAGGGAAGCACTCTGGGGAACGGCCCTAATTACGGGTCAGGGAGAGAGCACTGGCCCTCTGTCAAACTGTCAACCAAACACACACGCGCACACATCTACAAATACTCGTACACGCACATACATGCTCACACATACATGCGAATACAAAAGACATACAGCTAGGCCTACATGCTGCCGTCGCCTGTGTGCACCTCCGCCCGTGAAACACACAGATAGGGCGCTGGCTCTCTGTCAGAGCGTCAGCTAAACGCACGTTGTGGATACGCGCCTGCCACACACACACACACACCAACCACAGCACATGGCAGAGCTGCCGGAGAGAGGGGAAAACAACACACACAGCGGGATGACCTTTGGAAGAGGAAAAAAGGGTGGAAGAGAAACGGAGAGCGAGAGAGACAGAGAGAGAGAGAGAGAGAGAGAGAGAGAGAGAGAGAGAGAGAGAGAGAGAGAGAGAGAGAGAGGGATGATGGAAACCAGGAAACCGACGCCGTTTGTGTCTTTTGGATGCAACCCGACACGGCGGGAAAGACGCTGGCGTCCTTCGATGGCAACATTCGCCGGCCGCACGAGCGCCGCTCGCGGTGGTCGGAAACGGCGAAGCGGGGAAAACTAGTCGTTGAAAACATCCAGATCTGCCCGGGCGGGTTTGTTTAATGGCGGTCTCTGAGTAACCAATAACGGGGCGGGGCGGGGCGGGGCCTGAAAGGCCAAGGTTAACCCACTCCCTCCGCTGACCAAACCGCGTTGAGTTTTAAGACCAGTGCGTGCACCTGTTTGGTCGGTCTGGTTGTACGGGTCAAAGTCAGTCTCATTAGAGCTGTTTATCAACACACAAAACCAAGGTTGGCATGTCAGCTCTATAAAAAGGCCTCTCATCCAGCCGGGTCCCATCAAACGAGCCTCCCTGTTTGATGTGAAAAAGAGAGGGAGGGGGCGATGAGAGAGAGAGAGAGAGAGAGAGAGAGAGAGAGAGAGAGAGAGAGAGAGAGAAGAGAGAGAGAGAGAGGGATGAATGGAGGCCTGTGAGTCAGAGGGTGTGTGACAGCGAAGAGATTGGTGTCAGTGTGCGGTTTGTTGTGTTGTGGTGATCATGCTGACTAGGCTATTTGGAAACTAGACCCTCCCCTCCCCTCTCCCCAGAACCCCCTCCCTTCTCAATAACCTCCTCTCCTGCCTCCTAGCTCTAAAACGATAACCCTTCTCTCTATAGTTCCTTCCTATCTCCCGATTGCTAAAACCCCATCCTTTCTCCGTCACCTCTTCTGCATGATATATCAGCAACTATCCCGTCCCCGTTGCATTCTGCTCCCTGGGTTATTTATAGTATACCTTGGATAAAGCCTTTTCACAGGTCTATTTTGGAAACAGGAAGGCCAGAGAGGTTGTGAGATATCGGGGAATATAGTCCTAAGAGGAGGGGCTCATGTGTATGGGTGGTGGAGGGGGTGGTGGAGGGGGGGGTGGTGGAGGGGGTGGTGGAGGGGCTGGTGGAGGGGCTGGTGGAGGGGGTGGTGGAGGGGGGGTGGAGGGGGTGGTGGAGGGGGGTGGTGGAGGGGTGGTGGAGGGGCTGGTGGAGGGGGGGGTGGTGGAGGGGGGTGGAGCTGAGGGGGTGGTGGAGGGGCTGGTGGAGGGGGTGGAGCTGAGGGGGTGGTGGAGGGGCTGGTGGAGGGGGTGGAGCTGAGGGGGTGGTGGAGGGGCTGGTGGAGGGGCTGGTGGAGGGGGTGGAGCTGAGGGGGTGGTGGAGGGGGTGGAGCTGAGGGGGTGGTGGAGGGGCTGGTGGAGGGGGTGGTGGGAGGGGGTGGAGCTGAGGGGGTGGTGGAGGGGGTGGAGCTGAGGGGGTGGTGGAGGGGGTGGTGGAGGGGGTGGAGCTGAGGCCTTGGACAACAGTCCAAAATCCTCCCTCCCACCCGGTGAGTTATTGCCTTCATGGATCCTGAGAAGCCGACGAACGAAGGACCACCCTAGAAAGCAGCGTGAGTCAGCCAGGGTCCAGAGACCGTGGCGGCACCCACCAAACAGCCTGAACTCGTGACACCACAGCGTTTCTGCTGCACTGCGCTATGTAACGGCGCTATAAAACACGGATTCCGACAGGCACCGCCGAAACTCCCAGCGTCTCTTCGCAACCCGCCGGCTGCGAGACGGCCGGCCAACATGTGAGACTAAAGCGATTAGAACTCCACATACTGTATGCTCGCTCGCTCCCTCTCTCTCTCCCCCCCCCCCCCATGTCTATTCCGAGCTCTGGAACTGCTCCCAGCGTTCTCCCGGCCTCTAACATCCTTCTCCACGCCTGCGGAGATGTCATGCTCCTCCAGCCCAGGAGCAGTGCAGTCGGGAGGGGCCCCCGCCGCCAGGATACCTGCTGGGAACCAGAAGCTAAGGTGACACCCACCGAAGGCTGGGGGACCAGAGTTGGAGGGGGCGGAGCTATGGAAAGCGGGGCCCAGGACAGGAGGTCAAATGCGGGCGTGGGTGTGACTCCGGATGAGGAACAGTGGATGAGGCACGCAGGGTTAGGTACAGCGGTGACTTGGGGGTTCTCTCTGTGTAGACGGTCTGTGCGCTCTATAGATGGTCAACAGAAGCAAATCAACTCATGTGGCGCAGTAATTGCATGCTTTCTGGCGGACTCCACTTTCCCCAATAGTGAAGCTGTGATTATTTGTAGTTGCCTTATTGGACACTGACAGGCCGTAAAAGGCCTGGAATGGCTGTTGCTAACGACATAACCAAGCATGAAATTGTGTTTTTAGAGAGCGATCTTCACGCTTTCCCCAAATGACCTTTTCATGTACAGCAGGCCTCTGTCACAGGAGATAAATGTCGTTACCCACAGGCGCTAAGAGGAGAACGCAAACCTGTCGGCAGTGTGTCCAGAATGTTAACTTGGAGTGTTAGTAGCGTTAAGGTCTGTGGTGGCGTTTTCATGTTCATTCATGTGAAGAAGTAGCATGTCAATCCTTGGCCAACAGTGACCCCTGGTGGCCGGTATAGGAATAACATTCCGGTTCATTAACAAGCTGAAATCAGGGAATGTCTAATATATCCTTAAACAGGCTCTGCTGAAATGCTGTATTTAACACTTCAACACAAATGGCTCACATTGAAATGGTCACATGTAGCAGCATTGTCCAATAATGTTCTTTAAGAACAAAAACTTTATTTTAATAAATCAACATAAACATGTCTTAACTAAATTGACAATGCACCAAGCAATTTAGGTGGGGGAATATTGACCTGAAAGTCACAACAACAAAAAAAACTGTAGAAAAATGTTGAGTATTCATTTTATGAATGGGAGTTTCAATTTCATTGTTTCACCCGCATCATCAACAAATCACCAAATGTCAATTCTGGAGTAAGAGAACGTATTTGTGACATTGCTACATGAGGTAAATCCCACTACAGTTTACACTGTCAATCTCACTTCCTCAATTGACTGAACAGATAGAACCAAGCCCAAAACTGGTCGCTATGACACCCACCTGGCTTGCCCAAGATAACCCACAACACAAGACCGCTGTCACAGCATCAAGTTTGAGATTATATTAATTCTCTTTAATCTACACACACTTAGACATTTTGTAAATGGCCTGGTTGTTGCTAGTTGAACTGTGCAGTTGTGTCTTATGCTACGTATATAAAGCATGTCACGTGTGTTATTGTATATACTCCCATAAAAAGATGATCACAAAATTAGAGCCCTTGTTATGTGGGCTAGAATCACCCATACTACATTTTTCGAAACAGAAATGTTAAATTTCAGTTCCAATGTAGGTATATATATATATATATTCTTTGGTTCCTTCACACAACAGTATAGACCCAAGTCCCGAGAAATTGACAAATGTAGACATCAGTTAACAACCATCTTGCAAGAAAGCTGAAAGTAACATTCTTAAAAATACAAATAATAAAATATACAATTCACAAAAAAAACTATTTGCATATGTAAAAAAAAAAAAAATCCCTGTATAAAATTTACTTCTAAGCAATCCAAAAATGCATGTTCCTAATGTCAGTTTTGTCATTTCCTTTCGTTGGGAAACTATTATTACTATACATTATTACTTATTGGAAGAAATTATATCAAGGAACCCTTTGAAAAAGTATGCTCACGGATGTAATTTGCAGAGGTATTACGTTTGAAAGAAAATAGGTACTATTTTGTAAATAGCTTGAATTCTCATGTTCTAATGCAAGGTATGTGTATTGCATCGAAGGACTTCATTTCATTTAGAGAGACTTCACCTTCACATAAACCCTGAAGCTGTTCAAGCTGTTCAAGCTGTTCAAGTATTGCTGGTGCATTCCAGATTACTTTCCTTTGAATCCACATAGCTTTTCTTTTTCCTTGTCTATACAACTACTGCAGCCTACATTTCCAGATAAAATTAACAAAGTGCTTCGACTGAATTGCAAAAGTCAATGATAAGACACGCACACACAAACAGTCAGATTATGACTGTTTGCCACAAGATAAGTACTGTGTGTACATGAGTGTTCCAGAAATAACAATCCCTGCAATTGATTGTCAGGCTGCTCAGAGGTTTATGAATCCCTGAACAGGAAGAACAACTGCCGATGTTCCCGTCCTTCCGTGAGGAGTCCAGCTCAGCTCAGCTCAGGCCAGGGCAGGGTCGGGGCTCTCATCCCCAGCCAGGCCCTCCTCCCCTGGGATGAGGGCCTCCGTCTCCTTGGCCTCCCCGGCCTCCTCCTCCGGCCCCAGCAGAGCCACTGCCCTGTGGGCGAGGACAGACAAAAAAACACCCGGTCGATGAGAAAGCAAGAAAAAGAAACAAAAAAGAAAACGACCACCTGTAAAAGCCTTAGCATGTCTGCAGAAGTGTGCAGATGGATGGGTTCACACCTGTTTGAACATACAGAAGTGTGCAGATGGGTGTTACTAGGTTCACACCTGTCACTGGAACACACAGTTCCGTAAATAAGGTATGGGATGTGAACAAGGCAGACGGCCAACGGCGTTACTCCTCCGCGTGACTGCTGCCTCTCTCAGGAGCCGTCATGTGCTCCATCGGCTCCTTCACTTCCCTAGTGACTCAGCAGATTGTGGCCACTCTCACTCAACATCAATATATGCTTATTCTGTGTCTCAGAATAAGTCCTAAATCAACACGTTTCTCCTATTAAAGTTTCCTCCAAGTGGCCGTCCTTTGTTACCTTTGCTTGAGCTTCACCGATAGTTCATAGACAGCTTCTGACAAATATTTTCAGGGGTTTTTAGATTGTATCCTGTATGTCTGGTTTAAAAGTTAAGATGAGAGAGAGAAAAAAAGAGCTGTATAGCTAAACCTTAAAAAAAGGTTTTTGCCATCATTACTGGTTTCAATGTAGATTGAGAAAACGGGAGAAGGGAAGAAGGAGATTGAGACTATTGAGATGTCAGGGAGTCAGGTGGCTGAGCGGTTAGGGAGTCGGACTCGTAATCTGAAGGTTACCGGTTCGATTCCCGGCTGTGCAAAATGACGTTGTGTCCTTGGGCAAGGCACTTCACCCTACTTGCCTCGGGGGGAATGTCCCTGTACTTACTGTAAGTCGCTCTGGATAAGAGTGTCTGCTAAATGACTAAATGTAAATGTCATGGAGGCTAGAGGTGAGGAATGCAGGGGAATGTCCCCTTTCCTGAGTCCTCAGACCACATCTGGCATGACAAGGCATTTTCTTGTGTTGCTCAACTGGTTCACACACACTCCCCCATCTAAACGAACACGGAGCATGACTGGTTGGCTTGGTTTGAAGCTGAAAATAGCCCTTAGTCTTCATTTACTATGGAGCCTAGCTCGTATCTATACGACTTCATCGACAAGTCAGAACTGGCCCTTGAGCAGAACTCTTACTCTTGAAAACTCTTGTCAAATGTCTAAACTATGTCGCTAAACATGTTCCCGGATTTGGGTCAGGGAGAATTCCCAATCACATGAGACGTCAGGTGTGCAGTAGAACTATCTATCACTTAGGCTCATTGGTCACACCCACACGTCACACAAGGCATTTTCATTGCAGCCACGGGATATCTTACACTGTGGTACGAAGACATTGCTAAACAAGACACACTCTCAGGGTGCATTGATTTGACCCTACGGAACACACACACACACACCAAAGAAGACGAAACTAGTGCGGACGCAGCAGCATAAAGTATTACTGATAACGATGTGTAGTATGTGATGGGGGTTATCAGGACAACAGTCCAAAATAAATATCCTCTGGCCGGCGACTAGGTAAAACAGACCACGAGCAAGAGGAATGGCGAGGGCCAGGGTTAGACTCACCCCAGCAGCACCATGGGGATGAAACACAGGCCGGACGCCAGCAGGAAGCTGAACCCGGGGTACCAGGCCACGGTGGCGGCGTAGAGGCTGCTGAACACGGCGAAGGCCACGTTCCCACTCAGGCTCTCCACAAAGGCCACGCATGCAAAGAGGGCCCCTGAACAGGGAGGCCAGGATGACACAGACACACACACACAACATGTAAACACACAGAACACACACAGACAGACGGAACATACACACAGGATAGAGGAAGAGAGGTTACTGTGAGTCAAAGGTCTATAATTGTGGTAGGCGTTATGTAAACGCTGTTTACGTGTCACAGGAGGAGCCATTGACTCAGCCAAAAAATCGGAACTTTTTAGTGTCGGATAAAGAATTCGATCTATTGAGCTCTTTCCCAACAAAGAAACCATGTTCACTTGATATTCATGGTGAACAGACAAACATGTTGTGCAATGGGTAGATTTTGAACAAAGCACCACTTCAAGTTTAGGGAGGTGGGAGGAGAATGTGCGCTGAACTGAACAACAGGAAAACCCGTTCTCTCATGTAGAACTGTCATTTGATATCCACTAACGCTTGTCCTTTCAACATTTCCTGAAGTGGCTCTTTTCGAGTGGAGAGGTTTGGAAAGTGGAGCTCTTGGGACGTGCTGCGCTGGCTGTGGACGAGCGAGTTAGAGACAAACAGACCCGCTCACCTTGCTCGGACTTTGACACGATCTTGGACATCATGGATCGCAGGACGGGGAAAGGCATGATGGCCAGGAGCATGGGAATCCTCACTGTGGAAAAGAAAACAAAATACTGACCCGGTTAAACCCCTCTATCGACCATTTAGCCTGGAGAGAACGTCATGGGACAATCGATATCTTAAAATGTTCACAGTGAAGAACTGGCCAAAAAGTTATTAAACAAATGATGGTCGTTGTCTCCAATTTGTTAAAGCTAACAATAACATGGTTCTGATATGAGCCTCAATTTAATCTGTTCTTATCTTATCACGTTACACAGTCAAGTAATCACATAATGTAATAACAACAAAAGCTCATAAACTTCACCAGTGTGTAAACATGGTGGCTGGCCAGTGAGATGTATTAGTCTGCTATGAAGTAAAATAGTAGTTAATTTATTATCAACACTGGCAATATTAGATTATATTTTAAAACTACAATTTAGTCTGTGTCCTGTGTAGCAATTAATAGTTATTATCATATGACATCATATGTTCACATAATTCAGCACATCATGTGACACTATCAACATCATGAATTTACCTATCTAGTTGAATAAAGATTGAATACAAAAATAATAGCCATTGAATGTAATCGTATAGCAACAAGTTAGCATATCGTTTATGCAGCTTCTGTTCCTTACCCAGGAACATCATGAGGGTGGTTTTGGCGAAGGCGACCAGCGCCAGGCCGGTCATCACGGACAGTATCCCTATCAGGATGATGACCAGGCTGGGCATGCCGCAGCGTGAGAACACGGCCAAGCCCACGTAGCTGGTCAGGAACACCGTGGTGGACAGCGCCGAGCCGTAGCCAATCAGGATCTCGTTCCAGCAGAGCGGCTCGTTCAGCTCGTAGAGCGTGATGCTGGAGAGCCCGCCCCCGTTGGCGAAGGAGAAGGTGGTGAAGACGAGGAGGAGAAGGACCAGGAGGGTGTTCCGCCTCCTGCTCCCCGCCGCAAACATCTGGAAGATGCCGGAAGCGAGCCTGCGGAACGCGGCGCAGCGAGGGGACCCGTCCTCGGCGTCGGCGGCGTCGTCGGGGGGCACCTTCACCGTCTCCTCCAGGACGAAGATGGCGTACAGCAGGTTGAAGCACAGGAAGACGGCGGACACGAAGAAGGGCCAGTTGAAGCCCGCCGCTCGCAGGAAGTAGCCGGTCGACAGGGACGCCACGCCCGACAGCAGGCCGATCACCATGTCGATGCCCGCCATGCGCATGGTCTTCTGCTGACCGTCCTCGCACAGGTCGGCGATGTAGGAGAAGCAGCCGCCCAGGAAGGTTCCGGAACCCCCGAACAGGGCGCTGACCAGCGAGGAGCCGATGAGGAGGTAGAGGTTGAGCTCGAAGAACGACACGGCCAGGAAGGACAGCGTGTAGATCAGCGAGCCGATCATGGGCATGACGATGGCGACCTTGCGTCCCCGACGGTCGCTGTAGGTCACCAGGACGAGGGTGACGGCGAGGGAGGGGATCATGGAGAAGAGCTCGGTGTACAGGGAGAAGAGAGAGGCGGCCTTCTGCACTTCCTAGGGACGAGCAACAACCACAACAAGCAGTGACACTTCTGTAGATTCTGTAGGTCTACAGGGTCTATATCTAGGGGATGTGAACTTCTAGTTCATCATCTATTCACTCTTACCCTAACTAGTTGTTGGTCTGGCTCACGGTTAACGAAACCAGTTTGACCCAAACGCAGTGAAAGCCCAAGCAATGGCCTGTGCAACACATCCCTCAACACAAAAACACACTGTCTTTACTTAAACAGAATCTGGTTTAGTTACACAAAAAGAAGAAGTATAACGGACGAAAAATGGAAGGGTTGTGAAATGTTGATTTATATTTAACAGCAAATGGAAGAAAATAATAGTTCTACAGAAAAGGGAAACTAGCCCTCATCAACAGATGCTTGAGGTATGTTTTCAAGTCTAAGCCACATTAGAAAGCGAAGTACACATGGTTTAATATATAAATCTATTTATACATGGTTTCATATATGTTGGAACATGTGATGTCGGATCATACTGGTTTCTGTGTATCTCTCTCTACAAATGTGACTTCATCCATGTGGTCAGAGCTAAACCAGAAGAAATATTAGCTTACAGTATCAAATCATAGCTTCATGCATGTCAGACCTGTACCTTGGACATCAAATTCTTTCCATTTACTGTTAATAGAAATGTTTAGTTATAGTACTGCTGTGGCATCTTATCAATGCCTGTTTGTCCTCAGTAGGATCTAATAAGGCAGACTGAATGAGGCATAAAACCCTTTATAACTTATTTTTTATAGTTTATGGTGTTGTGCTGGATAAGATCTGGATGTGGGATGTCCTCAGTGCTGATTTAGCAGACCAATGAATAAGCATGTTCATCCATATATGTGTCCTTTATGGCTGACCGGGTGAGCAGAGATCATGCTGACACGCACACCTTAATGTGTTCAGGAACTGCTGAATTGACTCCTTTTCCAATTCACGCACAAAACATCTGACAAGAACATGTACTTTTACTTATTTACGTGAATTTGCCCCCTTAATAACTGATCTACAGATAGATACACGATCCACGGTTTATGGCAAACCTCATGGTGGCTTGAGTGGTTGCTGGCGTTTGCAAAACATCTGGAGGTGTCGTCGTTGACGGGGTAGGTGGTGTTGGTCAACTCTTGCCATAGTCGCCTATACACGTACTGTTGCACCAGTGGGTAGACCAAAAAACTTGCAAAGGCGTAGAAGGCAACAAGAGGCTCCACCAAAAATAGCCCCATCTTTTCGGAGGGTGTCAAATAATACAGTTCTGAAAAAGAATTACCGGTTGAAGAAAGGGGGTCAAGTATTTAATACAATTTTAACTTTAAAGGTTTAAAGATTTCTGGTTGTAGATAATCATGTGTGCATTATCAGTCACACGTCACGAAACTTCGACAATACTAAAGCTTTTCTTGTTAAAATGTATCTTTTAAAACAAATAAAACGTTGTCCTGTATGTCATAATAACCCGATTAAGACTGTATGCGAATTCTTAAGAGAACAATAGAGAACTAAAAGTATTGACTTATTATCCTAAACGTGCATCAAACTCCAACGTCAACAGTTAACATGACAGCTAGTTAGGCTTTACTATGTTTATATTGGGTAACAACAGTAACCCCCTTTGAAATCGTTGGCCCCTTTTTGTATTGTTCTTGCAAAATAGAGACAAAGGTGAAGATATGAATCATCTCACCTTTTAGATCGACATATCTCAGATTGTGGTGATCCGTTCACACGAAACGTCTTTTTGATTATTCAATTGTATGCCATGGATACATGTTTTCATAAAACTGTGTAGAGGTCCAATCCACCACTTATGAAACGTTTATTTCCTGAGTCCCGCCCCAAAATGTACATGATAGGATAAACTGCAAATTGGGCGTACCTCCATGTGGTCAAGCCCCTCCCATAAATTGGAGTCAATGTCAATCACATGAATTGGTTGGAACATTTTGTTCGTTTTGTCTTGTATTCTTTTCTACTGTCCATAATAACCTAATACTGAACTGGTTGTCATGTTTAGTTGTTATAAGCAATCAACATTTAACGGGAAGTTTAAATATTTGACCAAATAATTACGTCATGGCGCTTTAGTTAGGCTAGTGTTCACTGATATTACGATACTTACGGTAGCGCAAAGAGGGTGCGTTCCTGCCACCGACATTGCGTCGGAATGTACCACTGCAGGTGGGAGGGGATTATTATTATCACTTGGGTCAAACTGAAAAACCCGGCGGGGTAGATACGGTAAGACGTCTAATGTCCTTTCTCAAGGATTTACGAAATAACAAACATTGGTTTGAATATTTCTATGATAACCAGTTCTAGTTGCAGTTTGGCCGTTTTAAGGCAAGTGTTCATCGACGACTCCAACTGTAAAAAGCTGGCACTAACGTAGAGTGATGGAGACGAGGAAATGGCCAGCTAAGCCATCCAGCTAGTAATTTTGCTTGAAGGATTGAGTACAGTAGCTCGACAGCTAGAGCTAGTAGTCTAAAGAGCTAGATAGCTTGCTAACATATTGGTTATCTGCTACGGCAGCCATCAATCATAGTATTTAGGAATGCTCCATAACTTGTCAGCAAACTAGCAAGACTAGCTAGCTATTTCAAACAACCTTTATTATTAAAATCTGCTAGATGATTACTGTGTGACTAGTATGTGTCTTAGCTAGCTAACGTGTTATGTTATGTTAGCTAGCAATCTAACGTTGGCAAGGCTCACAAGACCGAAGCATATAAAGATACACCTGATACAACATTCATACGTTGCTTGGACCATAGCTGGGTCACGGTTAGTTAGCTAGCTAATAAGATCCCTGCGTTAATGTTGTCTGTCAGCAGTTGTCTGTATTGCACTTAGTTCTGACAGCTCATCAGTGATGTTTGTGTCGTTCCTGAATTAAATGTGATGCGAATATTTACAACGTTATTGATATACAGTTTTCATTGGCTAGTACAGCGATGATGAGCAGGGTTGGGGACAGACTCGGCACAAGTCGTGACTATCGGGATGTTTTTTTTTGGCCTAGCTAAATGCAGACCCTAACCAAGCTAGAATTGGTGTGGCGGAACTAACCCGATCGAGATCTCGGCTGGCTCTTTCACTGTTATGTGACACTAAATCAGACGTGTCAGCGCTGTTCGCATAATCGTTTGTCATCTTCCAATTGAACTGCCAGTGGATTTTTCTGTTGCTGTGTGTGTAACTAGCCCCATCTTTGAGCCTCTTCCTATGTACATCCACCTTGTGGGCTCGGTCTTTTTGAGCCGCTGAACATATAAGCATCATTGTGTTCTACACCGTATGCAGTTGAATAGAACAAGTACTGTAGCTGCCAGTGAACAATATATGCGACAAATTGATCGAAATCAATATTGTCACAACGCATTCACCGAAATGTCACATCTCAGCATTGCACTCTTGTCCTGTTCCCCACGTCTCACGCAGGTGTAACATAGGTTATCTCTTCTCGGATCTACAATGGCCTTCAGCAAAGGATATCGCATTTACCACAAGCTGGACCCCCCTCCGTACAGCGTGATAGTGGAGAGCAGGAACAAGGAGGAATGCCTCATGTTCGAGTCTGGCGCCGTGGCTGTTCTGTGTAAGACACACTTACATTTACATTTTACATTTAGCAGACGCTCTTATCCAGAGCGACTTACAGTAAGTACAGGGACATTCCCCCTGAGGCAAGTAGGGTGAAGTGCCCAAGGACACAACGTCAGTTGGCATGACCGGGAATCGAACTGGCAACCTTCGGATTACCAGCCCGACTCCCTCACCGCTCAGCCACCTGACTCCCTACTTGGTATTCCTCTTACAGTGTGCTGTATTCAGAGATGTACTTGTTTCACAAGCACCCCCCCCCCCCCACTCCCATCCCCAAATGTACTGACCCCTACAGTGTGTGTCTGCATCTACATGCTGACATGAAGGGCTGTGCTCGTCGTTCAATGCCACTGCTTCTGTGAACCCACAGCGGCTGCCGAGAAGGAGGCCATTAAAAACACATACACCAAGATGGTGGACGCCTACGGGATCCTGGGAGTCCTCCGGCTGAATCTCGGTGAGTTATGGACGGGAGCTGGCCGGCTGTCAGAGGCGGTACAGCAGAGAACCATGGCTGTTGGCTCGCAGGTCGGGTCCAGCCTGGATCCAGTCCTTTTGGCTGCTGAGTGGAGGAGGTCTGGTCCGGTCTGGCCCCATTAAATGACCTTGATGAGTCTGTTATCACAACACGGTCAAAGCCCTCCAAACAGATTAGAGCTTAGAGTCTTCGAGATCACGGATATGACACTGCATTCTGTAAGGAAGGAGAAACGGTGTCTGTGTGTTGAATTAACCCTTTCCTGTCCAAGAATTCCATTCATAGGATGTATACTGATATTCTTTGTTCCCATATCTGTCCTTGCTCTCTATCTCTCTATTTCTCCCTTTCTACTCAATCCACCTCCCTTTTTTTCCTTCCCTCCATCCGTTCTTACCATCTGTCGCTCTCTCCCTGGTCAGGTGACTCCATGCTCCACAGTCTGGTGGTGGCCACAGGCTGCAGCTCGGTGGGGAAGGTCCAGGAGTCGGAGGTGTTCCGGGTCACCTCCACGGACTTCATCTCCCTGAAGAACGACCCGGGGGACGAGGACAGGATCGCGGACGTGAGGAAGATCTTGAACTCGGGCAACTTCTACTTTGCCTGGTCGCACACTGGAATCAGCATGGACCTGAGCCTGAACGCCCACCGCCGGATCAAAGAGGATACCACAGACAACCGCTTCTTCTGGTGGGTGACATGTTGGTTGGTGGGTTACAGCGTCGCTGGTCTGCAGGGTGACCGGTGTTTTGAAGTTTAGGTATTCTATTGTTGTTCAGAATTCTTCTCTAGCGTGGCCACATTGTCACAGTCTTGCTTGTAAACAGCCCAGCAGGAAGTCCTTCACAATGACTTCCTGTCTGGACTTCCCTCCCCATCCGGCTCTTGAGGAAGTAATCGTCGTGTCTCCTAAACTTGTTTTCACCAACTGTCCTCTCTCTGATTGGGTCGCGCAGGAACCAGTCGCTGCACCTGCACCTGAAACACTACGGGGTGAACTGCGACGACTGGCTCCTGCGCCTGATGTGCGGCGGCGTGGAGATCCGCACCATCTACGCGGGCCACAAGCAGGCCAAGGCCTGCGTCATCTCCCGCCTCAGCTCCGAGAGGGCGGGGACGCGCTTCAACGTCCGGGGAGCCAACGACGACGGGCAGGTGGCCAACTTCGTGGAGACGGAGCAGGTGGGTGGAGGCTTTGCGGGCTCGCGGGCGTCTGGGCTCCCGGGGCTTATGGGTATTCGGGCTGGCGAGCGTCTGGGCTCCCGGGGCTTATGGGTATTCGGGCTCGCGAGCGTTCCAAGGTGAATGAAACAGTGCTGGAGACGATGTTTAGTGCTTGTTAGACGTTTTTTTGGTCGAGCAAAAACAAAGCGGTCTCTCTACTGTTGTTTATCTCTTCTATCTCTTCACGGATGCCCACTAACATCCACACCCGAAACGAACACAATCTTCAGACAGGATCGTGAAAAACCCCCTTGTGTAAATCCTGTAGAAGCAGGCCTCGATGGGAGAGCGGGGTCGAGAGTAACTCCTTAGACTAGGCTCTTGTTGCGGCGAGAGAGAGAAGATGGCATCTCTGCCATGTTATGACTCACTTGCTGTCGCTACGATTTGTCTTCATTCGCCTTCACCCCGTGCTGTAGGAAGAGGTGGTTAGGTTCGACCAGACACACACACACACAACCACGCATGCACACACACACACACACACATCCTCAGCTTCAAGGATGACATCAAGTCGTTGACTCCTCAGAGCACCGGCTGCGATTGTGCTCGCAGCCCTGACATGAGTGGAACAGGCTTTGACGACGATACGTTCGTTCGTGAGGTATCTCCTTAACGCGGCCCTTTTCGACTCTCCACAGGTCATCTTCCTCGACGACAAAGTGTCATCTTTCATCCAAATCCGCGGGTCCATTCCTCTGTTTTGGGAGCAACCAGGAATCCAGGTAAGTCGGCTAAACCCTTCTGTTCCCTGCTCAGTACAACACTGGTGAACACGGTGCCTTCGGCTGCCCCTTCATCCGCTAAACTAACCAAATGTAACGTTACTCAACCCTGAAGCTAGCACGGAAATAATTGGCGACAAAGTACCCTTGCCATGTCGTATGCAGTAATTACAGCACTCAATAACAACAGCTCAAGCATCATTTATTGTAAAGTATGACAAACTAATGCAGAACCAGAGATGCATTTTGAGGAAGCTGAAGACCTCTTATATTTTATTAGCAATGTATTGCTTATTCGGTTTGTGTTGGAGGAGTTTTAAGCCCTTCTTGGTGGCTATGCTGCTGTGGCCCAGGTTAACCCCATCTGTCCATGCTGTGTGTTCAGAAAAAGTCTATTCAGGGTATGTTGTTGCACCTGAATGACAACCGTCGCCATAATGGATCCGATGAGAATCCACACCTGGTATAACCACGTTTGTTTGCTTGCTTGTTCCCGTGCCTCTTGGCTGGTGATGGCCTTCTCAATCTGCGAGAGGGGGGGGCGCTCTGTGCTGTGTCAGGGGTCAGGGGTCATGGGTCCCGCATTGAGGCCGCGTCACATGACGCACGATTCGTGTAGATCAAGGGACGACCCCCCTCCCCCCCCCCCCTCCCCCCCCCCCCCCCCCCCCCCCCCCCCGAGAAAGAGGAACAGGGAGGCCGTTTTCCTCCGATGTCGACCAAATCGGAAGACTTCGAAGCATCGGGTTTTTTTTTGCACCGAAGGGACCGGACCTCCCGGCTCTCCAAAGGTGATCCTCGTCATAAACCACATCCGGAACCTTCCGCCACCCAGGGCTGACCTGGACCTTCCCCCACCTCCAGTCCTGAGTCCTGACACAGCACAGACATCGCCATGGGAGCGCCTGCAGCACCGGGAGGGGCGTGGGGGGGGAGGGGGCAAGGTTGGATGCTATGGGGGGGGGAGGGGGGGGGGCAAGGTTGGATGCTATTGGGTGGAAGGGCTTCCGTTTCCTCGCTCCCCTCAAACTTTATCGTCTCCACCAAACCAACGTCTCTGGTCAGGTGATATCTCCGTCTGAAAGGTTCCCCACTCCCTCCCCCCCCCCCCTCTCTCCTGTCATTCAAACGGAGGGTTTGGAGGATGCGACTTGGGTGGGATCTTCTCAGACGTAGCTCGCACACTTTTTTTTTTCTCCACTTTTTGTTATTCTTTCGCCTCGTACTTTACCCCTCTCCTCCTCTCCACTCTCCTCCACTCCTCTTCCTCTCCTATTTCATCGGTGCTGGTAGAAGAGTTTTTATGGGTCCCATGCATGGCTAGTTTAGTGTATGCCCATAAGGAACCCGGATCCCCTCATTTACTGAATGGAGTTTTATGGCGTCGTTTCAACTTGTAACGTTGTTGATTCAGTGTGTCTGCAGCCAGGCTTTTACTAGGTGTTTATCTCATTCGGTGAGTCCTGACCCTGTAAAACACGGCCGTAAAAGCCGGACGCATGTGGAGGTGTATTTGGAATTCTCGTTGGTATTAAAGAGGGGGATTTGTCTTCGAATACAGCCTTCGTTCCCTGACTGGGGGTGTTAAGGGGGTTTGAGGAAACGTAAACACGCTTGTCCCGCTCTCAGAAAGGGATGCGTGTCCTCTGTTGTTTCCTCTTTGAACACGGCGGTGTAACGCTAACCCGTCTCCCCGACGGGCACGCTTGACACACACTTTTTCAAACTCGCGTATGCGGTCTGTCACGCGCGCACACACACACTTAAACGTAGTCCCACTCACACACGGCAGCGAGGGAAGGCCCCTTCGAAGGCTCTTGTGACTTGTAACCCGAGTCGTCTCTGACTCTGGGCGCAGGGATGGTGTATAAAATATGCAGAGCCCCAGCTAGGTGGGGGTATGGGGGGGGGGGGAGGGGGGGGGGTGTACCGGGAGGGGGACAGGAAGTGGCGCCGCTAATGGCATCAGCGTGAGCCCTGAAAAGAGAGAGAGAAAGAGGGGGGGCGGGCGGGCGGGCGGGCGGGCATGTTGGCATTCTCATCAGACCTGCTTCGCTGGATGATAGATGGAGGGATGGAGCATGAGATGGGGGGGGGGGGGGGTTGGGGGGGACGTTGGCACGACGCCCGCTCTTTTAATGGCGGGGGTTGGGGGGAGGGGGTGCGGGGTAGAGACAGAGGTCTGGTCGGAAGGAGAGGACAGATGCCACCCCCCAGTCCTGAAGCAGGGGGGGTAGGGAGACGGAGACACAGTCAGATAACCATCGATCTGTGTGTGTGTGTGTCCCACCCCCACGACAGCAGGGCGTGGCGGTGTGCGGGAGGGAGGGCAGGGGAGGGAGGGAGAGAGGGAGGGATGGGAGGGAGAAGAGGGAGAGGAGGGAGCGCGCCCTGATTTGGGCTCACAGCTCACAGCGCTGCCTCGACTTGGGAACAGTGACTCACTCAGCAGTCTGTTCATGAAGGGAGAGAGAGAGAGGGAGGGAGAGGGGGAGAGAGAGGGGAGGGAGAGGGGGAGGGGAGGGAGGGAGAGGAGGAGAGAGGGGAGGGGAGAGGGAGGAGGAGAGAGGGGGGGAGAGAGGAGAGAGGGGGGTACAGAGAGAGAGGTAGAGAGAGAGGTGAGGAAGAGGGAGAGTACGAGAGGAGATTTTGGTGCAGAAAGAGGGAACGGAATACCAGATGAGTGGAGATGGGTAGAGAGGCAAACAGAGCGAGGGCTGACTAACGCCATGACAACCAGATATTCGTGGACTGAACCTCTCCTTCTTGCCGCTCGGTCTCTCTGTCTTTCTCTTCCTCCTCTATCATATCAGTTGTTGGCAGTCTGGTGTTCAGGTTCATGTTTACTCTGCAAATGTTTATCTAAGCTGTTCAAAATAAACCAGATAAACCCAAATAGCTTTGATACGCAAGATTGACACCCTCTTTTAAAATCTGTGTCTGGGAGAATGTGTTTGAGTGTGCATGAATCCCGTGTGCGTTTTCTATGTCCTAACCTGTCTCCCCCCCCCCTCTCTCTCTCTCTCTCTCTCTCTCTCTCTGTCTGTCTGTCTCTCTCTCTGTCTCTCTCTCTCTCTGTCTGTGTGTCTCTGTCTCTCTCTCTCTGTCTCTCTCTCTCTCTCTCTCTCTCTCTCTCTGCAGGTTGGCTCCCACCGTGTCAAGCTCTCCGTGGGTTTGAGGCCAACGCACCAGCTTTCGAGAGGTAATCAAAAAAGATTTTAAAACGCACGTGCGTGTGTGTGTGTGTGTGTGTGTCTGTCTGCCCCGCGTACGTGTGGATGCCTGTGGATGTGGGGATGATTGCTAGCATGCACCGTTTGTGTGTGTGTGTGTGTGTGTCTCCAGCTGCATTGGCTGGCGTCTAGCAGCGATCCCCCAGTCTAGAGAGCCCAGAGGAGAGACTGGAGAAGTCTGTGTTCCTCTGCTGCAGGGCTGACTGTCCCCCCCTCCCCCCCCACCCCCCACCCCCGAGTCTGTGTTCCTCTGCTGTCCTGTACACTAGCACTGTACCAGTAACCATGTTCATGACACACTGGAGGTGAGGAGAGTTGGGTTAGTGAGCCTGTAGTGCTATAGGAATCCTGTCGGGACAACGATTTAGCCCGTGAGGGGGAGTAATGGGAGTCGCACAGCTCACACACACACACACACACACAAGCAAGCTAGAGGAGCCTCGCATTATCTGGAGTTATAATGAAGGAGGAACCACTCCCTTCCTGTATGAACTCACTGCTCCGTGCCTAAGGAGAGTGACTAGCTGGCTGGCTGGCTGACTGTCGGGACAGTTGGTTGGCTAGCTGGCTAGCTAGCTGCGTGGCTAGCCAGGTGATATGGGTTAGGGTTAGGGTTAGTGGCCAGGTGATATGGGTTAGGGTTAGGGTTAGTGGCCAGGTGATATGGGTTAGGGTTAGGGTTAGTGGCCAGGTGATATGGGTTAGGGTTAGGGTTAGTGGCCAGGTGATATGGGTTAGGGTTAGGGTTAGTGGCCAGGTGATATGGGTTAGGGTTAGGGTTAGTGGCCAGGTGATATGGGTTAGGGTTAGGGTTAGTGGCCAGGTGATATGGGTTAGGGTTAGGGTTAGTGGCCAGGTGATATGGGTTAGGGTTAGGGTTAGTGGCCAGGGTGATATGGGTTAGGGTTAGGGTTAGTGGCCAGGTGATATGGGTTAGGGTTAGGGTTAGTGGCCAGGTGATATGGGTGGGCTAGCTGGCTAGCTAGCTGCGTGGCTAGCCAGGTGATATGGGTGGGTTGGCTGGCTAGCTAGCTGCGTGGCTAGCCAGGTGATATGGGTGGGTTGGCTGGCTAGCTAGCTGCGTGGCTAGCCAGGTGATATGGGTGGGTTGGCTGGCTAGCTAGCTGCGTGGCTAGCCAGGTGATATGGGTGGGTTGGCTGGCTAGCTAGCTGCGTGGCTAGCCAGGTGATATGGGTGGGCTAGCTGGCTAGCTAGCTGCGTGGCTAGCCAGGTGATATGGGTGGGGTCTTGAGGTGTTTCCTATACTAGTGTGAGGACCGTGTCCAGTGAGTGGCTGGCTGGCTGTTTTGCAGGGCACCATGTTTCAGCCAGCCCCCTTTTAGGGTGTAAATTTACAGGACAGGCCGTTGCACAATCTGCAGCATGTTTTACAAGCAACCCTAAAGTTCCCCAGAATTCCAACATCATTGTTTCATTATTTATTTCTTGGTACTGGTCTGGTCTTGTCTCAGTCACGACTGGAGGCCTTCAGCTCGTCTCTGATATCTATCACATTGTCTGTCTCTCCTTTGTATTGACGCCATCTGCTGCTCTCTCTCTCCTCCTGCCTCCCCCTCCTCCTGCCTCCCCCTCCTCCTGCTCTCCCCTCTCCTCCTGCCTCCCATCCTCCTGCCTCCCCTCCTCCTGCCTCCCCCTCCTCCTGCCTCCCCTCCTCCTGCCTCCCCCTCCTCCTGCCCTCCCTCCTCCTGCCTCCCCTTCCTCCTGCCTCCCCTCCTCCTGCCTCCCCTCCTCCTGCCTCCCCCTCCTCCTGCCTCCCTTCCTCCTGCCTCCCCCTCCTCCTCTCCTCCCTCCTCTCTGCCTCCCCCCCTCCTCCTCTCTCCCTCCTCCTGCCTCCCCCTCCTCCTCTCTCCCCTCCTCCTCTCTCCCCCTCTCTGCCTCCCCCCTCCTCCTCTCTCCCTCCTCCTGCCTCCCCCTCCTCCTCTCTCCCCTCCCTCCTCTCTCCCCTCTCTGCCTCCCCCCCTCCTCCTCTCTCCCTCCTGTCCTCCTAGCTGTCTCCGTCCCCTCTCCTGCAGTGACACAAGAACATGACCAGCCCGTCACAGTGCGTGTGTTTACCCTGTCGTGTTTGTGTTCCAGGCACTTCAGTGCTCTGCGGAGGCTGTATGGTAAACAGGTGAACATCAATCTGCTGGGGTCGAAGGAGGGAGAACACATGCTCAGCAAGGCATTCCAGGTAAGGAGCCTTCCACACTATGCTAGCCATCTACACTAGTAACCTTCCACACTACACACTACTGTATACTAGCCATCTGCACTAGTAACCTTCCACACTATGCTAGCCATCTGCACTAGTAACCTTCCACACTATGCTAGCCATCTGCACTAGTAACCTTCCACACTACACACTATTGTATACTAGCCATCTACACTAGTAACCTTCCACACTACACACTACTGTATACTAGCCATCTGCACTAGTAACCTTCCACACTATGCTAGCCATCTGCACTAGTAACCTTCCACACTATGCTAGCCATCTGCACTAGTAACCTTCCACACTACACACTATTGTATACTAGCCATCTACACTAGTAACCTTCCACAACTACACACTACTGTATACTAGCCATTACTAGCCACTAGTGCACTAGTAACCTTCCAGACTACACACTACTGTATACTAGCCATCTGCACTAGTAACCTTCCACACTACACACTACTGTATACTAGCCATCTACACTAGTAACCTTCCACACTGAGCTATACGTACCTAGCCATCTTCACTCACCTTTATATACTTCCTATCCTATTCATACCAAACATCGCCATAGCAACATCCTGAGTCATTTCCTCCCCCCTCCCTCCCTGAGCTAGGACAGATTTGGGAGGGGGGCGGGGGGGGGCTCTGCGCCGAGAAAGCCGCCAGACGGACTATTTCAACCCTCGCCTCCCCGAGCCAACCGCCCAGCGGGAACCAAACCGAGCTTAAGCCCTCTCCGTTCGCCTGCTGACCGAGCCGGGGTCACTTATCCACTCAAACCGTCGCTCACAGTCAAAACCCCCCCCCCCCCCGCGCGCGCGACCTTTTCCCACCGTTCAGCCCAAGGTCACGCCGCCTGTTGTCCCTTGCGTCCGCAGGGTCACCTGAAGGCGTCGGAGCACGCGGGCGCCGTGAGGATGGTGAACTTCGACTACCACCAGATGGTGAAGGGGGGCAAGGCCGACAAGCTGCACAGCGTCCTCAAGCCCCAGCTCAGCCGCTTCCTGGAGGACTGCGGCTTCTTCTACTACTCTGCGGAGACCGGCGTCACCAGGTCAGCACGCTCGCTAACGCACGCATACCGTCGCTAACACACGGATACCGTCGCTAACACACGGATACTGTCGCTAACACACGGATACTGTCGCTAACACACGGATACCGTCGCTAACACACAGATACTGTCGCTAACACAGAGATACTGTCGCTAACACACACACGCATCGTCACACACATGCAGTCGTTTGTAGGCATGTCTTTTCCCACACTAGACTCACTTTCCCAGGGGTCCTCTCTGTCGACTGACTCCTCCCCCTTCCCGTCTCAGGTCTCAGAGCGGGACCATCAGAACCAATTGTCTGGACTGTCTCGACAGAACCAACAGCGTCCAGGCCTTCTTTGCCCTGGAGGTGAGAGGACACACAACGTCGCTGTTTGAATGTGAACAGTGTTGAACACGGACGAGGGAGCGGCACATCATTTTGGAGGGCACGCTATCCCCCCGTTTCATAGTTTATCAAATGTATACTACTGGACATTGTATCAGATTGGAATCTGCAGACTGCTAGAATTGCTGAATAGGCGTGTAATGAATCTTGGTTGTTTACCCGAAAGCATTCTCTTCTGCCGTGCGTGTGCGTGTGTCTGCCTGCCTGTGTGTGTGTGTGTGTGTGCCGGCCTGTGTGTGTGTGTGTGTGTGTGTGTCTGCCTGCCTGCCTATGTGTGTGTGTGTGTGCCGGCCTGTGTGTGTGTGTGTCTGCCTGTGTCTGTGCCTGTGTGTGTGTGTGTGTGTCTGCCTGTGTGTGTGTCTGCCTGTGTGTGTGTCTGCCTGTGTGTGTGTGTGTGACAGATGCTGCCTAAGCAGCTGGAGGAGATGGGTCTCACGGAGAAGCCCCAGCTGGTTGCCAGGTTCCAGGAGGTGTTCCGGGCCATGTGGTCCCAGAACGGCGACTATGTCAGCAAGATCTACGCCGGCACGGGAGCCCTGGACGGCAAGGCCAAGGTGCACACACACACACACACATGTACTAAACAACACACTTATATTGTGCCTCCACACAAATTCACACCGTGTCATACGATACACATAGATACACTGTGTCATACGATACACACTGTTTCATGATATACACACTGTATCATATGAGACACACACATCCGTTCTGTCATACGACACGCGCACAGACGCGAATGCACGCCGTGTCATACTAGACACGCAGAAAACATGTTAACACAGTTAATCAGGTTCAGTCCATCCGGGTATGTTATATTGATGTAGTCACGGTTACAGTCACAAGCAGCCAGTGGAAAGTGACCTGCCTGCAGTCACCCTGCATGTTAGCGGAACCCAGTGACCAACATGCTTCTAGAAGATGGGAGTCAGGTGGCTGAGCGGTTAGGGAATCGAGCTAGTAATCAGAAGGTTGCTGGTTCGACTCCCGGCCGTGAAAAATGACGTTGTGTCCTTGGGCAAGGCACTTCACCCTACTTGCCTCGGGGGGGAATGTCCCTGTACTTACTGTAAGTCGCTCTGGATAAGAGCGTCTGCTAAATGTAAATGTAGAAGAAAGCTCTGATCTGAGGGAACGAAGGCAGAGGCCCACAAGACATAGTGATCCTGTCAGAGTGTAGACACGAGTGCCTCCTGTCTCTTAACCCCTGTGTGTGGTTGTATGTGTGTGTGGTTGTATGTGTGTGTGTGGTTGTATGTGTGTGTGGTGTGTGTGTGTGTTTGCTATTTTTCTCCGCTGTCCTCTGGATCTCTCTCTTCCTGTTCGGTAAGTTGATGAGTCGGTCGCTGTCGTGTCTGTGCTAAGCGCCTCTTCCCCCCCCGCCCGCCCTCCCCCCCCCCCCCCCCACCCCCGCCCTCCCCCCGCCTCCCCCCCCCCCGGTGGTGATGTTGTCTCTGGGCCCGTTTGTTTGTGGATGTGTGTTTGTTTGGGGGGGGGGGGGGGGGGGGGGGGTTTGTTTGGGGATGGGTGTGTACCGTTTCTTTGTGTCTATGTCGTGTCTGTCTGAGAGATGTGTGTGTCTGTGTGGTGTGTGTGTGTGTGTGTGTGTGTGTGTGTTTCTGGACTAATTGCAGTTGACGCAGGTTCTGTGCTCTACTGACACACACACTGCAGCTCTGGCCTCCAGTTCAGAGCTAAACCTAAAACAAACTTTCGATTTACTCTGCAATCCTACTGCCGGGGCATACGTCATGTAAACCGATACTGATCGCACAGGTCTTACTAAAATCACAGGAAATTAAACTTTTTTTTTTCTCTCCTAGATATTACAAAATGCCAGATAAATTAGTTTTGGCTAACCTCAGGGGGATATTGTTACCTTGAATGCTCCTTGCCCTTGTTTTTGTAGGAAGTTATTCTTCCCTGAGGAGAACAGTCGCCCTGCCAAGAGAAATAGATCACATTCATTGAGTAAATGGTTCCGATTATTTTGCCGAGTGCTCTTGAGACTTGAGGGTACCGCTCTGTTAGGAAGTCTGGATGAAATGCAACACCGCAAATCTTTGTTTGTGACCACATGACGTCACCTGTTCTTCAGTTCCACCGCAAGGCCTCTCCAATCAACCCCGAAACACCTCTCTTTATTTACTACGGATAAAACGGATATGGGAAGGACCTGTCCTGTTTTCCCCCGAATTGTTCTGGGATAGGTGTGTGGGTGTATGTGGGGTGCGTCTTGGTGAGGGTGTGTTGTCAAAACGTGTGAGGGGGGGGTGAGGGGGGTGGGGGGGGGTGGTTACAAGAGGGGGTCCTTATCTCTGGGTGTGTGTTTCCCTCTCAGGGGGGGAAGCTGAAAGACGGCGCGCGCTCGGTGACCAGAACCATCCAGAACAACTTCTTCGACAGCTCCAAGCAGGAGGCCATCGACATCCTCAGGCTGGGCTCCACGCTGAACTCTGACCTGGCCGACAAGGCCCGCGCCCTGCTCACCACGTCCAGCCTCTACGGTAGTACACACACACACACACACTCTCGCACACTGGCACGTATACACACACGTACACATGCAGACACACTTACCCCACCGGGAATGCCGCCAAGTACGTAATGCTAGCCTGACAGACTGTTAATGAGCGTTTGACTTGTGAATGTTGTACGTGAACTCATTCTTTGATGGATGGTTCACAAACGATTCGGTTGGGAGCACACCCATTTTCATCCATATGTTTAGTTATAAATTAGTATTAACATGGGTGTGTTGTCCATTAAATCCTTTTATGGACTTGTAGTTGGTATTCATCACCCTAGCAACAAAACAAATGGCAAACACTCCATTTCTAACATTCAGTGGTTTCACTTGCAAACGTCTGGCTCAAAATACACGACACTCGCCTTGACTTCCTGTGCCACGAGGAGAGGATTATGGGACATGGAGTCCACGCCGCCAGTGACTCTGCAGTTAACCTTGCGGTGCGTGTGCAGAGAGGGCGAGATCAAGGGCTTCTCTTTGTCCGCCTTTAGCTCAGCGCATAATCTGCGGTTCACAGCCCTATCGCTCTCTCCCAGCACGAGATTAGCACGTACATGACTGGTCTAATGCTGTTATCAGTTTAACCGTTGTTGTAACCACGCCCTCTTTCCCTCTCTCCCCGGCGCTCGCATCGCTCCGGGTAGTCACTGAGCCCATCTTACAATCAGGTACAGTATCTGAACGCCCCCAGTCCGACAGGGCCGGCCCGGCCCTCTATCCCCCATCCTGTGTGCTAGACATCCCCCCCTGTTCTGTCTGTAGCTGATTGAGGATCCATGTGGATGTTTTTCTGTATTGTATCGTTTTTTTTTTTTTTTTTTTACATTCAATTTTATTTGACCTTTTTATTCAGTTCATTATTTGAAGTGCCCCTGTTCATTTCTTTGTGATACATTGATTTTATCATTATTATTTATTTATTTGTCACTCAGATGTGTGTCACATAGATTTATTTACAAATAAAGTTGCGGTCTACAAATTGGCGCTGCTTTTTTTGTAACTACGATACCCAGAATCCATTTCTGTGCCTTCGTAACTCCACCTGCGTCCACCCATCGAGTTGCTGTATCATTTGGATGTTGTTTATCCTGAGTGGATTTCAAACCTCTTCATGTAGTATCCTTCATCTCCTACCCCCCTCCCACCCTCCCTCCCCCCCTCCCTCCCTCCCCCCCTCCCTCCCCCCCCCCCCCTCCCTCCCTCCCTCCCTCCCTCCCACCCTCCCACCCTCCCTCCCACCCTCCCTCCCTCCCTCCCCCCCTCCCTCCCCCCCTCCCTCCCACCCTCCCTCCCTCCCACGTCTTCACACCACCTCATCCCCTGTTCTTCCTCTCCGCCCCCCAGCCTCCCCCCGGGTCTTACTGGGGATGTGTCAGAACCACCACAAGTACACGCGCCCCCGCCGGGTCAGGTGGGCGTGGGCACGTGGAACGTCAACGGGGGCAAGCAGTTCCGCAGCATCGCCTTCCGCAACCAGACCCTCAACGACTGGCTGCTGGACGCCCCGATGAAGGCGGGCTACCCAGACTTCCAGGGTGAGCTGGAGTCGATGTCAAAATAAAAGTCAAAATCCGACTAGAAAAGGGGGGGGGGGGGTGCATTTTGAAGGTGCATTTCCGGGATAAATACGGCCTGGCCTGTTGATCATATAAGGTTTCAGGTGTTCAGTTGTACGTGTTTTCTCCGTGCAGACAGCAGGCGAACCCCATCGACATCTTTGCCATCGGCTTCGAGGAGATGGTGGAGCTCAACGCTGGCAACATCGTCAGTGCCAGGTACGTGGGGGAGGGGGGAGGGGGGGAGTGGGGCCGAGGCCTGTTGACACACAGCGGCTTCTTGTGAAACATCGACAAGAATTTGATCCCTTGGCCTTGTAGAAACTTGTTTTTTTCAGACATGGCGTTCTTTTCCTCATTCTTTGTCCTCAGTAGGAGAGGAGGAGATCATTTGCAGGGTGACTCTTTAATCCTTTAGGGATTTTAACACCTAGGCTTGTTTGCTCCCCTCCTCCCGCCCCTCTCCCGCCCTCCCCCCTCCTCAGCACCACCAATCAGAAGCTGTGGGCAGCAGAGCTGCAGAAGAGCATCTCGCGGGACCACAAATACGTCCTGCTGGCCTCTGAGCAGCTGGTGGGCGTGTGCCTGTTCATCTTCATCCGCCCCCAACACGCCCCCTTTATCAGGTAAGACATGCCCCCTTCATCAGGTAGGACACGCCTCCTCATATGGTAGGCCACGCCCCCCTTGACACCTCCAAGGGAAAGTGGATGCAGGGAAGACGAGACACATCCCCTTTTCCTTCCGCTCTCTCACTTCCTCCTTCGACAGGGACGTCGCCGTGGACACCGTGAAGACGGGCATGGGCGGGGCCACCGGGAACAAAGGGGGCGTGGCCATCCGCATGCTGTTCCACACGACCAGCATCTGCGTCATCTGCTCCCACTTCGCCGCCGGCCAATCACAGGTCAAGGAGAGGAACGACGACTACAACGAGATCACGCGCCGACTCGCGTTCCCCATGGTAACCGTCGTCCAACCCCGTTTCCTGTTTTTGCTTTGCGTCCACGTACCGTTGAACACGGGCCTTTCGAGCTGGTAAAATCATGTCGATTCCTGGATATAACCTTTTACATCAGGTTCATCTAACCAAATCAGGTCATTTGACTACATTTTTGTGTATGTAAAGAAGTGCATATTTGTTCTGTGTGTGTTTGGGTTTCTGTTGCTGGGGAAAAGAACACGCGTTGCTAGGTTACAGGTTAGTAACCCCCCCCCCCCCCTCTCGTCCCAGGGCCGCCTGCTGTACTCCCATGACTACGTGTTCTGGTGCGGCGACTTCAACTACCGCATCAGCCTGCCCAACGAGGAGGTGAAGGAGCTGATCAGGCAGCAGAACTGGGAGGCCCTGACCACGGGGGACCAGCTGGTGGACCAGAAGAACGCTGGCCTGGTGAGGGGGCTGCACACACACACACACGCTACACGTACACACTACATACACACACACATGCTACACACACACGCTACACACACACACATGCTACACACCAGATGCTACACTCTCACACATGCTACACACCAGATGCTACACTCTCACACATGCTACACACACACATGCTACACACACACACATGCTACACACACACACACACATGCTACACACACACATATGCTCCACGTACACACTACACACACACACACACCACTACCACTTCCTGCTAACCCTCCCCCCCCCCCCCCCCCCCCAGGTGTTTAAAGGCTTCATCGAGGGGAAGCTGGACTTCGCCCCCACCTACAAGTACGACCTGTTCTCGGAGGACTACGACACCAGCGAGAAGTGCCGTACGCCCGCCTGGACCGACCGCGTCCTCTGGAAGAGGAGGAAGTGGAACTTTGACAAAACAGGTGAGTCGGGCGGGTGGGCCCGGGTGTGGACGGGAGGGGGAGGAGAGAAAGGAAGTAGAGAGAGAGAGAAAGGGGTGTGGAGGGAGAGGGGGGTGGATAGAGAGGTGAGGGAGGGGAAAGGGAGGAGGGAGAGATGGACGGGCGCGGGGGGGGGGGGGGGGGGAAGAACAGCAGAAGTATGTCAGAGCTGAGAGGAGGAGGACTCACTCAGGGATGCGTGCGTTTCCCCCTGCAGCCGAGGAGATGGACGTGGTCGGCGACTCCGAGAGCGAAGGGGACCCCCAGGTCCCCTGGACCCCGGGGAGCCTCAAATACTACGGCAGGGGCGGAGCTGAAGACCTCCGATCACAGGTAACACACACGCACACATCGCCTCCCTGGACCACAGCCTCAAAGCTTTGAGTTTGTGGGATCTCAATCTTTGCGTGTGGGTACACACCTGTTTGTGTGTGTGTGTGTGTGTGGCGCAGGCCGGTGATGGCGATCATCGACGTGGACGTGCTGGAGGTGGACCCGGAGGAGCGTCACCAGGTGTACAGGGAGGTGATCGCCACAGCAGGGGCCCCCGGACGGCACCGTCCTGGTGGCCCTGTGCAGCTCCGGGCCCGACGACTACTTCGACGACGCCCTCATCGACGAGCTGCTGGACAAGTTCACCGTCTTCGGGGAGGTCATCCTCATCAGGTGTGTGTGGGGGGGGGTGAGGGGGGGAGGGGAGGGGGGAGGTAGTGTCAGAAACTCGCCCCCGTTTACTCACCGGTTAAAACCTCCTTCCGTAATCGTACTCGCTTTCAGTGAATCCATAAAGTTCTTGTCGAGTGTGTTCCACGAGGGCACCAGGGTGGTGTGAGTCTGGGGCTAACGCGTGTCCCTCTCCCTGGGGGGTGGGCAGGTTTGTGGAGGAGAAGATGTGGGTGACGTTCCTGGAGGGCTACTCCGCC
This sequence comes from Thaleichthys pacificus, assembly GCA_023658055.1. Taxonomy (NCBI): domain Eukaryota; kingdom Metazoa; phylum Chordata; class Actinopteri; order Osmeriformes; family Osmeridae; genus Thaleichthys; species Thaleichthys pacificus. Next base: position 3,936,691 of record CM042877.1, read on the forward strand.
CTGGCCGCTCTGTCTCTCAGCGCCTCCACGGTAAGTCCGTCTCCAAGTCCGTCTCCCCTGTGGAACACCCCTGTCCTGGGCTAGACAGGCCTGTAGTCTTACTGTGTGTGTGTGTGTGTGTAGGTCCTGGGCCACGTGATCGACGTGCGTCTGAAGAGCCCCGGCTGGATCAAGAGCCTGGAGGACGAGATGAGCGTGGAGCGGATCTGCGGCACCATCCCCACCTCGGCCAGCTCCTCCCTGCTGGCCGAGGACGCCGACATGGCGGACGACGACTACGACATGGAGGGTGAGGAGGAGTGGTGGGGGGGGAGGAGGAGGAGGAGGAGGAGGAGGAAGGATGCGCTCTGTTGGATGAGTCAGCATTTTGTCTGATTTGACGATTCAGCTTTTGAAAATGTCTGTGACAGAAAAGGTTAACAAACAGCACTGGCTTTCGTTGATCTTATTATTATTATTATTATTCTCCTAATGGTCTCTGACTCCTCCCCTTGTGTCAGGTGACGTGGACGAGGAAGTGGAGGAGATCCTTCCCCAGCACCTGCAGCCTGGGGCGGGCTCCTCCGGGGCGGGCTCCTCCCCCGTCCCCTCCCCCCGGGGCAGCCCCTGCCAGTCCCCCACCCACGGGGAGCCCTCAGCCCCCAGCCGGCCCAGCAGGGCCCCCCCACGCACCGCCGGGCCCCCACAGGGTAACACACACACACACACACACACTGAGCCTCAACAAAGTCAAATGACCGCACACGTACTGAGCTTCTACTCATGGGAATCGTACACACACACACACACACACACACACACGCTAGTTGTTATGGTTAGCATAATGCATTTAGGTAACGTTGCGTGACATTGAAAGCTTGTTTTTGCCCTGTGTTGAACGTGTGGAAGGAGCTCTAAGCCCGGCCGTCTGCAGAAGGCGCTCGGAAGGTGAAGTTGCAGTGTTTAGACTAGAGGTGCTTTGTTGTGACAGAACCTAGCGTGTGGGGGTTGAAAATAGCCGTGTGCTGTGTGGACCTCAACAACGCTGGCTCCTCTTCCCAAAAAATAAACAAAAGGAGTATGTTTTTTCATGAGGCTGAAATGCATTTTGCAGTGTCACATTCAGATGTTACGTCCTTTAAATGGAGCATCTCATAGACACGCAAAATCTATCAGCGGTTGGGGGTTTGGAGTGCAGCCAAAGGCTTTGTTGCCGTCTATTCGTGTTTTTCTGTCACCAAATCAGAAATGACCTCACGTCTGACAGGAGAGTCTCATCCTGGGCTGAAGAATGGACTGTTATAACTGTCCTCTCTCTGTCTCTCTGTCTCTCTCTCTCCACAGGGTGTCCAGCTGAGTACCAGCCGGGCGGCCCCCCATCCCAGGGAACGGAGCCCAAGCGCCCCCCTCCCCCCCGGCCCAACGCCCCTCCGGCCAGACCGGCCCCCCCGCAGCGCCCCCCGCCCCCCTCAGGTACAAAACCCCCGCGTGATCTGGGTTGGGAGAGGCCCTGCGTGTCATCCAATGGTGGTCGTTGCTTGTTTTGCGAGCGAAGCAAACGGGGTGCTGTAACGACCGTTCTGTTGGCTGTTCTGTTCCCTCATCCCCCCCTCCCCCTGCTCCCGAAGGCGAGAAAAGCCCCCTGCCGTACAGGAGAGAGCTGGGAGGTAAATGTTCGTGTGGTAGCCACTTGACGTGCCCGTCCCCAAACGCAGAGCTGACCCTCCTGTGTGTGTGTGTTATCGGGATGTCGTAGTCCAGTCTCTAGCTGTCGTAGGTAGTTCCTTAGCAACCCCCCCCCCCTCCTCCTGACCCAGAGCGGCGTCCACATGAGAACACGCCCAGGTCTGGGCTTTTCCGTCGCCTAGGTAACTGGAGGTTTGGGGGCACTGGTCTTGGTGTTTCGTCCCAGGTGGTAGCTTGTTGTGGAATGTGGTGAATCGAGCGTGTCTGCGTGTCCGTGCTTCCCCGGGTAAAGACGCCATTAACTGTCCTTTTCTCGAAGACTTCGAAGATCTTCCACGGCCCTAGCCCCTACCTTGGCAGGAGGGCTAGCGAAGGTAACAGAACGTGTGTGTCGATGTCGTGGCTCTGTGAGGGAGCAGGAACCCCCCCCCCCCCCCCCCCCCCCCATAGAACAAACCAGGAAGTCCTCTGTGGTTTCTAATAGAGCCATAGTTTGTGTTTTGGTGCTGTAGAGGAACATAAATGGGACACATGTCGTGGTGATTTAGAAGGCGGCCCAGGGAACGATACCGTAGTCCAGGGGTGCGGTGTGTTCGAAACCTTGGCAGCTTCACGACCTTGTCAGCAGGTCGTGAGAGTGTGATGTGTGTTGCTGATAGCACTCCCGGTAGTCTAAGAAGTGGTGAAAGTGGTTGGAGAAGGTGTATGTGTGGGTGTGTGTGTGTAGGATAGTGTACACCACATCGAACGCGCTGCTCGGTGGCGTTAGACTGGCCCAGCTGCTCCCTCTAGTGGTAGAATACTCCCTCTCCTAATATTCCATCTCATTTCCTTTTGTGCTGCCAAGGATCAAAAAGCCCTGCGATGGCTAGGCCAGATGCTGCTGGTGAGTAATGAGGGCGGAGAGGTGTGTGTGGGAGGTGTGTGTGGGAGAGAAGTGTGTGTCTGAGAGAGAGAGAGAAGTGTGTGTGTGTGAGAGAGAGAGAGAAGTGTGTGTGTGTGAGAGAGAGAGATGTGTGTTTGTGTGTGAGAGAGAGAGAAGTGTGTGTGAGAGAGAGAGAAGTGTGTGTGTGTGAGAGAGAGAGAAGTGTGTGTGTGTGTGTGTGAGAGAGAGAGAAGTGTTTGTGTGTGTGTGTGTGCGTGTGAGAGAGAGAGAAGTGTGTGTGAGAGAGAGAGAAGTGTGTGTGTGTGTGTGTGGAGGCAGGAAAGAAGGTGATTAGTATTCTAGTCATAGCTCTCGTATCTCTCTGTGTCTGGGCGACGGTGTGTCTGTGTTAAGGGCTCCAACCCTGTGCTGACTGCTGTCAATCATGTTTTGTGTTCAAGGTCGAGGCCCACCAGGAGTCGGGGGCGTGCCCAGACCAGTGAGTAACCAATAACAGCTCTCCCTCAAACAATGAACCCTATGAATCAGGCAACCATGGAAACAAATATGACTTCATTAATTTCCTTAAGTAATTGATCGGATGAGATGAGTTACAGTTGATGTTGCAGTAAAAACTCAAAAGCTGCAGCGTCAAACCAAGCTACATCCTCCAGCCTCCGTCCTGACAGAGCATCCTAAACTCTCTCCTCTCTCCCTCGTCCCTCCCAGAACATTCCACCGCGGGCCGGCGTGATCAGCGTGCCCGCCCAGGGCCGTGCCCTGCCCCCCTCCCACCCTGGAGCTCCCAGGCCCACCCCAGAGGTGCACCCCGGGGCCCCCCGGCCCATCCCAGACACCCACCCTGGGGCCCCAAGACCCGGCCCCGACGCCCCCGCCAAACCTGTCGACCTGCCTCTGGGTGAGAACACACACTCACACACGCACTCTCAAACACCAGCACTCTCAAGTCTCTCTGTGTTCTGTTTTGACAGCATTGCAATAACAGCTTTGTTGCCAAGCCAGCTAAATAAAGACTGCTGTGTAATCATGTCCTCACCCCCTCCAGGCCCCCCGCCCACCGCGGCCCCTCCAGTGAGGCCCCAGGCTGCCACCTCATCCCCCATGCAGAACCCAATGGTGCCCCAGGCCACCTCATCCCCCATGCAGAACCCAATGGTGCCCCAGGCCACCTCCTCCCCCATGCAGACACCCATGGTGCCCCAGGCTGCCCCCAGCCTCCAGCACCAGCTCCCCCCGCGCATGCAGCCCAGCATGCAAGCCCCTATGCTGCCCCAGATGGCCCCGGGCCCCCCCCAGGCGGGGTCAGCCACTGCCGTGCCCCTCCCCCAGGGCCTGGCCTCCCCCAAGCCCCCGCCCCGCTCCCGTTCTTCCCACGGCCTGCCACCAGAGGGCGCGGCCCCCACAGCGGCCCCCCCAGCCCAGGTCAGTACCGACCCCCACCCCCCCCACCCCCTCTTCTCCTCTATTCTCTCCTCAGGGAACTTGCGTTCCGTTAAATGGACAAATATGGAAGCGATGTTTTCCGCCGATAGACCGTGTTAAGCGCAAACGTGTTTTTCTCGCCCCTCTGTCGCTCTCTTCTCTGCCTCTCTCTTTCCTCGTCCCTCCCTCTTTCTCTCCATCCCCCCTCTCTCTCTCTCTCTCTCTCCCTCTTTCTCTCCATCCCCCCTCTCCCTCCCTCTCTCTCTGCCCCCACCTCTTTCCAGTCAGTTCTTCTCTCGTAGCTTGTAATAGATAATGTTCTTGGTCTATCTGCTATGCCTGTCCTCCTCTGCCTCTGTCCCCCTCTTAGTCTCTCTCTCTCTCTCTCTGTCACCCTCTCTCCCTCCCTCCCTCTCTGAGTCTGATGCATGTGTCTCTCTCTCTCTCTCAAGCCGGAGCAGCCCTCAGGGTGACAGGTATTTGATCTATCCAACCACCCCCCCCCTGCCCCCCCTCGTATGACGCCCGCTCATACATGACTGTAACACACATGTTCTAGTTGATTTCCTCCCCTCCGTTGCCCCCCCCCCCACGTGTCTTTCCTCCGTTTTTCTCTTGAGTTCTCCTCCGCCTCGATGTGTCACCTCATTCGGTTCAGCCTGGTCATAGTGCATCTTTCTGTGGAACGGCTCGTGGATCGATTGAATTCACGATTTTATTTCCTAACTTTATTTTCTTTCAGTTGTGGATCTTCTGTTTGTTTTTGTTTTTTTTGCCCAACATTCAAATGTCCTCTTGGACAACCCTCCGTTTTGATGTTGGCGTTCTGTTATTCTTTCTTTCATCAATGGTCCCCTCATATGTGCGCCGCTTTGATCCACGTTCCAAAGTAGAACACATATTTCATGGCCATGTCGTTATTTTTTCATCATTATTTTATGTCTTTATCAAAGATGTTGTGAATGTGTCCAGCGTCTGGACGCTGGAAGTATGGCTGGCTTTCACTGGCTATCATTTGTTCACCTATAGTCATGTGTTACTGTTATTTGTGTAAATACTAAAGCAGAAATAGATAGACTTCTGTCTGTATGTATTTCGTGTTCAGCCATAGAAACTAGCCACATTCGTCATAGATAAACCTATAACCTGTTTATGTGACTACCAACACCAACTACCAATTATATTAACTTGTAGATAGCTGTCAATCAAGAGAGAATTCAAGTTAGTGCCGTGTGTTCCAGCCTTGCCTCTGATTGGTCCCTCTCATGCTGCTTCCTCCCCTGCAGACCAATGGGATGAACGGAATCCAAAGAGAAGCACAATGGAAGCCCGCCCCTTTCGACACGCCTGACCTGCTCTCCGCCTCCTCCTGGCTCAACACCCAGTCCCTCACCCGAGGCTCCTCCCTGCGGGCGCCTCCCTCCGTGCCCGGCCCCTCCTCCTCCGGGACCCTCCCCTCCTCCTTCTCCCTGGACTCGGCCCCCCTCTCCGCCCTGCCCGGCCCCTCCTCCTCCGGGACCCTCCCCTCCTCCTTCTCCCTGGACTCGGCCCCCCTCTCCGCCCTGCTCGGGCCCGCCTCCCACTCCTCCTCGTCCTCCTCCGCCTCCTCCCTCTCCGCCCCGTCCCCCCTGGCGCCGTCCCTCCTCCCGCCTCCCCCGGTCCCGTCCCGGAGCCGGTCGCAGGAGGCCCTGCTGCGCGTCTCCCCCAACCCCTTCCTGACGGAGCCCGTCCCGGCCCGGCCCAACAGCACCAACCCCTTCACGGGCCCTCTGGCCCAGCAGAGCCAGCGGCGCTCCCTCACCCCGGACTTCCAGGCCCAGGCGCGGGCCTCCGGGCCGGGCCTCCAGAGGACCATGTCTGCCTTCGCCCAGCCCCTCATCCCCAGCCCCGCCCCGGCCTTGCTCCCTACCCTGACCCCCGCCCCGGCCTTGCTCCCTACCCTGACCCCCGCCCCGGCCTTGCTCCCTACCCTGACCCCCGCCCCGGCCTTGCTCCCTACCCTGACCCCCGCCCCGGCCTTGCTCCCTACCCTGACCCCACCCCGGCCTTGCTCCCTACCCTGGCCCCGGCACCGGTTCCTCCTCGCCCTCTCAGCAGAACCATGTCCCTCTTCGTGCAGTCGTCCACCCTCCTCCCCCCTGCCTCGGCGCCTCTCCCCCTCATCCCGGCCCCCGCCCTGCCAGCCGTGGCCCCTTCCACCATCCCCGCCGCCCACCCCCAGCCTCCCCTGCCCGGGAAACGCCACCAGTGGGTCACCTTCGACGAGGAATCCCACTTCCCCTCCCAGACCAAAGCTCCGCCGGCCGCGGCCCCCATCTTCCCCTCCGGCTCCTCGCTCCCCCACACCCAGACTCTGTTCCCCTGCTCGGGCTTCGACTCGGACCCCGGCCCCGGCTGGGGCGGCTCCTCCTCCGCCGTCCCCTCCCTGCCTCCCCCCGTCCCAGCCAGGACTGCCCCCAGCCACCCCCAAGTCCCGGCCCGGCCCAGCGACGGCCTCCTCTTCCCCAAGGAGCTCACCGAGAGATAGGACCCCCGCCGTGTCATGTACAGAGCATATCTAGATGTATAGAACTACGATGTGTGTGTGTGTGTGGTTTGTACAAAGGCTAATGTATTTACAAAGTCAAGAGTGTTTCGCTCCCAAATCCAACAAAAGGATATATTTCTCACCTTTAGAGCAGTTAAGCGGGCACCAAATGTGTGTTGGGTCCTGTTAAAGGCGACCCCCCCCCCAACATCCCCCATCTCCCTCGGATATGAACAATTGTGAATATAAATGGTTCGGATTTTATTTTTGTTCTTATCGTCGTGGAAACATGTGCCTGTGTCTATATCGTTGTGTCAAGTCTCTATCTATGCGCACAAATGTGGCTGAAACCTCCCGTGCAATATCGCGTCGTATCGCACTCCGCGCCGCTCGGAGGCGCTCCCCGCGCAATCGCCATGACGACCACGCTCACCCCCCCCCCCCCCCCCCCGGGACACCGCTGTCGAGTCGGCTGGCCCTAGCCCCGTCCTTCCTGTGAGAAAGTCTCACTTCCTGTTGTCGTCGTCGTCGTCGTCCCCCCTCCCCACTGCTTATTCTGCGGCAGGATGCTCACTTTGCGTGGGAATGGTTTGGGCCCCGAAACGCTATTTCCTGCTAAGAGACTCCTCCCCTTCCACTCACAGACCACTGCCCTGCCCAGGCTCGCGTTCCCAGTCTGTTGCAGTGTGTCTGCATGTCCCACCCCCAGCCACTAGGGGGCGGTGTGGTTCCTCAAGAATGTAAAGTGATCGTCCTCGTCGTTGCTCCCGTGTCGGAGAGGGGGGGGGGGGGGGGGCGGGGGGAACGCAATGAGGAAGACGAGACCTTGTTACAACCAATCACGCCGTGAACCTCCGCACGACCCGTGGTCAGGATCTGACCCGTGGTCAGGATCTGACCCCGGACCAGGCCCCACGTCCTCTCCCTGATCTCCATTCGTCCGTAGAAACGATGTGCTCAGCTGGGTGAATCGCCGTGTGGTCCTGTTCTTCCAGTACATAGCGGTCGTCGTCACCTACGCGTCTTCGGCGCAAAGGGAATCGAAACGCCGCGTTCGCGACGAGCGTGTTTCGCGAGGACGTGAGCGTGTATGTGTGTACCGCGTGACGGTTCTCCAGTGTGCACACTTGAGGACCCCGCCCTCTCACCACAGGGAGAGGGCGGGGCCCTCAGGACTCATGGAAGATGACGAAGGCTCCGGCCCTCCTCCTCCTCCTCCTCCTCCCTTCTCCTACGTGTGTTTAGGACATGGTAAACCAGTGGTTTGGTTTGGTCCATTTTTATCCAGAGCTTGGAACCTTCCAGTGCTGTAAATTCTGAGAATGTTGTGTTGCTTCTGTTAGGACAGGTGAAGAGGTGGTATTATCTAGTCGTCTTCACAGGCCCACGAGGCAGAATCAGACCCCAGACATATCCGACGGGAAACAATCGCGGGCGGCTTCTGTGGCGTGTTCCAAAATGTGTATTTTTCCGCTTTTTAACTTTTAATTTTTCGCAAAGATGAACTTTTTTTTTTTTTTTTTTTTTTCAAACAGATGTAATTCATGATGAATATTTATTATCGGTACCGTGGTGAAGACGTACCTGTGTTGTATTTGAGTTGTGTTGTCTGTCGTAGTGCGTGTGCGGTGCGTGTTTCTGTGCGTGAGCGTGTACAGTGTTGGTGGGGAACGTGTTATTTATCCCAGTTTTCCACCTAAACGTTCCTCAATGACTTCTCTAAAGTCGACGCTCCAACCGACCAGGGTTTACAGAGACGTTGCGAGGAAAAAGTATTGGAACAAATTCATGTGGCATTTGATTCGCCTCGGCCTCTGCACTGATGAAAGTGATCCACTGGTCTCAGAGCAGTAAGCCAAATCGGATGCAACCAACGAGTTCACAGTGTTGGAAAATGGTTAATCGACCCAGATCTGTCACAGTCACTAAAATGAACAGTTATTCATATTTGAGCTTCTTTGTCTTCTCCTTATGCAGGGGGAAAACAAACATGTATCTTTGTATGGTTTCACACTGGAAGACAAACTTCTCATTAGTAATGAAACTCAGTAACGGGGGGACTCTACCTCTCTCTCTACCCCTCTCTCTCTCTCTCTCTCTCTCTCTACCTCTCTCTCTACCTCTCTCTCTCTCGCCCTGTTGTGGTTCCAGCGTATCCAACCACAACCACAACCCCCCCCCCCCCTAAAATACTGTTTAAATGTGAGGTGGTGCTGATCTCCTCAGCACAGCCATACTGCTTTCTGGTGCATCTCTCATCATGTATCGGAGGTGAACGGTGATATCTAGGCCTCTCCTGCGTGTGCCGTCTTCCCTGACCTGTGGTTGGTCGCCCTCCACATTCCCTGACCTGTGATTGGTCCCCTCCACATTCCCTGACCTGTGATTGGTCCCCTCCACATTCAGAGACACTTGATGGTGGATGTGTGCACTTCGTGTTCGCCCTGTCTGTTGTGTGTGTGTTGAAAGGTGTTCTTGTCAAAATCCATTGACACACATATACAAATAATTTTTAAAAAAAAGACACGAATGCAATTGTCACGACACCATATGGAGTATCGAATCGTGTGGCGGAATGTCATTAGTATTTTCTCCTGCGAGTTTCTCAGTGAGTGACAGGGGGGTGGTGGCATTGGCATGTTGGGTAGGTCTACCGTGGTGGTTTTGTGTAAAGAGCAGTATGAAGAAACTCAACCCCTTCCCATGCCCCGTTAGACTTGAAACACGCGCGTTCTGTACCAGCGTGAGGAGTTCCGTTTTTTCCCAAACAGAGCTGGGTAGTGCAGGGAGGGTCAGAGATCAGAGTCTTAAAATGCCAGCTAACTAACGCTTCTCTTACATATTGTGCTTTGTCCAAACCATGTACCAGCTGTGTCATCACTGCAATCCAAGGCTCTGGGTTGAGATTGCTGACACTCTAAGGCAGTACACCGTAAGCAAGTGGATGATGTCTGCCTGCGTACAAACTTGTATTGGTAATTGGAGATTATGTAACCACTTAAACACAATTATTATGCTATTGAGACATGTGCAGTAAGTAGCTGAAGCGTTATCTGTAGAAATTTAGCCAGCGCTTCGTGTCATGTTGAACAAGAGATTTTATAGGAAACAATTGTACTTCTTTGTGAGGTGGGTGTCCCTTTATAACTCATAGTAAAGACAATTGTGTGTGTTGTTGACCATATTCTGTGTGTATTAAAGAAAACAAGAACATTGCAATTCATGTATTAGTATGAAAAGGTTCTGTAATTTCAGTGCACATCGTATTGCACAATTCTGTATTAAGCAATTTGTGTTGTATGTATGCAATAATAAATGTAAATTTACCTGAATGTTGCTGTGTTTTGTGTTTTCTGCAGCATGTTGAACTTAAATAATGTATTGAGATACTTCAAACGCATTCCATTCCCTTTTGGGCTAAAGAAAAACGTCAGATCCAACACTTTGGAATACATATCACTATACAGTGTTTTCCACCCATCTGTCTTTCCCAAACTGGCACAACCAATCTGGCGCTTTTATTTTGAAATTGTACGACCAAAATCATTACCCGGAAGTACTGCTTTAGTTTCTTACTAGACCCAAGATTAGACACTCGCAAAGATATTTTGTCTGTGACTTTGTTTATCTTTATGCTGTTGGAGCTAATACCTACAAGTGTTGTCGGAAAAGGAAACACATTTTGGTATAATCAGGATTAAAACGATACAAACGTAATGTATTCCTTCATGCACCAGTTTATTTCGTGTTGGTATCTTTCTCGTTCACACTTTTGCTAAATTCGTGCTTTCACTTTCTCTAGAAATGGACGATATCGACTGGGGGTCGGCTGTAGATGAGGAATTGACAAAGTAAGCAATATGAAACGCGTACAGTTAGATGTACAGGTTGCTAGTTATGTGAAAGCATGAAGTCGCCTTTCAAGTAGCTAACTTTGACCGTTTTGGTCTGCAGTGCTGCAGGATTCCACGAGCAAACGTTGTCAGACCCCACCACTACTAACGTTAAGTGGTCTAATGGCTTTAGCTCGACTGCTGTTGACGAGATCGACACATTTGCCGGCGGAGATGGACTTAACGTTCCTCACACAACCTGGAAGGGTCGGATACACGAGGAACAAGGCATTCAGGTAACAGTCTGGACTGACTAGACTGTTAAAGCATCTGTATGAACTGAAACATGTCAACAAGTCACCCTGTGTGATCGCGTCCCTTATAGACAGAAGACTGGACCACTGACAGAGAGGTGAACACCGAGCCAAACTGGGAGTCGTTGATGGTATGTCGACAGCCACATGAAAGCGCACTACTTAAAATCCTCTAAATTGACCTCCTGTACTATATCCTGATGAGTCATAGCATAACGTGTCCAAAAGCAAAGACAGCCACGTGTACAATGTCACTTTCCCTCACGCATTTCTCCGTCCTTTCCCTCGTTTTTCTTTTCTCTCCCACTTTGTGCTTCCCCCTCCAGCAAGATGCGAAGGACTGCAGCTCTGTCCTGGCCAGACACTACGAGGAGCTCCAGCAGCAGTACAAAGACGCGGAGGCCGAGCACAGCAGCCAAGTAGACGGCTTGAAGCAGAAGAACGAAGAGAGCAAACGCCAGCACCAGGTCGGACGTCACACTCGCTCGCCCCTGCGTCGTCACGGGTCTGCGAGCCGCCCACACTGACGCGTCCGTTGTATTGGGTGTTCCTAAGAGCTTTTGAACCGTGTTTGACATTTGTTTTTTTTTGGGGGGGGGGGGGTCAGGCCGTTTTGGACAAGATCGAATCGGTGCACGTGAAGCTGCAGCTGAACTGCAGCAAGACGACCCGCAAGAACTTTGCCGTCAAGAAGCAGGAGCTTAATGCGGAGAGAAGCAGGATGGAGGAGGAGAGGAGCAGGTAAAGGAGACACTGGAGGAGGAGGAGGGAGAGGGGAGAGAGAGAGTCCTCTGATCAGCAGTCCAATCAGAATAAGGTGGATTTTAGTGCATAACGCGTGTGTGTGTGTGTGTTGTCAGACTGACCCAGGAGTTGGAGGAGACCAACAAGAAACTGAGCCTCCTTACAGAAGAACAAAGCGAGGAGAAGTAAGAATATATAAACACGCACGCGCTGAAAACACACCTTAACATAATCCCAAACAGTCCCGGTGCGTGGTTTACTCTTTCACGGTGCAGTCAGTCAGCACTCGAACCTGCCACCCAAACCAGGTCATGTGGTCAATCCTGGCCCTGACCCTGTGCTGCCCCCCGCAGGCGGGCCTGGGCGCGGGAGCTGTCCGAGCTCAACACGGAGATGGGGCGCCTCCACAGGGAGGCCGAGGAGGCCGGCCTCGCTGCCCTGAGGGACGAGGTCAGTCGGGCTGACCGGTGCCGGTCTGAATCCCCACTCCCTCCACACACACACAATCCATGTCTACTGATACACAGTGAGACATGGTACTGTGAGATGTGGACTTCCTGTTGACGTTTGCTGTAATGCTCAACAGATGGCTGCCCTGGAGGTGTATAGGGACATGTCCCTGTCACAAGTGAATGACTGGTTGAAGGAAGCCAGGCAATACACTGACACCATCCGGTAACGTACCCGCGCCTGTTCGAACCGTGTCGCCGTCCGATTCGGACCCGGCTGTCCAGAACCTTCCTCGTGTTTTTACCGACCGCTTCGTGCCTTCAGGATGGATCCGTCCAAGCAGCACGAGAGGCTGAGGTGGGAGCAGATCCAAGCGGAGGTGCACGGCGGTCTCGTGGGCCTCCAGGTGAGGATCCCGAGGGACCCGTGTGAGGTCTGTCAGTCTGTCAGTGCTCCCCCTAACCCCCCCCCCTCGCCTCTCTGTCTCCTCTCAGAGCCAGTTCAAGGATCATTTTCAGCTGCTGCAAAGCGGCCACAAGTTGGAGAGCCTTCTCACGGTCAACCTGCCGGACCTTCCCCACATCCCTACGGTGGGTGTGTGTGTGTGTGTGTGTGCGTGTGTGTGGGGGTACCCACGCGCATGTTTCTGATGGCTCCATCCCTCTCCTCTCCCAGGTGGAACTGGTAATCAGTCAGATGGTCTTGTCACCCAGACCCCCTATGCAGCATTTCCAGATGGGACCCCCCATGGCGATGCCCTTCGCCCCCCAGCACCTTCCATCCTTCCCAGCCCCTGCCAGAGTGACCCCTCCACTCGCCCCATCCCCGTCCCCCTCTCATTCCCCTCTCCCCATGGCGCCCCCCAGTGGCGCCAGCCTCCCAGCGGTGCCCCCTTCCTCCCAGCCCTCTGCCCAGTCCCCCCCGCCCAGTAACCCCCCACCCGCCGGCAAGCTGGACAAGCTGCTGGAGAAACTGGGGGCCAGGTTTCCACTCTGCACCAGGTGAGCTTGTGGGTACGCTGGGATGCCAAAACACCATCTGCACTCATACTATCGGGGATAGTGTCTGATGTCGAGCAACTTCACCCTTCCTCCCTCTCTTTTTACTCTCTACCTCTCTCCCTCCTTCCCTCTCCTCTCTCTGTCCCTCCCCTTCTCTCTCACTCCGTCCCTTTCTCTCTCCCTTTTCACCTATCTCTCCCCCCCCTCCCTCTCCTCTCTCTCCCTCCCTTTGTACCTCTTACTCTTTCCCTCTGTACGTCCCTCCCTCTCTCCTTCCCTCTCCTCTCTGTCCCTCCCATTCTATCCCTCCCTCCCTCTGTCTCTACCTCTCACTCCCTCTCTGTCTCCCTTTTCACCTATCTCCCCCTCTCCTCTCTCCCTCCCTTTGAACCTCTCACTCCTTCCCTCTCTCCATCCCTCCATCTCCTCTCCTCCATCAGGGCCCAGCTCATGTCTATGTTGCAGCACATCAAGGTGTCCCGTGGCACCATGGCCGGCATGTCCATGGACGAGGTCACCCAGCAGGTGGCGCTGAGGCTGGAGCAGAACGAGCGAGCGGTGAGGCGGTCTCGCGTGGAAGCGCACCTAGGCACGCGTACGCGGGTCTGGCCACCGACTCTGACTTTGAACCTGAATATTCACAGCTCCAGGGACCCACCGGGCCTCCGTTTGCAGCCAGGGGCTTTCCTGGCCCGCCAACCCCAATCCAACGCCCCCCAGGCCCCATCCAGAGACCCATGGCCCCTCAGCAAAGACCCGCGGTAGCGCAAGTCTTCAACACCAGGCCGCCTCAGGTACACACTCCTCACAGCCTGTAGACTATTAAGAGTTAGATCAGAGAAATACATAACTGACAGTATTATATGGCAATACCCTCAGTTTGGTAACTGGCATCCAAAGGTAGCATCGCGCACACACTTGTTAATGCATTAGGCTTGTTATCTCTACTAATATATCTCAATATCTCCAGTATGTCCGACCTGATGTTCTGCTCCTGTTCTCCTCACTCGTCCAGCCAGCGTCTCACAGCAGTCGTAAACTGTGTCTCATGTGCCAAAACCAAGTGGAGGCGGTCAATCAGCACATCATGAGCTGCAATCACACCGTACACAAGGAGGTGAGCCCCTGTACTCTGTCCCTGTGTGATGTCACCATCACCGTGGATACCTGTTGCTAAAAGACAGGCGAGCCCGGAGGAACATTCCGTCGTTTTAAATGGGGGGGAAAAGATATGTGTTGATTACTGTAAGTCGCTCTGGATAAGAGCGTCTGCTAAATGACTAAATGTTGATTGTTTTTCTTCTTCTCTGGTTTTTAGTGCATCAGTGTGTGGCTGCAGTCCAGCAAGAACAACTCCTGCCCCTTCTGCCCGGCGAAATGAAACGGGCTTTGAAAGAAAGAGAGAGATGAAACATTCCCTTCTTTATTGACTGATGAATAAAGACAACTTCGATTTAAGTTTGACGTTTGATCCCGAAGGTCTATACACTGGTTCAAAGGGATTTTACTTACTTGAGATCAGCTTGTTTTTGCTTCCTTTTTTTTTGCGACATCCTTTACATTGTGAGCTTTACATGTTTATATTAAAATCTACACAATGTGTTCATTTGAGTTGCATACGAATTGGTTTTCTTTTTTATCATTTCATTTTCCTTCCAGATGGAGGCATTGTACTGATAACTAGACAGGGTGCAATGTCTGGTGAAATTGTGAAGTGTGCTTGCGACCACTGCAACAACTGAGGACGTTTGTTTCACTATAAAACCAAACCTATTCAGTTAATGTCAAATGTCCATAATGTGCAAATCTATGTTTCAAATCTATATTGAAATCTTATCTTCTATCTTAAAGGTCACATGACATGAAAACTTCACTTTAGGAGGTTATTTAACATTAATATGAGTTCCCCTAGCCTGCCTTTGGTCCCCCAGTGGCTAGAATGTTCGATAGGTGTAAACCAAGCCCTGTGCTCAAACGCTCGGTTTCAAAATCTCCTCTTATTGACGTAACAAGGAGCCAGGCTACCGCCCTTCTCTCTGCTGTGCCCGCCCAGATAATCTGGCCCGCCAATGAGGAATTGAGCTACGATTGTGCAAGGGCGAGTGCAATATCGTGTTTTCCTGCAGAGACATCATGCCATGGCTAGCAAACGAACGAAGCATAACAGTTGCTCAGTGCTTAGATGTACAAATCAACACACAAGTCTTTTTGTAGTTCCGTCATCCGAGCCTCTAAACAATCAGTATCTTAATTTTATTTTCGCTGAAAATGCGCCTACACAACTTCTGTTGTAGGCGCATTTGTTTTGTATGTCTGCGCCAAACACTTCAGCCACGACTGTTTCCTCAACTTGAGCTAATACAAAACTGGCCTTGCTGAAATTAAATTCTGGATCAGTACTAACTCTCCTTCGTCCAGCTACTAACCTCGGACAAGTAAGTTAACTAACGCTATATCATTTTGTAGCTTTACTGTATATGGTTACCTAGCTTGCTACCCTTAGAATGTGGCTGTAACATTAGCTCTGCAGCTAACAGCTGAGTTACTGTCGCTATGGAAAGGTAGATAGCATCAAGTATAACTGTGAATACATATGCTGTACGTGAGTGTTGTACACTTCTTTGTTATTTGGATAACCGTTCTGCTGTTGGTGTTATGGCGCGCGCGATATCCACCTTTCCCCTCATTGAAATGACTGAGTGTGTACCTCTGCAAACCAGGGTTATCAGATGAGAATGGGCAAATTCGAGGTATTTTACAGCAACGGGGTTACAGCCATTGCGATACATCCGTTGTAAACATTAGCGCATGGTGCCGCCCCTCCGCTCCTCATTAGCATTTAAAGCTTCAGACACCAAAACAGCGCGTTCTGGGGAAAGCTCCTTGTGGGACTGCTAGTAGTGGCTGTAATTCTGCACCAAGGCTGAATTTCGGGAAAGAGACTTCTGATACAGTATTAGGGGACCACTAAGGCCTATATAAAAGCATCCAAAAACAGCATGTCATGTGACCTTTAATTGATCCGTCCCAAATAAGGCAGAAATGATATGCTACATTAAAATGTAACTTTAAAAACTTTACTTTACACTGCACTTTAAATATGTAGCAATGCTCAAAACACTTTAAAGATGTTTTCAACATATTCAGTGTGACGAGACGAAAGCTTTCATCCAAAAGCAACTTGGAGGATGTGAACCCCAAACCTCGTGATCTGCAGCCAAACACTCTAACCACTGAGCTGTCCTGTGCCTTCCTGAATCCCAGATCTGGACAGTCACACTTCCTCATAATCACCCACTTATTTGTGAAACCACACCTGGCTATGATTTGCTCACAAGCACACTAATTAGGATAAACATGTGTCTGTGTTTGAGATCAATGTACCGTCGTTTGAGAAAAAAAACAACATTACATAGAACTTTTGGTGACTTTGCGTTTTTATTGACAATATGTCATCGATCGAAGTTTCACCAAATGTCAACCACCAATAAACAACAGGAATCACACAGACATGGATGTTATAACACGGGTGTAGATGTGACTTTCTGCTCGCTGTTACATGAGTCCAGAGTGTCCCGAACAGCAGTTGGAACTGTGCTGGTGTTTAGCGGCGGTGAGCGTGTCTGCATTACAGTGGGAGAGCACGGGGGGAGGGGCTAGAAGACGTTTATGCCTTGATGGCCTGGGACAGGGTGTCGTAGAGAGCCATGACCCTGGTCTTCAGGTCTTCCATGTAGGGCTCCAGCTTGGCCTGGAGGTCCTGGGTATGGGGGGCCACCTTCTCCCTCACCTCGCTCACGGCCTTGGCGAGCTGCTCCTTGTACTCGTCGGCGTAGGGGGCGGCCATGGTCCTCAGCTCCTCCAGGCGGGCGGTCATCTTGTTGCGGACGACCTCCACCATGGGCAGGAGCTTGGACTTGGTCTCCTCCACGTTGGCCTCCACCTTGGAGCGCATCTCCTCGAACAGGGGCTCCAGCTTGGCCCTGAGGGCCTCGGCGTCCTTCATGTTCTTGGTCATGTACTCGTCGAAGACGGGCTCGAGCTTGCTGCGGTAGTCGTCCATGTGCTTCTGCAGGACCTGCCTCAGCTCCTCGCGCTTGGGCTCCAGCTGGACGCGCAGGTCCTCGACGTCGGCCATGATGCGCTCGCGCACGTCCTTGGTGGCGTCCAGGAAGTGGGCGGAGTAGGCGTCGCCGTAGGGGGTGATGGTCTCGGAGGCGGTCTGGGCATACGCGTGCAGCTGGTCCAGGCTCTCGGAGAGCTTGATCCTGAGACGGGGGGGGGGGAAAGAGGGGTTATCGAGGAGGAACAAGAGGAGGGTTGCCGTGACGAGCAGCAGAAAAGTCGAAAAAACTCCATCCTACACTGTGTAATCCTGTGATCTACACCACAAAGCATCTGAACACACACACAGCACAATAACATGAAGCCATACATAGTTTGTCTTACTTGTACTCGGCGTACTCGGTTCCGTCCAGGTGGTCGAGGGTCTTCATGGCCGTGTCCTTAACCTGGTTCAGGACCACCATGGCGGCAGCCTTGATATGCTCCTGCTGGGAGGGAGCATCGTTCTGCAGAGCCATGGCCTGGGAGCCTGCATGGTGAGGGGGGGGGGGAACAGACACAGGAAAGACCGGTGTTTTAGTACGTTTAGGCCTCACCCAATCGGTCAAACACAGCCAGCGACACTTGGATTAGAGTACGAGCAAATACTGACCGACGGCCAACAAGAGGGCGAGTGCAAGAGCTACAAATTTCATGGTGAATCCTTGAAGAGAGGGAGAGAGAGAAAAAGAGAGACGTGTTAACGCTGTGGGGAAGTGTCCGCCGTTTCTGAGGTCGGCAACGACGACGCGCCGTAGATTTCAGCTGGTGTTCCGGAGTTTTCTATTCCGATGGTTTTCCATGGGCTCAACCCATGTCTTCTCCTGACAATGTCTCTTACCTTGGGGAGGTGCTGCTCTGGGAGATTGAGACCGATGAACGGGGCTGGACGGCTTTTATAGGACTGAGCGCAGGTGTGGTATTTGCGTGTGTGGCTCAAAGGTTGGACCTCAGACCCTCACAGCCCACCTGGAGGTTCAAGTTCAAGGGTCAGAGAGGTAAAAAAGGAAGAGGAGGGGCAGACGTCCACCAGGCACAACGTCGTCAGCCAACAGCTAACATACCTTAAACATGGGTTTATCGGATGTCCCCGTCGTGCACTCGTTACCCCCTTCCAAAGTCCTCTCTCTTTTCCTTATAACTGAGATTTCTGCTGCTTGATGGACAGGAGTGAGAAGATATGCTTGAGTAACCAGTAACCAAGTAGGCATGTGCGATTGTAAAAGATAAACATTTGCCCAGGTATGCACAGACAGACCTGTACACATCAATGCATCTCCAGTATGTGGAGGCCTTCTACACACAAATGATGGACGATTAGATACATACTTTTCATAAAAGAATGGATGGCACCGACCCAATGTTTACAAGGTTCTACCTGTAGTGATTTGTCATTCTCTGAGGGGTTATTTTTATGATTGTTTAGCTTCGTATTTCATCCTAATGTTCCTCTGTTTTGCTTCCTTACTTTACTGATATTTTCCTACTGCCACTAACCCAATAGGTGATCGGAATATGACCTATCAAACCTGATAGCCTATGGGCTATCTCAGCAAGGTTACACCCTGTGTTACGGGTCGAGACTTTCCCATTTTAGTCCAGGCGACAGTTTCTTGTCCATTCAAACACTTCCAGTAAATACAGCTAGTCCAACAGATAAGATATGCTGATCTGTCACAGGGAATCCATAAGCAACAGCAGTAAACCTGCAGGGTGTTGTAACCGGGTTGGCAACGTGTTCCAAACCTTGTCCCTTTCTGTGCCATTTATACTGTACATTCTCATTCAGTGGGTTAACGTCCTCAGGGCGCCGGCAGGAATTTTGGGCCCCATGATTATTATTTTTTTAAAGTTCATAATTTATATTAGTTTTTCTATTTTTTGGGGCCCATGTCAGTCAGGGGCCCTTGGAATTGTCCTAACTTTCCCCCCTACACGGCGCCCCTGAACGTCCTACTAGGTATGCTGCTTGATCAGGATGTTGTCACAATCCAGGCACATGAATTCTAGTCTTTTCTGCGCTTTGAGCGCATCTCTGAGCCTGTCAATGATTTTGGTTTGTTTTCTGGACTGAGATTGATTCAAGTCACTTGATCATGTCAATAGATGTTTTTAGTGTTTTTTTTTTACAGTATTTAATTCATTATTTCCTTTTTTCTCCTAAAAACTGCCAGAACCTAAACTTCCCGAGTGGAAAGACATTCGAGAGAAGGGACATCCATCAAATGTGTGAAAATAGAAATAGGATTGGGCTTCAGACAGAACAGTCCCAATTTCAAACTCCAAATGAGTTTCTTACCGAATCCACAATTCTTCTACAGTGTGACGGGTACATTTTCCATGTCTTTGTTGGGACATACAGTAAGCACCTGGATTGTGAGATGGATTCCAATCAGCTGCGTTGGAACTAATGTACTCAGCCACGTGCAGTGTTTTCATGTTGATTGAGTAAGCACCAGCATGTCCAGCACACTGAAGAAACAATTCCACGTCCGTAGAACGTTGGACTGTACATGGCTATCAGCCAGAGGGAGACTTTGAGAGATGTACGTTGAATCTATGAATCTCTCTCGACAGCAGAATGATACCTTATCTCTGTATCACTGGTGTCAGTTGGTACAATGGTTCGAAGACAACAGTCTCTGTTCAACTCTTATCTCCATGGTCAGTAAACTCGGGGTTGTACAGCCTTACTTTCACAGTCAGTGTGGAGCCTGTTGTCGAGCATGTCCTTTATGATCTTTGTCTATTAATTTACCTTTTTCATTCAACGCGAGACCCTCGTCAGGTCCAAGTGTACAATAAAACCCTAAATGAATGAGTGTTGAAGAATGACCAGATGGAAGGGCGTATTTGATGATTTGAAAAACTTTTCAGTGATGCTTCAGTTTGAAACGACGTTATAGGAACTAACATTCGGAGTCGAAACCTTGAGCTGTGGTTATATAGTTGAACTAGACTTGATTGACTTTCAAACAGGATCCGCTACTTATAACCTTGGTTTGTTAGAAAGTGAACTGCTTGTCACTTGACCTTTGCATTACAATCAAGACATGAGTTCCCATATGAAACAAAGTAACAGTCATGACCAGGTCTGGACTGGGACTGAAAAACAGCCCGGGACTTTGAAACACAGACCGGCCTATGATCCTGTATTATTATAATATATATATATTTTTTTTTTTGCATTATGCCACGGCCGTTTGGGAAATCTCCCGATGGCCAGTCCGACCCTGGTCATGACGTAAGCCAGTAGGGCGTGTCTCAGTGGGCTGCTCTCTGTATTCACAATGTGTCAGTCCTTGCTCAAGCCTGTTTTAACCCTTGTGTTATCTTCGGGTCATTCTGACCCATCAGTCATTGTGACCCACCGTCGTATTGCGACAAATTTACCGCATACGAAAACAACCCGTTGGGCTGTCTCAGACCCCCTACATTGCAAAGGTTAAAAGAAAAGTATTTTTATTTGTTTTTGTATTGGGTAAAATTGGGCAAACACAACAATGGTTCGTTATGAACCTTTGGGTCATGTGACCCGAAGGCAGCACAAGGGTTAAACTGTAAACCCGAGTCTCAGTACTATTGCTCACTTGTGTTACTTGGCAGTATTCTGAAGCCGACTCAGCAAAACAAGACTGACGTCAGCATTAGTCACACAAGCTTTCAGTGTGTCTACAAAGGTTTCCTTCAATTTGCAAACACCTACTGTTGCACTGTGGAACCCACGTCCAGGACAGAAAATTGGAGATCCAGGTATTAAAAACCAAGTCTAATTCAATCAGATATCACTCACTCATGTTTATAAACAGATTAACTTGTCATACACTACAATAACACTAGAATGCAGCTTCAATTAAATGAGTGTAGTTTACCGAGTTCATTTTGTAATTGTATCAATGTTAAAATATATATGATATCTATTATGTGATCGATACTCCCAATTAAGGTGCAACTTGCTTGATGTGGCGCCCCCTAGAGGCAAAGGCATCACACATACATCTATAACACACAACTCACAACCCAAACTTCACATTCACATTAGGAAGTCCCACAACATATTTACATCCACGGTCCTTTATTGGAATGCTTTATCTTGTTTAGCATGTGACAATAAGCCAATGATGGTGGATTTTGCACAGGGTACAGATGCTCACTTACAAACGCCATTCGCAACACAAGGTCACCTACCCAAGCTTCACATATATGTATTATATACAAATGAGTCACTTTGAACCACTCGCACGAAACGATTCACACACGCCGCAAGTGACATTAACACACACACACACACGCACGCAAGCACACTTCTTACCTGTATAAAGGCTAGCTCTCTCACTCGCACCAACACACTGTAACAGAGTTGTACATGGATATAGAGCAAGGTAGCATACATGTACAGCGTAAGACGGTAGTAACATGAGAACATTTGATGCTCCAGGGAGAGGACCTCGGTAACCACTTTCAAAAAGAACTGCACCGGGAAAATACGTAACGAGAGCAGGCTGAAGGCCACGAACACATGACATTCTCTAGGTGAGCTGCGCGTGGCTTTTTAGCGTGCGGTTGATCTCACGGCGACCTGCATCCGTAGCTTTTAGCGTAGGGCTTCCGTTTTAGAGTCCAGCGACAATGTCATGTGTTAGAAGGCAGGTGCTAGTGAATTAGAGAAGGGGGGGGGGGGGGGAGTACATGACACAAAACACCGAAAACAAGAAACATCGATGAATCTACGGGCTGGAGATGAGCCCAGGTGGATCGTATGTGGGGGGGGAGGAGAGGGAGAGAGAGATGGTATTTGAGTTGCTGTTTACTGTTTAAGGAGGGAAGAGAGAGCCAGTGGTTGACATTGTGTCTGACAAAAAGTGTGCTGGAGGATGATTGGTCTGATCAATGTAAGGTTTTTTTTTGTGTAGTCGGCAAGGCACAGAGAGTTAGAAGTATGTATGGACTTTCATTAGGGCCTTAAGACAAACTTTTGTTTTTCATGTGCTCCTAAGCTGTCTCTGTTGACATTGAGGTGAGTTCACTCACGACAAAGTATATTTAAGTCTCTGTCCAGCCTCGAACTCCCATGTTTTTATTCAATTGTGGTCTGCGTATATCTCTACAGACAAGGCTCATGAGGGTGTTTGGGAAACCTCCCTCCAGCTTCACCTCTTCTCCACAAACTCACCGAGGCTCTCGCTTGCTCCCGCGTGCTAATGCTGCCGCTACGGCGTGTACTGTAAGTGTGTTTAAGCGCGGTCTCCCCTCCCTCTCTCTCCCCCCGTCACCTCTCCACGCCTCCAGCACACGTGGAGGTGGTCCCACATACTCCTCCTGCAGACCCTCGCACTCCAGGGAGCCCTCCCCCCCCCCCCCTCTCTCTCTCTCTCTCCTGTGCTCAACCTTCTATAAGTGAGGGACATATCCAACAGCCAGAGACATTTACATTTAGTCATTTAGCAGACGCTCTTATCCAGAGCGACTTACAGTAAGTACAGGGACATTCCCCCCGAGGCAAGTAGGGTGAAGTGCCTTGCCCAAGGACACAACGTCATTTGACACGGCCGGGAATCGAACCAGCGACCTTCTGGTTACTAGCCCGACTCCCTCACCGCTCAGCCACCTGACTCCCAGAGACATGCCTCACACGTCCCACCTGATAATACCCCCCAACCCCCACACATCACCTCTCCCAGAAGGATGCGTGAAGCCTGCCTCTGGCTGAAGTGCCCGCCCGCCCTCCCCCCATCCCCATCCCCATCCCCTCAGACCAGCGAGGCCTTCCTCTCCTCGGGCTTCTCCTCCAGGATCTGGAGCAGCAGCTCGCTCAGGGGCTTGGCCACGGCGCGGTACCCCGCCGCCGTCAGGTGCAGGAAGTCAAACATGTCCTGGGGGGTGATGGAGCCGTCGGTGTGCACGAGGCCCGCGCCCACGTCCAGGAACTGCGCCTGGCCCAGCCGCGGGAGCCAGGAGCGCAGGAAGCCGTTGACCGCCGCGTTCTTCTCCCGCAGGGGGTTGGGCCTCTCGCCGCGAGGCAGCAGGCCCTGGAGGGGGTTCGGACACGACACACGGTGTGAGGTGGGGTGAAAAAACAACAACAACGACGACAACGACGAATGTATTTCTCCAAACGCCCGCCGTTATCCGACGCCGTTCCCCCCCCGCACTCACCAGCACGACGACCTTGGCCTTGGAAAGGCGGGAGGTGAGCAGCTGTGCGACGGCGAGGATCCCCCCTGCAACTTGCTCCGCTGTGTGCTCGTGATTGTTGGTTCCTACCCACACCACCGCGACCTATGGGGGAGCGGTTTCGAGAGAAGCGCTTTCGGGTTACATCCAATCAGGGCCGACCTCCACACCTCCCATACCTTCACATCACCATGCTTTCCTGATCTACTCAGCACGCCCAAAAAAACAACCCTGGGCCTTGGCACACTGTGCATTTTTGCATAATCACAGCACTAACTAATAAAGACCATTCCTTGGCACTAACCACCGATGTAGCGTTAAAACCGTGCACTTGTGGACCTTGATTATCCGCAGTATTTACCATTTGGACATCCTTAGGATAAAAGAGTCTGCTAAAGCAGTGGTTCTCAAACCTGTCCTCAAGTACCACCTGTCCTGCATGTTTTAGATGTTTCCCTGCTCCAACACACCTGATTCAAATAAATGGGTCGTTATCTAGCTCTGTAGAAGCCTGGTAACGAACATGCATTTGAATCAGGTGTGTTGGAGCAGGGAAACGTCTGAAACATGCAGGACAGGTGGTACTTGAGGACTGATTTGAGAACCACTGTGCTAAAGGAATGAAGGCAACTTTGTTCCACCAGATCTCCTAACCGAGTCTGACATGGTGTCGTGTCTCGGGGGGGGTCCCACCTTGGGTCTGATGTTATCCAGTTCTCCGTTCTGCAGCCTCCACAGCACATTGCAGGTGGTGTCCCCCCCAATGCCGAAGTTGAGCGCGTGCAAAGGAGAAAAGATCTCTCGCCAGATCTGCGGACACAGCCGTGTATCGTCAAGAGCGACGGAACACAAGTGCCACGATTGTAATAAGGGGGGGGGGGGGGGGGTTATTCGTGCGACATACAGGGCTAAGGGCTAAGTTGCTAACAGGCCTCAAATGAACATAGGCCATACTTGTCAATGCAAATATTCAAACAGACACCCCGTCAACAGCTCTCACCTCGTACTGTTGCATAAGCTGCACCATGGAGTCTCCCACAAACAGCACCTCCGGCTCAGCATCCTTGCACTCTTGAACAAACCGCATGTGCTGCAGATAGAACACAGCATGGACACACTCAACAACAGCAGCCCGAGGTTGGACGATGCCCTACTGTACTAAATCGATGCAGAGAGAATGTCCGTCTGATAAATGACTGCTAACCTGGGATATCCAGCGCCCGTCGCCTTGCACATCCTCCACCGGCTCGGCCACCGCTGCGGGGTTCATCTCGTCGCCACTCATCTCGTCCCTGACAGACAACAGTCACGGGTCACACAAACGCTGTTTCATATTTCCAGTGTGCCAACAGTCGGGGTGTTGCAGGTAAAGGATACAGTATAGGCTACTGCTAGCTAGCTTGATACAGGCCTCCGGGAGGCAAAGAGAGAACAGGAGAAGGGTGGGTGTTTGTCAAACCACCACAAAGACCGACCCATTGATTTACACATCAAACAATGACATTGTAGGAAATGGCTGTGCGGCTTTTTGGCAGCCAACGTATGCAATGTACGTAGTTAATTCAAATGTCAAATGTAGACTGGAGTCCTAATAGGCCTTGTTAGTTGATTGCCGACAAATTGCGCTTAGTTTCAAGGCCTGCTCCAAGCACCCAAATCAGTGCACAGACCATCGCAGTGCTGCAGTCAGTCAGTCAGTACCAACACAAACACAACCAGGGTACGCCCGTGAGCTTGCTAGCTAGCGCTAGCTAGTAGTACAGTAGTTAATTAGCTAGCTGAACTAGATAGTCTTTGAGAATACCGACAACGTTATACCCATACCTGATAACTTCTGATGATCCAATGCGTGTCTAGTAATTTGCCCAGTTAGCTAGGAGCCTCCCGGAGGCACAGAAACTGCCTGCAAGTGCAAGCCTCCGATGTGGCCGTGCGTCCAAGGATGCCTGCTCCCGCGCTACTGCTGTAGGATCCTACTAGCGAGCGAGCTAGCTTCCCATATAAACTAGCCAGTGATAAAACCCAAACGTAAACAAACTCCTCGCCTTGCTTTAGGCAATAATATCACAAGGTCCTATCTATTCTTCAAGTAATTGATGCACAAAAAGGGTTCTTATCCAGTCTCCCGTATCCAGCATCTAACCCGTCTCTCTTTTCGTTCCTCTTCGCTTTCCCTTTCTTCAGTCCCCCCTTCTCAGTTCACTTGCGCTTTCGTCCGTCCGGCCAGTGTGAAATTGACATCAAAACGGAACACATCATAATTGTTGTTTTTTTCTCAAGAATTTCAAAGTAAAGGTAACTACATTAACTGCCCCCTTTACATAAGGGTAAAGTGGATTTCAGAAGTTGAGACTAATCGAAATATGTAGCCTACTCTAACTAATAATATTAGTACGTTTTTCATTTATCCTCGATACTTAAAAGTCCAGAACCACCAAACCCAATCAATATCAAAGGATCTTTAAACGTCTCATGACAATAATAGAATGAAAAATGAGTCTATTAATAAGCAAATTCATGGAATATGATTAGATTTTGCACATCTCGTACATTTTGAACACAACCAATTACATCTAACTGAAATTTAAATCTAACTGACATTCTCACATTCTGGCACATTGGTAAACGACTAATTACGAATAAGGAGTCATACTACAGCTGAATAGATGCTCTGCACAATAATATTATTTTTATTAAGAATTTAGAAGGCATGTTCAGTCAAATAAACATAATTCATACGACTTATTGATGCAACACAGGCAACATAACTGTGGACAGAAAAATAACAATGGAGATACACTAAACATTCAATATAAAGTCTGTATACATGAGGATATTCATAAAAAGAGTTGAGAGCTGGTCAAATCTTCTTCAAGGAAAGTGTGACGAATGTAGGCTACCTCAGTGTGTTTGGCAGGATTGTCTGTCATTTAACATCCTCTACCTTTGCCATCTGTAACTTACATTTACATTTAGTCATTTAGCAGACGCTCATATCCAGAGCGACTTACAGTAAGTAGGCTACAGGGATATTCCCCCGAGGCAATTAGGGTGAAGTGCCTTGCCCAAGGACACAACGTCATTTCGCACGGCCGGGAATCGAACCAGCAACCTTCTGGTTAATAAACCGATTCCCTAACCGTTCAGCCATCTGACTCCTCATAACTTGGCACATTCTTGTTTTGGGTCCTTCTTAGTCCTGCCTCTGTACTTTTGACCCATGTAGTCTAGGAGGACACGTGGCCAGACACGAATATGCTCTGCATCGTTTTCCATAAGTTCTGGATCCCGTTTTGCTAAACTTCGGATATCTCTAGATCCAAATAGGAAATTCTCTCCTGATCCTTCAACATCTACAGGCTGATACAGGGGTATGGAGTCTTTCTGTACGTCAAAAGGGTTATCTGACAACATCTGAAATATAAAGAGTAAGATGTTTTAAATTAGGCTATATTATGGAAATACTGGATTTGAAAAATCTTCCGAGCAATGGCAAACTTGTCCAATTCATTTCTATTAAAATGC
Organism: Thaleichthys pacificus; assembly: GCA_023658055.1. Taxonomy (NCBI): domain Eukaryota; kingdom Metazoa; phylum Chordata; class Actinopteri; order Osmeriformes; family Osmeridae; genus Thaleichthys; species Thaleichthys pacificus. The sequence goes on from CM042877.1 coordinate 3,963,336, forward strand.
TTAATGTGCTACATAATAATGGAGGTCACAAAAACCAAGGTCAGTTGCAAATCTTTAAGAATAATGCAAAAATGTATTCAAAATACCAACATATCTCTTGGTTTACACAATCTATTATTATAATATAAATTCATATCCTGGATCAACTGTAAATCATCATGATCTTGGTCAAAGTCACTGTTCTACCCAATAACACTCAAGGGAATACGAAGAAAATGTTTACATAAAAAATAAAACTATTAACACACTGAAGTAAAATATCTACAACTGTATATCAATCCAAATAAATATCTGTAAGGTTAAATATACGCCATCACATACCTCATAATCCAGTTCTTGTGGGTACTCTTTGGAATCCAGCAAAACAGCGGTTGAGACGAGTAAAAGAAGCACGAATGATGAGGGTGATGCAAAGGAATAGGGAGAGGGGGTCAAGCGAGGTGTCATCTCTTGTAAATATAGTATTGCAATTTATCAGCAAAGGCAAAAGTCTTAGCTACAGTTTCAAATATGTACAAAAAGGTATCACCCTCGGCATAAGAAACACATTTGACAAAGATGCAATTTTGTCATTTGGAAATGTGAAGGTTTTGGCACTTTGGCGGTTATATATCTTTTAATGTGTGATGTCATATTTTCAGAGTAGTCATTAAAGATTTTAATCCAGCACATGCTAAAATGAATTGATAAAGGGAACGCGTTTATTGTGGGCCAGCGAAGCACCCAACCTCCTGAGATCTATAAGCTAACAGACTACTGTAGACGCTATTCACTGCTGGGTGTATAGAACAAAGAGGAAATGTCAGGACGCAAGGGAAGGATTAAAAACGGCATTGAAGCCAAGAAGCTTTACTGAAAGAGAGGGATATAATCTGGCATACTCAAGCTTGTTTAATTCTTCATTAGCTGAAAGGCTGCCTCTCTATCAGCTAATACGAAAAGTCCAACATGGGCCTCAGACAGAGTCACCGAGATTCAATGGTATTGTAACCGGCCTTCTCTGTTGACGATAATCCTTCATCGTAATAAATGGAGCTGCTCGAGACGAGGCCAGTAATGACCAACGCATTTTCAGGTAATTACCTGTTAATGAAGTCGTACTGCTTGATGATGTCCTAATTAAAAATGTCCGAAAAATGTGGAGTTGGAGCAGGAGTTGCCCTCAAGATCCCACAGACACATAATACTAGTCTTTGTGTTTTAATAAACATTTAGGACATACAAAAGTTCTTCAATACATACATGATTGACTTCAAGCCCCATTAAACTGGAATCACTTACACCTCAAGTTTGGTATATGCACATTGAAGTAATTTAGTTCAAAATTAATTATGACTGAAATTAGGCACGTTCTAATCAAAAAGCATACACATTGATTCCTACATATTATGGGTCGACAAATAGATACATCGTTTTCTTAAGATGTAAACCGAAAGTTATAAAAAACGTATACAACAATTCATATAACAGATATTAGGATATCAGATATTAGTTGCCTTCCTCTGATCTCTCTATTAACTGAACAAAAAAGCTATATGGAGTGTATTTTGAAGTATGGGTACAAGAAAATACACAGGACACACATTGCACATTTATAATCCCTATAGAGGTCTTAATGTCTTCATGTCTAAACCAGCAATAGAAAATGGCGGGTTAAATGAATGAGGGTCCCTTAAGATACACAGATACACGACAGAACTTCCCAATAGCAAACCTTGGTTGAACAGTCAAATAAAGGCTAGTGTGAGCAAAAATGTGACCAACCTATAGAGATTGGTGCAAAACGTTTGCCAAGTAACATGTTATTGGTATTTCTGCATGGTAATGAAACTACCATACCAAGGGTTGTAAATATAATTATTATAAAGATAAAAATCAAACATTTTATTAGATACGATGTTTCTTATCTCACTGATTAATGATTAAGAGTAGCCTATAAATCAGATACATTAAAACATCACGTAAAACTTAATATCCCTCTAGTTACTGACAACACTAAAGAACAAAACCCAAAGAGAAAAACATGTAACTAAGAACACGTGTTCCAGAACCCCTATAGTATAAAGGGACCAACAGACAGTATGACAGTTCTGTAATTTCCCTTAAAACTGTTTATGGCCCCTTTACAATCTTGACTTCCATAAAGGCCATCACCGAGTAATGCAACACTCATATCAGGGTTGGGGTCTATTCTTAATTTGAAGGGACAAATATTTATTTGTTTTGAATATTTTATTATTAAATTGTATTTAACTTGCAATTCACTTATTTGCATGTTGTTTGATATCATCAATGTCCCTAAAATGCAGTTCTGGGTAATCTAAGGAAACACAAACATCCAAGTGGATTTTCTATCAGGTGGACTGTCTTTTTGTAAGCATAGGATGCATGATTTATCAAAAACGTTGTATTATGTTTGGATTCATCCAATAATTTGCATTATGACTGGAGTTGCATTTCTTTGAATTACAATGAATTAAACTGTAGACCCTACAATTCTGTATCATCAAGGACATTTGAATTCAACACCTATTCCATAAATGTAACCATAACATTCAGTTAAACTGCGACCCCTGAAATTGACTTGAATATCAATAAAATCAGGAAATTAGAGTAAGATTAACAGTATTTAGTATTTCACAATGAACTTTTAAACTCAAGTTGGCAGTCCAATGATTTTGTGCAAATCTGGGCCCTGTAGTTTAAAGGTTGGGCCTGTCCAAGCTGGGTTTACAGTACATTGGCTGAACTGATAACCCATTTGAATTAACTTTGTTCCATATAATACAGAACATTAAAACAAGTAAAAACGTTTAAAAGATGTAACAGAAAATAGTTCTATATTAAACTATGAATAAGCAAAGTGTAATTTCTAACTTGGTGTGGTAAAAGACACACACCAAATAAAAGAAAATCTTCAATGATAACCAAAGTGACGAGTGTTTTAAAGTCTACAGTCTATGACAGAAAATGTTACAGTCCAGACTTCATAAACCATTTAAAATCTTTAGTGTGGTTAAAAAATAAAAAATAAAACACCTTGGCGACAGACTGACCTTTTTCCAGCTCATATAGATTTAATCAATCGTCAACACCAGGAGATCACACGCCCACAGGCCCCCTCCCAATAAGCTGAGCAGTGTCATCATCGGAAGGGTGAGCTTCCTCTCCCCCTTCACCGGCATCAGAGTCAGAGTCTTCCTCAGGGGAGTAGTAGCCCTCATAGCCCATGACTGGGGAGTCACAGAGGGGAGGGGTGCCGAGGCACTGGGCGGTGGTTACCGTGACCACAGTGGCCGAGTAGGCCCCCGGGCTGCCGGTGGGAGACCCCGGGTTAGCGGAGCGGAGCAGGGGGGTGCGTTCGGTGTCGGCCTCCCCCTCGGCTCCCTCCTCCCCTCCTCCCCCTCTGGCCCCCTCTTCCTCGGATTCAGACTCGGAGTACTCTGGGTTGGGTCGGGTGACGCGCTGTTTGCACACCGGGCAAGTCTTCTTAGTCAGGGTGAGCCAGGGGTCCACACACTTGCAGTGATACGCTGAGGAGACCAAACATTGTATGTTACAATTCGTCTTTAAGGATAAGGATCATTTTGTTGTCATTCCAAAAACATGGTACATGAGCTTCAACGAAATTAAGTACTGAGGTCCGGTTAAAACCACTCACAAATAAATAACTAAACTACTCATCATAAATAAATACAGATAACCAACTTCTTTAACTGGTTTTTGGTACACTGATGTAACGATGCAATTTATCCAGAGGATGGAATAAATATATATATATGCATGTATGTGTGTTTCTTCATGACAGATTACCGTGTGAACAAGGCAACACTCGGAGTTTGTCGCCCTCTTCATACTCGTCCAGACAAATTGCACATACATCATATTCATCCCCTGCAAAAGGAAACGGGACAGATATAAAGCTGGAGAGAAAACATAGAATCTTCTTGCAATTTCATAAAATAAAATAAACTGTACGAATCACAAAAAAACAAGACTCAAAGGTTGATAAAAGGTGAATAAAAAGAAAAAACATAGAAATGCAATAAAAGATCTACAAGAATTGACTCGAGGCCTAAGAAACAGAAGTATGCCAGTACACAAACACGTATTAAACAGGCAGAGCAGGATTCGGAAATCTGATTGCACATTTGTTTTCCGGTTTATCAACATTCCTAAGCAGGAATACTGTTGTTCAATCGGTTCTACCAACGTAATAGGTCACCTGCTTACACTCACAGATAAAGATAGATTAAAAACAAAATGGCTGTCAAATGTAAATTTGAAGTCCAAAGTGCTACACGGTGTATATTCTATTATGTGCTGCGTTCATTTTTTTTTTTTTACTTATTCTGTAACTGCATAAAGAGTTCCCTGAACACCTGAATTTCCTTTGGGATTATTAAAGTGATTAAACCGAGGTCCAGAACGTTCTTTACCTTTACTGAACTTGTGAATGGGAATCTTCTTCAGCTGTTCCTTGGTCAGTCTATTCTTCCTCATCCGCTTTCTGTACTGCACGCAACGGACGATCTAAACCAAGGGAAGGGGATGGAAGACAGGGTGTTCACCTCACTAGACAATTAACACAACAAACTAGAATGTGAGTCGAGCTTCGCGGTCTTCCCGTTACAGAAATCCAGGAGGACAAATATAGAACACATTCCATCGAAGGACTTACCATGATTACAACCATCACAAGGATGATCATGCCCACCACTCCGGTGAAGGGGATGAGGTAGTAGGAGAGGGGAAAGGCGAACTCAGGCTTGAGTATCACATAGGCCCTGCACATCAAATACAGAACGATCAGCTTCTGCATGTAGACACTGTTTAAAGAGTGCCTCACCTCAGGATGGTCAAGCCCCAGGACTAAAAGCCACATGATTGAGAGACTCAGTACAGTTTCTATGAGTATGATGGGGTTCGCAATCAGCCAAACACTCTGCAGTTCTGCCATGGTGTTTTGCATCATGCGTTTTCACAAACGTGATCAACTCGATGGAAACACTACAAATCCATATGAAATGGTGAGGCTTCCATTGGGCAGTCAATCTATCCCCATTTCTCCCGAGCCATTCTCATTGTTAGCAAACGTTGGGAAGTCTCTGTGATGTCACAAGTTCACATGTTGCGTCATCGGAATAATAAAGTAATCATGCAGCATGATAATGTAGAATGAAAAACGAATCAGTCCTAAAATTCTAAGTTTTAATGCCAAGTCTGTCACACTCACAAGTGGTCCACAGAGTCATGAATGCCCTCTTAGAACCAAGATGCCATCTACCCCCCACCCCCTAAACCTTACCTGGCAACAGAAAAAAAATTGTCTGCCCAGCTACAGCACCACACAATTATTCTATCTGCCCCAATGTGACACTTTCGTAGGTTTACTGTATATGGTATAAGGATGAAGGGTTCAGTCGTCAATTTTATAAAACCCATGGGTGTCACATGCTACTTACCCTCGCTCAGGAATAATAAAATTCCTCAGAATTTTGGAGGCATAGTAGCTGGTGAACACTGAAGGTATCTCGATCTCCTCCGCTATTGTGTCTGTAAACAAAGACAATCCATTTCTCACACTGTCTGAGGTTGCTGAATTGTGACATTGGCACATTTTTCAGCCCTAACCGGTCGTGTTTCAAAGGGCCTCGAAGCGACACTCACCATTGCTGTAGCCCATGTTCAGCAAAGTGTCATCGTACATGTTGTGAACGATCGCTGCACTAAATCCTGCTTGCTGAGCATGCAGGACCTGGAGTTCGCGATCAAGTGAAAGCACAAGAGTGAGTTGAATAACTTGCAGGAAAAAAAAAAAAAAAAAAAAAATTGACTTTGATTTCCAATGCACTGACCTTGATGTCAAAATTGCAGTCATAGCGTCGGATGAGCACAATAAATTTAGTGGCATTAGCATCGCTGGGTGAAGGCAGAGGTGGTGGAGGCTCTATGGGTGTGCACCCATTGAGTGGGCGTGATTCCACCAGCAAACCCTACACGCCAAGGGCAAAGAAAGGAAAGTTGTTCAATTAAAAAGAGAGGTCATCCGAATCAAAACCACGTCGCTCCTGTCAACAATGTGCTCCTTATCCTTTCTCACCATTAGTCCCTCCTTGGGCAGCTCCGATCCAAACAAGGCGGGCAGGTCCTCAAACAACATGTTGGTCATATTGCTATAATGCTAATGGTGAGACAACAAAAGCGTTAAGTCCAACAAAGTCCACCCCACAGAAAAAAAACGGCTATATTTTAAACAAATACGGAAACAGGGCTGATATAATGAAATATAGAATGAAACAAAAACGAGTTTGCGGATGACTCACAGCATAAATGTAGGCATGTGTAGGTATTGGTGCCAGTGTGCAGCAGAGTGCTATAGCCAAGACCCCCAGGCGGGCACCCATGCACCACACACTCATCATCTTAGCTACGAGGCAGATGAACTGGTTTACCTGAAAGGTCAAGTAAAACTTCAAGTGATTAAAGAACAGCTTACTGATCAGTTAGGTTAGTCAACACCATTTAAAACAGGCACCTGAAAATGTAATCCTAAAACGTTTCTTATAGTGTGCAGTAGGCTGTGGGACTTCATAACCACACCTTCAAAGGCCTGTCTTGTTATGGTGCTAAACTCACTAAGCAGTAAGCTAGCTAGATACGTTATGCAACGTGGGTAGATGCAAACTATTAGCTACCACTATAGGTTACAGTCTTGTTTCTAATGTATTATTAGCTAATAAGGGAGAAAATGTATTGTCATGGAAATAATACATTCGGCGGAAGTGTAATTAGGCTAGACGTACGTATAGCATCGATATAGGTTTAGTTATCTAAATCGCTAGCTAGAACCTACTGACCTGGTGGTAGTAACGTTAGTCTTGAGCTAGGCGACTTACCACTAAAATATTTGTTGATGTTCTTATGGATTACAGTACGCTGTGACATTATACTCGCTAGCACTACAGACATCACATTCCAATAGCTAGTGTTATCGATTACAGGGTTGATAGTCTACCTTTCCACGCAAACTGAACCATTGGACCCAGCTGGTTACGATTGTTGTTTTGATGTTAGCACTAGCGACCCACCTAGCCTTTCTTCCAGCTTGCTAGTATTAGCTTGCTAGCTAGTTACTTACCCAGTAAATAGTTTCGTGGAGACCAATCTGTATCTCGCTAGGACGGGAGGTTTAAAATGTACCTAATTATACAACTGGAGATATTGTGTGTACCTAAATATACAGTCGTAAAATACTAGTGTTTATGGTAGTGTATCTTCGTTCAGAGTATTGTAAAACAGTCATTATGGAGACAGCAGTGAAGCAGCATTTCCTGTTTTGCTGTTAAACAACAAACCAGGCAGGGTCGACACTTCCCTCTTGTGGAACGGCGAGAAATTGCATGTCTTCCATCAGGTTTAAGTATGCATTGAAGAACTGAACATTTGACCAAGGGTATGGTTTAGACTCACGAGAAGAGTAGTACTAGTAGAAATTACGTGACAGAAACCGTAAAAGCTGACTGCATTTTCCCACTAATACATCTATACTTTCAGAAAGATGCTTGATCCATTCATGGTAAGATATAATCATTATTAGTGATGTTACTGGTTTATTTGTTGATGATCAGCCAACTATCACAATCAAGTTATTCAATGGTTTGAAAGCCGATAGACATTTTTTCATAAGGTAGCACATTGGTTGCATCTCTACAATAAACTCTCGACTGGCCCATGGTGTAGTGATGTCATATTAGCATCAGGTGCCAGTAGCCAGTACATATTAGAATAAAATCTTTTCTGACCTCCTTGAAATGACAGGTATGATTTGATATTGTTGTGACAGTTATCAAACCTGTGTCAACCACAAGCCCACATTTGTTGGTCAATTGTTCATCATACAGTAATCTAGGCTGCACATTTTCTCGATAGCACTAACCAGCTGTAGTCAAACTTTTTTTGACAATATACCAACCAGTCTGAATTCATGTGGCAAACTTGATGTTGTTTATGTTTTATTTATATATTATATCTCTTTATTTTCTTTTTTTCTTGTCTCTACGCTGCATCTCTTCTACACATGCTCACACTGCTTCTGTTTGTTTTCTTCTGACAGTTTTTTTTTTACATCATATGCCTCAGACAATGTAAGGGAAAGGTTCCCGGCGTGAGAGACCTTCAAGCATGCTGAACATTTGCAATCTGCTTTAGTGGTCTCTAAAGCAGCTGTACCGCCAAGTGACGTCACTTTTGAATCCCTAAGGAACCATGGGAAAGATGTGCATTGACAATCACACAGAAATCAAGACGAAAACACAATCAAGAAGTCATGGTGGTTTGGTTTGATGAGGTTTATGTTGTTACTTAGTCAAAAAAGTACTGATCTGCACTGTATTTCAAGTGCACATGCATTCTTATATATTGTTACCAATGTCCCCTTGTTGGTTTGAATAAACATACTGCATTTAGAGGTAAAGATAATACTGAACCAACCAATGACACATCAGTTCATACAAGTAAACCATAAAGAACCATAAAGAATCAGGACCAAAAACTTGGTCGCTCCTTGAGAGGTGTGCACACAGTACATTTTTGTAATGAAAATACAAATCCGATGCAATAGTATGCTTTTGCTATATTAATTAGGATATTCACTAACATTTTAAAATAAAAGCAGCCACTACGAAGTGATTTCATTTCAAATGTACTTATTAAAGACTTAGTTCATTATGTCATAATTAGCAAGCATAAAAATACATATGCAGATAGTTAGATTAGATTGACAGTTAGGAAATCCAAAGTAGGCCCCATACACTTCCTGGTGAAGTCATATCTAAAGAAAACAACAGTTATAATGATCACATGATCTGCTCCACAGTGATCACAAAATATTATTTTCTGGAATTATTCTGGTTTTATAGGAAATGGGATACACAGCACCTAGGAAAAAAAAAATGCTTGCATTAGTTTCCTGGAAAACATCTGTGTGTGTATTTGAATAATAATATACTGTACTTGTTAAGAGTTTACAAATATTTATATATAGCACTTACAAGAATCCTTTTCCACAGCCCAGAGGTCCGAAGAACAACTCTGTTGGGAGGCAAACCTTTCGACAAACACCACTTAGGCTGGGACAAGACCAGGGAAAGGCAGCAGCCTCATTCTGCACCACTACAACCAGAAGGACAACAAAATGATATTTTTTCTGAGCATTTCGATGTATTACATGCAACACAGATGCAAGTACATGTATTTAAGACTAAGAATAACAAATTGAATGGAAACTCACCATGAAGTGACACACAAACCAGGAGCACCAAAACTACCATTTGTTGGCAAGACATCTCCTCTATGTTTCTACAACAAGGGTATTGACCAAAACTGTACTTTACTGAAAATCGTTTTCTTATGTTAGTCTCATTGGAGGAGTGTCTAAAAAGAAAGCACATGGTCACAGCGATGTTTAATAAGCAACTATGTGGGTGCTTGAATAGAAACACTGTTCCTAATCAAATTGAGTAAAACGGCCTCACTGCATATGGTTCTCATGATGAAGACCATGGGACATGAGCCGCTGCAAATAAACACAGCGAAAACGGATTTCACATGACCCAAACTCATGCTAGTCATTTAGATTACAGGTTCCCTCAAAACTGGTTTTACTCTTCACCAGTTTCGATCAGCCATGTGTGACCGTCAACATTTACTTCAAAATACGATACCTTGGGTCTAAAATCTACCCATGCGTTTCTAGGCCCGGAACTCTATCTGATGTTTGTGAAGGTCATATTTTGATACAGAGTGCTTTCGTAGTGGATTTAATGTCTGTGACAGTTAATAATGCACTATTAGTTGTTTACAAGAACAGGGAATGTTTAAACTTCATCTTGTGCCACAGTCTTCTTTCTCTGTCCCTTTTGGGACCTGGCTGATGTAACCACTGCTTGGGTAAACATGTTTATTAGAGGTCATTATTCCAGTTAGTTTCTCCATCCCATGACAGCAATTAAGAACCAAAACCAGCCCTCTGTGGACAGTACCTGGAGACTAGAGCGTGCAGGTGGGGACAGGGTCTTAATGACCTCTCGTTAAACAACAAGGACGGAACTCTGATGTAACAAAACAGGCTCATGGCCTCTTTGACCCTCTGTGGACAGTACCTGGAGACTAGAGCGTGCAGGTGGGGACAGGGTCTTAATGACCTCTCGTTAAACAACAAGGACGGAACTCTGATGTAACAAAACAGGCTCATGGCCTCTTTGACCCTCTGTGGACAGTACCTGGAGACTAAAGCGTGCAGGTGGGGACAGGGTCTTAATGACCTCTCGTTAAACAACAGGGACGGAACTCTGATGTAACAAAACAGGCTCATGGCCTCTTTCACCCTGCCAAGGGTTTCAATGTAGTGATGAAGAAAGTGTTTTGTCCGTCTCTTCATAAACGGAGTGACTAAGTTCAGTTGAGTTCTGGATTTAATAAGTATTTATCAATCTGCAGATTGGGAGAGAAAACCAGACCTCTGACAATAAATGACAACACAACACCAGGCTTAGGTCTCAATCATGTCTCTCTCAGCTTCGAAGGCTGGAGGACCATCTTTTATAGGGCACAGGAATGTAAACATAGATAGTGACAGTCAGGCAGTAATGACGTTACAACAGTCTCAGAGGAAGAGAAACCCTGACACATAGACACAATCTACTCTTATTAATAGCAAGCTTGCATGAGAACATACTAACTAGTATCCAATGACTAGTTCTATTGATTAGTGAATAATGTAAGCACACCTGAAATCGCAATTTCTTCCACAGTAGTCTGTGTTGAACCCATGCATCTGAAAAGAATGCACTTTGAACTAAGTAGTGCTTCTTCCACTTCCCCCCATGGTGCCATGGTTGGTCTCCGGAACAGAGCCTTCTCTCCTCATCCGTTGGTTCATGCCGTTGACATGCCCCGCCTTCATTCTAGCACCCCAACGCACCACAGCGTAGGAGATGGCACTAGTGACCACAGACTGGTAGAATGTGCAGTAGAGAGCTGCACACATGGAACGACCGAAGCCTCCTCAGGGAGACGAGCCTGGTCTGTCCCTTTGTGTAGAGGGCCGTGGTGTTTCCGGTCCACTCCAGAGAGCTGTCCGGGTGGGAGTTACATCTGCATGTAAATGAATGGGAGGAATACCAGGGGCACGGGCACTGTGTGCTCCAAAACCTAAGTCCATTTTGAATGGAAGTCAATGGAAGAGTACCAGGGGCACAAGCACTCTAAGCACAGGAGGACCAGGGGCACGGACTCGCAGTCCAGTACGGGCCATAGATCCCCACTGTCTTAACCTTAGTCCTCTGGTTGGTTATAGGGACCAGCCAAATGACTCAATCATGCAATTGTTCCACCCCACATGGTGGAGCCGGTTTCACCGACTTATGGATTAATTGTGTGAGCAAACGACACTTTTTTTTCTTCTTCTCCCATTTCCAAGCGTTCGACAATAGAACCACTACTACTATACATCATATGTGTTAGCCACTACCATGGAGCCTTAGAACCTTTGTGCTTCCAAGTTCTTGGCCTCAGACTCATGCTGTTAGCTTTGCACATCATTGCTTTTAGTTTTTGGTATCTTGATTTAAACTCCCCTTTTGCTTGTGTGGGCTGTATAGTGGCCAGCTGAGATGAGCCAACCTTTTTATTATTGTTTTATCAGAATAATAGGCTTATGGCTTTTCTGGAGCTAATCTATTCACCCTTTTAAGGGACATGAAAATTCTTCAGTCCTTAACTTGAGTGCTAAAAAGCTATTTGGCTTGAATAGAGTTTGCGTGCCAAACCTGAGTTGTAGGGCTGGGGTGAATGGTTCCGACTCACATCAGATGTGTCGGGTGCTGCTTGTGCTCGTAGTTTGAAGACAGCCTATAGTCCACATCCAATACTCTTGGAATTGGGTTTATCACAGGTATTGATTGATAGGCTTATGTTTTGTATAAACGTGTTTGTTCTGATTTATATAAATTCATATATTTGTTTTAAGAAGGACTATGAAATGACACCCCCCCCCTTTTTTTATACCACTACGTAGCTGTTGACTGATGATGTCACAATAATTTCACTGTCCAGAATGGCCTTGTGTTGTCGACCCCTGTGCACATGTTTCGTTATTGGGTTACTTATCTTTTACTATGCTGTTGAATTTTTGTGAACCAAAAATTCAAAAACTGTATTGTGTCAATATTGAAGTGGCTAGAAATTCCTGCTCAAGTACAGCTCATATCAGTGTTTTGGGCATTGTAACAATATTTTTTTTAGTCATGCCACAGTTGATTATGATTGTGTTCTCATATATCAAAATCGTCAGAGTTTGTTGGGAATTATCAAGAGACACCCAGAAGAAAGCTTTGAAAACATGCATATCTTGTCCGTTTTGAACTACGTTGTTGGATGTCTCTTTGAGATTGTTCAAAGTAGATTCGACATGACGTTCATGCCAATCAGCACACAAATCTGTGTGTCCCTATACATTGTAGTGATCCCACCCATTTTAAATCCTGCAATGTATGGAATGGGAACTCAGGTTATTAGGGTTTATGTTTGGAAAATGTTTAGGAAAAATAACAAAATAACAATGTGAAAATGGCACGTTTTAAAAGCAGTTTAATAGAAGATTTTCACAAAAGCAGCTCAATAATATACTACTTATGAAGATTGTTTTTTGTTTAATAAGTATATTATAGTGAAGCATAGAATCTACATAGGGAAGTGGTTATTTGACAATTTGCTGTTTTATCCAGAATAGGCTTGCAAGGCAACTGCTATGCTATATGCCATGTATGCAGATACTGCAACTGTTTGAACTGAATCAATAGGGATAAAAATGAGTTTTTAATTGAAACCGCAACTGTAAATTATTTTTGTGTCATACATTTTCAAAGCATATTATGTTGACTATTAGATGTTCTCAGTCCAGTAAATCAACTGATTTACAAAATGTTTGGTTTTATTGTTGTTCTTTTCTCAATATTACAAAAGGGCACCTAAAATAAGGATACAAATGAGAAAATCATTATGGACTAATTCAATTGTTTGAATTTAAATTAAATTCTGAACTCTCTGAATGTTCCTGTGATATATTGTAAGTATATATCAGGGGCATTATAAGTATATTGTATGACAGTTATTTATTTTAATGTTTACTACATTGCAGTAACAGCACATGTGCATTACCTGGATGCTCAAAGAAATACATGAATGGGAAAATGTGTCCAAACTTTTGACTGGTACTGTATGTGTACGGTATATTACAATATATACAAATATTCTTCAAGAATTTTCCTGTTATCCCTTGACTAGACAATGTCAAAAAGTAAAGTTGATGTTAAGGTTCAGCCTTGTCAATATTGATCTTGTTCTAACAACATAGACTGGCATAAACTGTTACAACTCAACCTGTTTTTAATCCATATAATAGTTCTTGAGATATTAGTTAGATTATGGAGGCGGAAAAATGCTGTTAGCTTCTGAATAAAAAAATATTTCAATAGAGCTATTGAAAAACATGATGAACTATATGACATATTCAGTAATATTACATGCTTGTATTTGACCACACTGGGCATCTTAAAGTTACTCATAAATTGTATTTTCTGGTCTATCAAGGCCAGTTATTATAAAAGGTTACCTAAGGTCTGCTGCATATTTCAGAATGCATTCTCATTCAAAAGGTGCCTGATAAATTATCTTGTGCTTTTATCCCAAACAGAAACATAAATTGTGCCAACAACATTAATAATTATAAATGCCAATCACAAATCAAAAATAGAATGTTCTTAATCTGAAAGAATATTAGATAAGATCAACATACATTATTATAGTAGAGCACACCCAGTGGTGGAGGAATGAATATTTACTCACTTCTCATGATGAAAGAATACTGTCCAGGGATTCTGATCCTGTGACATAGTTTGAGCGTTTCAAAGATCACATGACTGAAGACGTTAGAAATAAGTTCATAAGAGCTTCTATTAAATTAATTTCATTAGTGTGGAGATAGCACACAGGTAAATAACTGACATCAGTACATTAGAAATGTGAGTATAGAATATTAGTCAGTTCCTATTCAAGTGTTCTGATTTATTGCTAATATTGTTATTATTAGTAGTAGTAGAAATAATAATATTGCTACTACAACTAGAATTACTATGAGTATTATTATCGTATTAAGGAAATTGAAAATATTGTAGATGGTAAAATTTTATTTGAAAAGAAGAGCAATAAATAAATAAAAAATTTATTTATTTCCCACAGTGTTTAAAACAAATCTGTCTTAAATATGGACAATTCCTCTGATGTTACATCCATTGTGTTGACTGCCTACTTTGGAATGGAAAAATTGAAGCATGAATACTTTAGCATTTTTCTTATTATCTACATCATCATCATTGCGGAAAATGTACTTCTGATTTCTGTGATCGGTCTTGAGAAAACGTTACACGAGCCAATGTATTTTTTTATCAGTAACTTAGCAGCAAATGGTGTCTATGGAAGTACTGTTCTTCTGCCAGCCCTTTTGAGTAATTTATTATCAACCAAATATGAAGTATCACTAGCCTGTTGTCAAACCCAGATATATTGTTTACACACGTATGGTGTTATTGAATTTACAATTCTTGCTGTGATGAGCTATGATAGATATGCTGCTATCTGTCACCCATTGCACTACCACACAATCATGTCACTGAGCAAAGTGTATAAGCTTATTGTGTTCACTTGGGTTTATCCCTTGATTGCATTTCTGATTTTTGTAATCATGACTGTTCAACTACGATTTTGTCAACAGGCCATTGACAAGTTGTACTGCACCAATTATTCACTAGTGAAGCTATCCTGCTCAAATACAGCTGTTATTAACATTATGGGTTTAGCATCTATTGTTCTATATACTTGTCCACAGTTAGTCATGGTCCTTTACTCATATGCACAGATTTTCAGAATATGTTTGTCTTCCAGGGAGATGAAGATCAAAGCCATCACAACTTGCACCCCACACCTGTTTGCTGTCTCAATGTACTCTATAGGAAGCTTTTTTGAATTACTGCAAAGCAGATTTGACCTACGTCATCTGCCTTACGAAACTCGAGTGTTCATGTCCCTTTTCTTTCTGATATTTCCCCCTATTCTCAATCCACTCATTTATGGTTTGAGTATTCGATCCATACGCCTGTCAGTGTTCAAATGTATTAAAGGTCAGAGAAAAACTCTGCCAAAACAGTAGATTATTTTCTTATGCATTGATCATGTTAATACATGGTTTACCATATTCAATAGATTTACTCAACAGTCTATTACTTCAGCCCAGACATTTTATTATAATTATTTTATTGGTTTGCTTCTCCGTACAGCATATAATTCTGTTGCACTAAAATTGAATTGCTTTGTCTTATTACGTGGATTGTTTTTCAGTCATTTCTGCATTACCTGTGATTCACCTGTCATTATTTAGCAAATGTATTCGCTATTTACGGTATGTGCTAAATAAAGGTCTCAATGTAAATGTTGTGTTTTCAATGCTTTTACATTCACATTATTCATGAAAGGTTTGAAGGTTCATAACAATGTGTATACCTATGTTTATGTTGGGTGTTATGTGTTGGGTGTGTGCACTTTTTTACATATGCACTTCCTTACAGTAAATCAACTGATTTACAATATGTTTGGTTTTATTGTTGTTCTTTTCTCAATATTCCAAAAGGGCACCTAAAATAAGGATGCAAATGAGACAATCGTTATAGACAAATTCAATTGTTTGAATTCAAATTCAATTCAAAGCACATTATGTTGACTATTAGATGTCCTCAGTCCTTTCAGACCAACTGCATTACACTTGCAAACATCTCTGAATGTTTCTGTGATATATTGTAAGTATATATCAGGGGCATTATAAGTATATTATATTTACATTACATTTACATTTATGCATTTAGCAGACGCTTTTATCCAAAGCGACTTCCAAGAGAGAGCATTACAAAAGAGCATAGGTCACTGATCATAACAACGAGATAGCCCCAAACATTGCAAGCAGCCAAAACATGAAGTATACATTGTGAAAAACCATTATAAGTGCCAAGGGGAAGAACCATAAGAGCATGCAGTTAAACAAGTTACAATTAAACAACATGAAACTCAAAAAAGTGCAACTTATACTTATATGACAATTATTTATTTTAATGTTTACTACATTGCAGTAACAGCGTATGTGGATCACCTTGAAGCACACAGGACTACGTGTTGATGTATGTGTATGGTATATGTGATAACAATGTTTAAAAACATTTTTTTGAGCTGAACAGTTTCCTGTCCATTGACTTCCACAATGAATGCATAGTAGAGGGAGTCAGGTGGCTGAGCGGTTAGGGAGTCGGGCTAGTAATCTGAAGGTTACCGGTTCGATTCCCGGCTGTGCCAATGACGTTGTGTCCTTGGGCAAGGCACTTCACCCTACTTGCCTCGGGGGGAATGTCCCTGTACTTACTGTAAGTCGCTCTGGATAAGAGCGTCTGCTAAATGACTAAATATAATATAAATATATAGTAGTGGATGTTGACTGCAGTTTGAAAGATTCAGGTTCAAATCCATTTTTGGGAAGAAATACCTACTAATTCATTACCATTTTGTTCATAATCAAGTACAAGGATATACTGATAATAAAATATAACATCTGCAAGATATAAGCCATGTGTAATGTTATTGAAGACTTTGAGGATTTAAACCTTAAGAGAGCTACAAATAGTCTACAAGAATGATCCTGTGATCCGTTGAATAGACAATGTCAAAAAGTAAAGTTGATGTTAAGGTTCACCCTTGTCAATATTGAACTTCTTCTAACAATATAGACTGGCATAAACTGTTACAACTCAACCTGTTTTTAATCCATATTATAGTTCTGGAGATATTAGTTAGATTATGGAGGTGAAAGAACGCTGTTAGCTTCTGAAATAAAACAATATTTCAATAGAGCCATTGAAAAACATGATGAACTATATGATATATTCCGTATGTATTTGACTATGACAGTAATATTACATGATTGCATTTGAACACATTGTGAATTGTACAATTACTCATAAATCATATTTACTGGTCTATAAAGGCCAGTTATTATAAAAGGTTACCTAAGGTCTGCTGCATCTTTCAGAATGCATTCTCATTCAAAAGGTGCCTGCTGAATGATCTTGTTCTTCTAGGCCAAACAGAAACATAAAGTGTGCCAACAACATTAATAATTATAAATGCCAAACTCACAAATCTAAAATATAATTTTCTTAATCTGAAAAAATATTAGATAAGATCAACATACATGATTATAGTAGAGCACACCCAGTGGTGGAGGAATGAATATTAATCACTTCCCATGATGAATGAATACTGTCCAGGGATTCTGATCCTGTGTGACAAAGTTGGAGCGTTTCAAAGATCACATGACTGAAGACGTTAGAAATAAGTTCATAAGAGCTTCTATTAAATTCATTTCATATGTGTGGAGATAGCACACAGGTAAATGACTGACATCAGTACATTAGAAATGTGAGTATAAAATATTAGTCAGTTCCTATTCAAGTGTTCTGATTTATTGCTATTATTGTTATTAGTATTATTATTAGCAGTAACAATAATATTGCTACTACTACTATAATTACTATGAGTATTATTGTCGTATTAAGAAAATTGAAAGTATTATAGATGGTAAACTTTTATTTGAAAAGAAGAGCAATAAATTAATAACATTTCTATTTCTTTCCCACAGTGTTTTAAAAAATCTGTCTCAATTATGGAAAATTCCTCTGATGTTACATCCATCGTGTTGACTAGTTACTATGGAATGGAAAAATTGAAGCATGAATACTTTAGCATTTTTCTTATTATCTACATCATCATCATTACGGAAAACGTAATTCTAATTTCTGTGATCGGTGTTGAGAAAACGTTGCACGAGCCAATGTATTTTTTTATTGGTAACTTAGCAGCAAATGGTGTCTATGGAAGTACTGTTCTTCTGCCAGCCCTTTTGAGTAATTTATTATCAACCAAATATGAAGTATCACTAGCCTGTTGTCAAACCCAGATATATGGTTTACACACGTATGCTATGATTGAATTTACAATTCTTGCTGTAATGAGCTATGATAGGTATGCTGCTATCTGTCACCCATTGCACTACCACACAATGATGTCACTGAGAAAAGTGTATAAGCTTATTGTGTTCACTTGGGTTTATCCCTTGATTGCATTTCTGATTTTTCTAATCATGACTCTTCAACTACGATTTTGTCAACGGGCCATTGACAAGTTGTACTGCATCAATTACTCACTAGTGAAGCTATCCTGCTCAAATACAGCTGTTATTAACATTGTGGGTTTAGCATTTCTTGTTCCATATACTTTTCCACAGTTAGTCATGGTCCTTTTCTCATATGCAAAGATTTTCAGAATATGTTTGTCTTCCAGGAAGATGAAGATCAAAGCCATGACAACTTGCACCCCACACCTGTTTGCTGTCTCAATGTACTCTACAGGGTGCTTTTTTGAAATACTGCAAAGCAGATTTGACCTACGTCATCTGCCTTACGGAACTCATGTGTTCATGTCCCTTTTCTTTTTCATATTTCCCCCTATTCTCAATCCACTCATTTATGGTTTGAGTATTAGATCCTTACGCCTGTCAGTGTTCAAATGTATTAAAGGTCAGAGAAAAACTCTGCCAACACAATAGATTATTTTCTTGTGAATTGATCATGTTAATGCATGGTTTACCTTATTCAATAGATTTACTCAAGAGTCTATTACTTCAGCCCAGACTTTGTATTTTATTTTTTGCTTTTCCATACAGCACATAATTCTGTTGCACTAACATTGAATTGCTGTCTTATAACGTGGATTGTTTTTCATTCATTTCTGCATCACCTGTGATTTACCTGTCATTATTTAGCAAAGGTATTCGCTATTTACGGTATGTGCTAAATAAAGATCTCAATGTAAATGTTGTGTTTTCAATGCTTTTACATTCACATTATTCATGAAAGGTTTGAAGGTTCATAACAATGTGTATACCTATGTTTATGTTGGGTGTTATGTGTTGGGTGTGTGCACTTTTTTACATATGCACTTCCTTACAGTAAATCAACTGATTTACAATATGTTTGGTTTTATTGTTGTTCTTTTCTCAATATTACAAAATGTCACCTAAATAAGGATACAAATGCGACAATCAGACAAATTAAAATGTTAGAATTTAAATTCAATTCAAAGCACATTATGTTGACTATTAGATGTCCTCAGTCCTTTCAGACCTACTGCATTACACTTGCAAACATCTCTGAATGTTTCTGTGATATATTGTAAGTATATATCAGGGGCACTATAAGTATATTATATGACAATTATTTATTTTAATGTTTACTACATTGCAGTAACAGCGTATGTGGATCACCTTGAAGCACACAGGACTACGTGTTGATGTATGTGTATGGTATATGTGATAACAATGTTTAAAAACATTTTTTTGAGCTGAACAGTTTCCTGTCCATTGACTTCCACAATGAATGCATAGTAGAGGGAGTCAGGTGGCTGAGCGGTTAGGGAGTCGGGCTAGTAATCTGAAGGTTACCGGTTCGATTCCCGGCTGTGCCAATGACGTTGTGTCCTTGGGCAAGGCACTTCACCCTACTTGCCTCGGGGGGAATGTCCCTGTACTTACTGTAAGTCGCTCTGGATAAGAGCGTCTGCTAAATGACTAAATATAATATAAATATATAGTAGTGGATGTTGACTGCAGTTTGAAAGATTCAGGTTCAAATCCATTTTTGGGAAGAAATACCTACTAATTCATTACCATTTTGTTCATAATCAAGTACAAGGATATACTGATAATAAAATATAACATCTGCAAGATATAAGCCATGTGTAATGTTATTGAAGACTTTGAGGATTTAAACCTTAAGAGAGCTACAAATAGTCTACAAGAATGATCCTGTGATCCGTTGACTAGACAATGTCAAAAAGTAAAGTTGATGTTAAGGTTCACCCTTGTCAATATTGAACTTCTTCTAACAATATAGACTGGCATAAGCTGTTACAACTCAACCTGTTTTTAATCCATATTATAGTTCTGGATATATTAGTTAGATTATGGAGGCGAAAGAATGCTGTTAGCTTCTGAAATAAAACAATATTTCAATAGAGCTATTAAAAAACATGATGAACTATATGACAAATTCAGTATGTATTTGACTATGACAATCATATTACATGCTTGCATTTGAACACATTGTGAATTGTACAGTTACTCACAAAATGTATTTACTGGTCTATAAAGGCCAGTTATTATAAAAGGTTACCTAAGGTCTGCTGCATATTTCAGAATGCATTCTCATTCAAAAGGTGCCTACTGAATTATCTTGTGATTATAAGCCAAACAGGAACATAAATTGTGTCAACATTAATAATTATAAATGCCAAACTCACAAATCTAAAATATAATTTTCTAAATCTGAAAAAATATTAGATAAGATCAACATACATGATTATAGTAGAGCACACCCAGTGGTGGAGGAATGAATATTTACTCACTTCCCATGATGAATGAATACTGTCCAGGGATTCTGATCCTGTGTGACAATAGTTGGAGCGTTTCAAAGATCACATGACTGAAGAGGTTAGAAATAAGTTCATAAGAGCTTCTATTAAATTCATTTCATATGTGTGGAGATAGCACACAGGTAAATGACTGACATCAGTACATTAGAAATGTTAGTATAAAATATTAGTCAGTTCCTATTCAAGTGTTCTGATTTATTGCTAATTATTGTTATTATTAGTAGTAGCAGTAACAATAATATTGCTACTACTACTAGAATTACTATGAGTATATTATCATATTAAGGAAATTGAAAATATTGTAGATTAGTAAACTTTTATTTGAAAAGAAGAGCAATGAATAAATAACATTTGTATTTCTTTCCCACAGTGTTTAAAACAAATCTGTCTTAAACATGGAAAATTCCTCTCATGTTACATCATTGTATTGACTGCCTACTATGGAATGGAAAAATTGAAGCATACATACTTTAGCATTTTTCTTATTATCTACATCATCATCATTGCGGAAAACGTACTTCTGATTTCTGTGATCAGTGTTGAGAAAACGTTGCACGAGCCAATGTATTTTTTTATTGGTAACTTAGCAGCAAATGGTGTGTATGGAAGTACTGTTCTTCTGCCAGCCCTTTTGAGTAATTTATTATCAACCAAATATGAAGTATCACTAGCCTGTTGTCAAACCCAGATATATGGTTTACACACGTATGCTATTATTGAATTTACAATTCTTGCTGTGATGAGCTATGACAGGTATGCTGCTATCTGTCACCCATTGCACTACCACACAATGATGTCACTAAGCAAAGTGTATAAGCTTATTGTAGTTCACTTGGGTTTATCCCTTGATTGCTTTTCTGATTTTTGTAATCATGACTCTTCATTTACGATTTTGTGAACAGGCCATTGACAAGTTGTACTGCACCAATTACTCACTAGTGAAGCTATCCTGCTCAAATACAGCTGTTATTAACATCGCTGGTTTAGTATCTGTAGTTCTATATTCTTTTCCACAGTTAGTCATGGTCCTTTTCTCGTATGCACAGATTTTCAGAATATGTTTGTCTTCCAGGGAGATGAAGAACAAAGCCATCACAACTTGCACTCCACACCTGTTTGCTGTCTCTATGTATTCAGCGGGATGCTTTTTTGAAGTACTGCAAAGCAGATTTGACCTACGTCATCTGCCTTACGAAACTCATGTGTTCATGTCCCTTTTCTTTCTGATATTTCCCCCTATTTTCAATACACTCATTTATGGTTTGAGTATTCGATCCATACGCCTGTCAGTGTTCAAATGTATTAAATGTCAGAGAAAAACTCTGCCAAAACAGTAGATTTTCTTCTTGTGTATTGATCATGTTAATGCATGATTTACTATATACAATAGATTTACTCAACAGCCTATTTTTCAGCGAAGCCTTTGTATTTATTTTGTATTTTTGCTTCTCCATACAGCACATAATTCTGTTGCACTAACATTAAATTGCTTTGTCTTATAATGTGGATTGTTTTTCATTAATTTCTGCATCACCTGTGATTCACCTGTCATTATTTAGCAAAAGTATTCGCTATTTACGGTATGTGCTAAATAAAGATCTCAATGTAAATTTCGTGTTTTCAATGCTTTTACATTCACATTATTCATGAAAGGTTTGAAGGTTCATAACAATGTGTATACCTATGTTTATGTTGGGTGTTATGTGTTGGGTGTGTGCACTTTTTTACATATGCACTTCCTTACAGTAAATCAACTGATTTACAAAATGTTTGGTTTTATTGTTGTTCTTTTCTCAATATTACAAAAGGGCACCTAAAATAAGGATGCAAATGAGACAATCGTTATAGACAAATTCAATTGTTTGAATTTAAATTCAATTCAAAGCACATTATGTTGACTATTAGATGTCCTCAGTCCTTTCAGACCAACTGCATTACACTTGCCAACATCTCTGAATGTTTCTGTGATATATTGTAAGTATATATCAGGGGCATTATAAGTATATTATATGACAATTATTTATTTTAATGTTTACTACATTGCAGTAACAGCGTATGTGGATCACCTTGAAGCTACACAGGAATACATGTTGATGTATGTGTATGGTATATTACAATATATACAAATATTCTACAAGAATTATCCTGTGATCTGTTGACTAGACAATGTCAAAAAGTAAAGTTGATGTTAAGGTTCACCCTTGTCAATATTGAGCTTGTTCTAACATAATAGATTGGCATAAACTGTTACAAATCAACCTGTTTTTAATCCATATTATAGTTCTGGAGATATCGGTTGGATTATGGAGGTGAAAGAATGGGGTTAGCTTCTGAAATAAAACAATATTTCAATATAGCCATTGAAAAACATGATGAACTATATGATATATTCCGAATGTATTTGACTATGACAGTAATATTACATGATTGCATTTGAACAGAATGTGATTTGTACAGTTACTCATAAATCATATTTACTGTTCTATAAAGGCCAGTTATTATAAAAGGTTACCTAAGGTCTGCTGCATCTTTCAGAATGCATTCTCATTTAAAAGGTGCATGCTTAATGATCTTGTTCTTCTAGGCCAAACAGAAACATACATTGTGCCAACATTAAAAATTATAAATGCCAATTACAAATCTAAAATACAATTTTCTTAATCTGAAAGAATATCAGATAAAATCAACATATATTATAGTAGAGCACACCCAGTGGTGGAGGAATTAATATTTACTCACTTCTCATGATGCAAGAATACTGTCCAGGGATTCTGATCCTGTGACATAGTTTGAGCGTATCAAAGACCACATGACTGAAGAGGTTAGAAATAAGTTCATAAGAGCTTCTATTAAATTCATTTCATTAGTGTGGAGATAGCACACAGGTAAATGACTGACATCAGTACGTTAGAAATGTGAGTATAAAATATTAGTCAGTTCCTATTCAAGTGTTCTGATTTATTGCTATTATTGTTATTAGTATTATTATTAGCAGTAACAATAATATTGCTACTACTACTAGAATTACTATGAGTATTATTGTCTTTTAAGAAATTTAAAGTATTGTAGATGGTAAACTTCTATTTGAAAAGATGAGCAATGAATTAATAACATTTGTATTTCTTTCCCACAGTGTTTTAAAAAATCTGTCTCAAATATGGAAAATTCCTCTGATGTGACATCCATCGTGTTGACTGCCTACTATGGAATGGAAAAATTGAAGCATACATACTTTAGCATTTTTCTTATTATCTACATCATCATCATTACGGAAAACATTCTTCTAATTTCTGTGATCGGTGTTGAGAAAAAGTTGCACGAGCCAATGTATTTTTTTATTGGTAACTTAGCAGCAAATGGTGTCTATGGAAGTACTGTTCTTCTGCCAGCCCTTTTAAGTAATTTATTATCAACCAAATATGAAGTATCACTAGCCTGTTGTCAAACCCAGATATATGGTTTACACACGTATGCTATTATTGAATTTACAATTCTTGCTGTGATGAGCTATGATAGATATGCTGCCATCTGTCACCCATTGCACTACCACACAATCATGTCACTGAGAAAAGTGTATAAGCTTATTGTGTTCACTTGGGTTTATCCCTTGATTGCATTTCTGATTTTTGTAATAATTTCTCTTCAACTACGATTTTGTCAACAGGTCATTGACAAGTTGTACTGCATCAATTACTCACTAGTGAAGCTATCCTGCTCAAATACAGCTGTTATTAACATTGTGGGTTTAGTATTTACATTTCTATATTCTTTTCCACAGTTAGTCATGGTCCTTTTCTCGTATGCACAGATTTTCAGAATATGTTTGTCTTCTAGGGAGATGAAAATCAAAGCCATCACAACTTGCAGCCCACACCTGTTTGCTGTCTCAATGTACTCTATAGGGTGCTTTTTTGAAATACTGCAAAGCAGATTTGACCTACGTCATCTGCCTTACGAAACTCAAGTGTTCATGTCCCTTTTCTTTCTGATATTTCCCCCTATTCTCAATCCACTCATTTATGGTTTGAGTATTCGATCCATACGCCTGTCAATGTTCAAATGTATTAAAGGTCATAGAAAAACTCTGCCAACACAGTAGATTATTTTCTTGTGCATTGATCATGTTAATACATGGTTTACCATATTCAATATATTTACTCAAAAGTCTATTACTGCAGCCCAGACTTTGTATTTATTTGTACTTACTTTTCTCCTTCTTACAGCACATAATTCTGTTGCACGAACATTGAATTGCTTTGTCTTATTACGTGGATTGTTTTCCATTCATTTCTGCATCACCTGTGATTCACCTGTTATTATTTAGCAAAAGTATTCGCTATTTACGGTATGTGCTAAATAAAGGTCTCAATGTAAATTTCGTGTTTTCAATGCTTTTACATTCACATTATTCATGAAAGGTTTGAAGGTTCATAACAATGTGTATACCTATGTTTATGTTGGGTGTTATGTGTTGGGTGTGTGCACTTTTTTACATATGCACTTCCTTACAGTAAATCAACTGATTTACAAAATGTTTGGTTTTATTGTTGTTCTTTTCTCAATATTACAAAAGGGCACCTAAAATAAGGATGCAAATGAGACAATCGTTATAGACAAATTCAATAGTTTGAATTTAAATTCAATTCAAAGCACATTATGTTGACTATTAGATGTTCTCAGTCCTTTCAGACCAACTGCATTACACTTGCCAACATCTCTGAATGTTTCTGTGATATATTGTAAGTATATATCAGGGGCATAATAAGTATATTGTATGACAGTTCTTTTAATGTTTACTACATTGCAGTAACAGTATATGTGACTCAACTGAAAGCTCAAAGAAATACATGTTGATGTATATGTATGGTACATTACAATATATACAAATATTCTACAATAATTTTCCTGTGATCCATTGACTACAATGTCAAAAAGTAAAGTTGATGCTAAGGTTCACCCTTGTCAATATTGAGCTTTTTCTAACAATATACACTGGCAAACTGTTACAACTCAACCTGTTTTTAATCCATATTGGCCGCGTTTCCCAGATTCGTTAAGAAGCGCTCCTAAGAAGCTCTCAGCGCTAAGAAGCTCTTAACGAATCTGGGAAACGCGGCCTTTATAGTTCTGGAGTTATTAGTTAGATTATGGAGGCGAAAGAAGGCGAAAGAACACTATTGTAACGGCGATAGGTGGTGGACTCAAAAGCACGACTCTGAATATTCACAAAAAAGGTTTTACTGGATTCAGAGGTCAAGGCAGCGAATGACATGAGGTACAAAGACAAACTAGCAATGAGAGATTGAAACACAATGGCTAAATACACTGGGGCTAGATTGAAAACAGGTGCTGTCAATCAGGGCTGAGGAGGTCAATCGCAGGCAGGGTAGGAGACACTGAAATGAGAGGAGAGGTGAGTACACAGAAAGAACCAAGACATGACCTCGGGAGTTGGGCGGGATGTGACAACTATTAGCTTCTGAAATAAAACTATATTTCAATAGAGCTATTGAAAAACATGATGAACTATATGACATATTCAGTATGTATTTGACTTAGACAATAATATTACATTTATGCATTTGAACACATTGTGAATTTTACAGTTACTCATTAATTTCATTTTCTGGTCTATCAAGGCCAGTTATTATAAAAGGTTACCTAAGGTCTGCTGCATATTTCAGAATGCATTCTCATTCAAAAGGTGCCTGCTGAATGATGTTGTGCTTTTAGGCCAAAAAGAAACATAAATTGTGCCAACATTAACAATTATAAATGGCAAATTCACAAATCTAACATATCATTTTCTTAATCTGAAAGAATATTAGATAAGATCAACATACATTATTATAGTAGAGCACACCCAGTGGTGGAGGAATTAATATTTACTCACTTCTCATGATGCAAGAATACTGTCCAGGGATTCTGATCCTGTGTGACATAGTTTGAGCGTTTCAAAGATCACATGACTGAAGACGTTAGAAATAAGTTCATAAGAGCTTCTATTAAATTCATTTCATATGTGTGGAGATAGCACACAGGTAAATGACTGACATCAGTACATTAGAAATGTGAGTATAAAATATTAGTCAGTTCCTATTCAAGTGTTCTGATTTATTGCTATTATTGTTATTAGTATTATTATTAGCAGTAACAATAATATTGCTACTACTACTAGAATTACTATGAGTATTATTGTCGTATTAAGAAAATTGAAAGTATTATAGATGGTAAACTTTTATTTGAAAAGAAGAGCAATAAATTAATAACATTTCTATTTCTTTCCCACAGTGTTTAAAAAAATCTGTCTCAATTATGGAAAATTCCTCTGATGTGACATCCATCATGTTGACTGCCTACTATGGAATGGAAAAATTGAAGCATACATACTTTTGCATTTTTCTTATTATCTACATCATCATCATTACGGAAAACAGTACTTCTAATTTCTGTGATCGGTGTTGGGAAAACTTTGCACGAGCCAATGTATTTTTTTATTGGTAACTTAGCAGCAAATGGTGTCTATGGAAGTACTATTCTTTTGCCAGCCCTTTTGAGTAATTTATTATCAACCAAATATGAAGTATCACTAGCCTGTTGTCAAACCCAGATATATGGTTTACACACCTATGCTCTTATTGAATTTACAATTCTTGCTGTGATGAGCTATGACAGGTATGCTGCCATCTGTCACCCATTGCACTACCACACAATGATGTCACTGAGCAAAGTGTATAAGCTTATTGTGTTCACTTGGGTTTATCCCTTGATTACATTTCTGATTTTTTTTATCATAAATCTTCAACTACGATTTTGTCAACAGGCCATTGACAAGTTGTACTGCACCAATTTCTCACTAGTGAAGCTATCCTGCTCAAATACAGCTGTTATTAACATTGTGGGTTTAGTATTTGTTGTTCCATTTACTTTTCCACAGTTAGTCATGGTCCTTTTCTCATATGCAAAGATTTTCAGAATATGTTTGTCTTCCAGGGAGATGAAGAACAAAGCCATCACAACTTGCACCCCACACCTGTTTGCTGTCTCTATGTATTCAGTGGGATGCTTTTTTGACATACTGCAAAGCAGATTTGACCTACGTCATCTGCCTTACGAAACTCATGTGTTCATGTCCCTTTTCTTTCTGATATTTCCCCCTATTCTCAATCCACTCATTTATGGTTTGAGTATTCGATCCTTACGCCTGTCAGTGTTCAAATGTATTAAAGGTCATAGAAAAACTGTGCCAACACAGTAGATCATTGATCATGTTAATGCATTATTTACCATATTCAATAGATTTACTGAAGAGTCTATTACTTCATCCCAGACTTGTATTTATTTTGTGTTTTTGCTTTTCCATACAGCATTTAATTCTGTTGTACTAACATTGAATTGCTTTGTCTTATAATGTGGATTGTTTTTCATTCATTTCTGCATCACCTGTGATTCACCTGTTATTATTTAGCAAAGGTATTCGCTATTTACGGTATGTGCTAAATAAAGGTCTCAATGTGAATTTTGTGTTTTCAATGCTTTTACATTCACATTACTCATGAAAGGTTTGAAGGTTCATAACAATGTGTATACCTATGTTTATGTTGGGTGTTATGTGTTGGGTGTGTGCACTTTTTTACATATGCACTTCCTTACAGTAAATCAACTGATTTGCAATATGTTTGGTTTTATTGTTGTTCTTTTCTCAATATTACAAAAGGGCACCTAAAATAAGGACGCAAATGAGACAATCGTTATAGACACATGCATCAAAGGTCCAATGCTTTTTCACAAGGACCCTTCTTCTGTGCTTTTGTGCGTGTGTGTATGTCTGTGTGTGTTGTTCTTGACTTAATCTTACTTGAACTAATAGTGCCATCTTGTGGATAGACGATTATTCTCACTGCTCATTGATAATTCATGTATGCTTTTACGAAAAAAAATACTTGTTCAGATCAAATCATACTTTAAATGTGATTTAACACAATCATATTGATACAAGCAGAAGACTGGATCAAAATATACAGCTTTCCTGTTTGAAGTCCATCCTCTTAATATGAATGTCAAGGCTTGTTTTCTCAGTCATATTTACATTTACATTTAGTCATTTAGCAGATGCTCTTATCCAGAGTGACTTACAGTCAGTACAGGGACATTCCCCCCGAGGCAAGTAGGGTGAAGTGCCTTGCACACAACGTCATTTGGCACAGCCGGGGAATCGAACTGGCGACCTTCAGTTTACTAGCCCGACTCCCTCACCGCTCAGCCACCTGACTCCCCATATTAGAGGTGCTTGTAGAGAGGATACCCTGAGGGCCTCAACCACTAAGGGGAACCCAGATAGAGGCCTCAGTTGGAAATGATAGAGCTTGTCATTAAAAAAAAACTTTAATGAAACTCAAAACATGAATTTGGGCACAGGCTGCTCTTGTGAAGCGCCTCTCCAATTCTGCACCAGCAGATGGAGCCCTTGTTCCCAACAAGCACCTCATCCAGCCTCAGTACAGGATGAGGGAGCGCGATGTAAACAAGCCCATGGGTGGGAGTAAACAAGGTCATTCATGACCAAATGAAATGACGAACATAATGGAGAACAAAGATGCCTTCTCAGCCACCTATTGAACAACCAAATTAGAAAGTTCATGATCAAGTGTAAGAAGAATGGAACATTTCACAGATTTAACAGGTGTATGGATGGATTTGGTTTCCTTAGCTCCATGTCACTGCATCTGACCATGTGCTATCTCATTTATCTTTGGTTCCTGGTCTACAGAAATAAGCTATTAGGTTGTCGGCTTACCTTAGTCTTTAGCCGACAACATCCTTTAGTCCTTTTTCCCTTGTAGAAATGGCAAAAAAACGACAACAGTGACTAACTTCATGGCTTTCTATGAAGAAACATTTTCCCATCACTATCAACAGCTACAGTGATTGTTTTGACAAATCAATTCTTCATTTGTTGCCCTGGCAACAAAGCTCAGGCAATAGAAAACTGAGGAGGGCCATTTGAAGGGAATGTTTGTCTTTAACAGTCCCGGGTAACTCCATGGGCCTTATACTGTATTCCCTACATACATGTTATTTATGCAACAGAACCCATACTGCCAGCTGCATAACCTACAGTTCATTGTTTTAATTGTCTAATTGTTAAGTGTTTACAGGTTAAGTAATTGCCAACACCTGTTTGTTAGTAGTAATGAGTAGTTAATAATAATGTTTTGAAAAGAGGATATGCTAGATCGATAGAATAAACATGGTTGTTTGCAGGACATTCTAATCATAGTCTAAGGCCAAAATCAACCTGTAGTTTTGTATTAACTTTCAGATTGACCATGGCAGGGTGAGAGATTGGCTGGGGTTCTATGTAACTTCTTAAGTTAGATGTTTATGCTGCCACAAAATAGTAGCAAAATGTAAAAATAACCACCACACCAAGATAAACATTAGCATAAGCAGGGAACATTATAGGTTTGGACTGCAAATTACCTGTCTGTTGCACATTCAAGTCAAGTAGATGTCTTTCCCGCCTTAATGAACACAACATATTTTAGTTTGGTGACAAAACAAATTAACAAGCTCATTAAACAATGCTGGCCATCTCCAATTATATCCAACAGATTTATAAATGAGCAAATTAGCCTCGGTCAAAAATTGCTGTCCCCACAGATTGAGATAAATGCTTAAAAAAAAAGATTCTTGTTCTGTACAAAGGTGATTAGAATTATGAACCCAAAACAAGAGTCGCCAAATTAAATTGGCCACTGAAGATAATGAATGGAAAACATAAAATATCCAATTAAATTGTTTTCACCACAAGTCAACCCACATAAGCTGCTGATTGTTTAGGATTGCTTGAAAGTGACTCAGACCTAATCAAATCTAGGTAATAGTGTTGTGGCAACCTCAGAGAGTCACAGAATTGAGATGCATAAGATTTAGGACAACACCATGTATTTAAAGTTTGATTTACATAAACAGCCACACCAATTCGAAATGGACCGATTCAGGTTGTTTGTATAAAATAAAATATACAATAGGACAGAGAATATTTAAGAAGAGGAAGTGTTAAAACCATACCAAGTCATACCTACATACAGTATGTAACCTATCCAGTCATTCAGCATAAAGTTGACATCTACCCCATATTCCTTCAACTTTAAGATTAGCATTTTGTATGGTTTGCACTTACATTTACATATTTAGCAGACGCTCTTATCCAGAGCAACTTACAGTAAGTGCAGGGACATTCCCCCCGAGGAAAGTAGGGTGAAGTGCCTTGCCCAAGGACACAACGTCATTTGGCATGGTCGGGGAATCGAACTGGCGACCTTCAGATTACTAGCCCGACTCCCTCACCACTCAGCCACCTGACTCACTTCTCAAATACCAAGCAACCACAACACATAATTACATTTATGGGTTTGTGGGGTCTGTTAAATATATACACACTGTTATATTAAACTGTAAACTTCTGATCCTTGATCTTCTGCTGTACTTTCTAAAAAAGTATTTTTTACGTTAATAAAATGTAATGCAAACACACATTGGCTAAGTCAGGGGATCCTAGGATGATGACATTGACTATGACTAGCAATGCCCCTATCAGAACACATGCTCCCTCTGATTGGTTAAACCTAGGACGTCTTCGTTTCAAATGGATCATGGGATTGGAGAGGACAATTTAAGAAGGGGCACACTCATTTGTCCAAGAGCGGGGCAGAACCAGTCACAGAACCCGGTGTTTTCGTTCTACAGGGTGTCACATGCTACTTATTGTCTCTGAGTCTCCGCTCATGAACTTTTGGTGAGAGCTGAACAGCGCAGCAACAATAGGACACGCTTTCAATTGATCAACAAAAGGTAAATAATATCCTGCATATTTTCAGCCGTTTCTCTAGATACAGAGAACGAAAATAAGACCAACTGTTTCCTAAGGAACACTGCCTGAGAGCAGAAGAGTTGGAATGGAAAGATCTGTTTCTTCAAGTTCACCTCATCTTAATTCATATTGTGTGTGTTTGTGTGAATATATTGACCAATATATTGAAATATTGACCCAAACAAAAGTTGTCTTATTTTGGTTGCAGGTATTACTTCCAAGTCTCCAGAAGCTGGAACTATGGAGTTTGGACTCTCCAAAAACTTCTCTCACACAGAATTCTATTTGATCGGATTTACAAACCTTTACGAGAACCGAAGTCTCCTCTTTATTCCATTTTCCATCCTCCTCCTTTTCTCAGTGATGTCCAACATCGCCTTAATGTTCGTCATTGTGAAGCAGAGAAGTCTCCACTCACCCATGTATGTGCTCATAGGTTGCATTGCTTTTGTTGATGTAGGTGTTCCGCTGGCAGTGGTCCCGAGAATGATCTTCAGTTTCGTTTCAGATATCAATGTTTTCCCTCGAATATTGTGCCTGATTCAGATGTGGTGGGTCCACTATTTGTGCGCCTTTCAGTCTACTATCCTGTTTGGGATGGCCGTCGATCGGTTGTTTGCCATCTGTTTGCCTCTACGTTACAATGATGTCATGAGCTACAATAACTGTCAGATAGCTTCATCTGTGGTTGTGATTCGTAATACCGTCATAATAACAGCCATGATCTCCCTCGTTGGAACCCTCGCATTTTGCTCATCCAATGTATTTTATGGGATTCACTGTGAGCACCAATTGGTGGTTACCATAGCATGTGGTGACACAAGGAAGAACTACTGGGCAGGTATGGTCAGTTTCTGTGTGATAGTAATACCTGACTGTTTTGGCATCGCTATTTCGTACGTGGCTATTTTTGTGGTCATATTCAGGTCAGCTGGTGGGGAGTCTCGTTCCAAAGCCATCCACACTTGCACCACCCATCTCTCGGTCATCGCTATCACCTTCTTTACTTCCATGATTGCATTTATGTCGTACAGGATTCAACATGACATGACGCAGGATTTGCGGGTTCTAATTAGTCTGATGTATCTTCTAGTTCCTGGGATCTGTAATCCGTTAATTTATGGCATTAGAACCAAAGAAATAAGGGAGCAACTTGTAAAACTACTGAAATGTGGAAAGGTTAAGTGACAGTAAAGCTTGTTTGGGAAGTAATGGGCTTTCAAATTGTAGTGAAATTATGACAAATGAACATCCTGTTTTCCAGTTGATCATATTAGGT
This sequence comes from Thaleichthys pacificus, assembly GCA_023658055.1. Lineage (NCBI taxonomy): Eukaryota > Metazoa > Chordata > Actinopteri > Osmeriformes > Osmeridae > Thaleichthys > Thaleichthys pacificus. The sequence continues at coordinate 3,996,137 of CM042877.1, forward strand.
TTCTAACTCTCTAGGCTCTATGAAATACAAATGTTTGCATTTCAAAGACTTCCATGTGTGACTGATAATATATACAAGAATGGTGAATGAATTGTGATTTTCTGAAATGTTGGCTTTACTTGGAATTAACTGTTTATTTATATTATAGTAAATTAAAAAGTCACTAGCTCCTATGCAATGATTATTCTTATTGGTTTTACGAATTGGAAGCTTGGATATTCCATCTGTCAACAGGGGTATTCAATACTGTGTCTGATTGATTTGTGAAAAAGTCATAAAAATTGATATCCTATAAAGTATTTTAATGTAAATCAGTTATGTATTGACTGATTCAAATGAACCTTATTCCCAGGACAGAATATACAATCTCATTAAAATCTCAGTGAGGTGATTTATTTGCATCCTGCGACTTCTGACATGTCTAATTGTTCTTTGCTTTTCCTCATTGTTGAGACCTTTCATCTGTCTTCCTTGAGATGCCACTAATAAACATTTTTTTATGAAAGGATGTGGTATTCATTTTCGCAGTCTTTTAGAAACACTGTGCTACAGAGAAATGGAAGATATTGTCATGGTTACAAAGGCATGATCCGCTGCAGATGTTATTTTACTTTAGTTTCTCATAAACATTAATACCTAATACATTAATGTATTAGGCCTTCACCAGTTAAAACATGGTCTTTGGACCATTAGGGCTTATGAATGTTGACTGTTGGTATTATCTTTTTTCCATATTGTAAGCAATAACATACTGACTGTCATTCTCAGACAGGTGATCATATAGATGGAACTTTATATAATTACAGAGCACAAAAATTCAACATAATTCTTCTGGCTTATGCTGCAGTACCAAAATCACAGAGAAGAAATAAAGAAAGAATTATTTCTTTTTTATATTATATTCTGTAAATCAGAATGCACAACATTATTCCCAGCGGGGTTGTCTGTCAAAACAAAGTTAGATTATAAAACATCCAACTGTTAGAGGAAAACATTTGCGTTAATTTGTAAAATGTACTTGTATCTCTGCCCATGGGACGTTCAAGAAAAATGAATGTTTTTCTCACACTAATGAACATAAACACATTAGTTTAGTTTGATGACAAAGCAGAAATTAACAAGCTCATTAAACAGTACTGGCCATCTCCAATGGGATGATGTGTTGTATTAACTGTTAGTAAGTCAGCCATCATCATAAATTGCTGTCCCCATAGATCGAGATTAATGGGGAACACAAAGATCTTGGTCCTTTCAATGCTCATTAGAATGCTAGTGACCTAAATAAATTGGTCACCGAATTTATTAAAGCCAAATAAATTGTTTACGACTTTTCAAGCAATTTAACGGGTAGATCATGTTTGAAAAAGCCTTATAACGGTGTATACACGTACAGTAATTATCCATATAAACAAGTAGGCAAATCGACTTCTGCATCTACTAAGCTCTCAATTAACTAGACAGACCTGTGCCAGTGATTTGTAATGCTTTCCAAACAGGTATATATAGAGATGGGTTGTATGCCCATATAGGGTGAATATTTTTTTAAATGAATGATGAGTCATTACAGAAATATTGTGTTGCCACTGCAACAAAAAAAGAGAAAGAATCCAAGAGAAAGAAAGAAACTGGAGGAAAGAGAAAAAAAGGAGAGAAGGGAGCAACTGAATGATAAAGTGATGGTCAAGTCACCTTTTATTGGATAAAAAAAAGAAGTACCCACAATACGGCACACATGTGCGACTGTCTGTGATCTCAGATGGCGCGATATTCCGTTTTGAGTAATGAGGAGCATGCTCATCGAACACTGAACAGTTTATAAATACAGTTATTTACCGTTTCCAGAGACCACTTTTCCAAAAAAACACTTTCTGGGCTTCAAATGTAAAATATTTCATAGAAACACAAAGTGGAGGACGGGTTCACATTGGAAGTCTCCAACTGTCACACACACACACACACCTTGGAATACAAAACCCATTTACAAATCTTTGTAGAGATGGCATGCATACAAAAATAGACAAGTGTATCTGAGCCTTCATATTACAGTACTGGTTAGTTATTGCCAGTCCTTATCTGTCTCTGTGAATCAGAGTGTAGGTACCACGAGGGAAGGACTCGATCTTGTAAACATCCCTGTCCGTGGTGTCGTCTGGTTTACAGAAACTCAGGAGGCACGGCAAAATGATCTGAACTCGTGATTTCGTGTCTTACATTTTGTGCCGGCATTGCAGCAGTGTAAAACGCAGTCCGTTAAATAAATACATATCTACATGTACACTCATCAAACAACGCCGAAGTCCTCGTGTTTACGAGACCGTCCATACATGCAGAACGCACATCGAAAATAAGATTGCTTAGAATTCATTGAAGATCACTGCAGATGGACAGTATACAACTCCAGCATTATTTCTCAGAACTGACGACATCGTACAGAAGCTAGGTTATAAAATGGCCATGCGAGAGAGCAGTGACTTCCACCGAGCGCCCTCGATAAACAGAACGTCTTTCAAGGGATTCAAAAGTGCTCATCCGACTCCATCCGGACACCCAAGGCAGCGGATGTGTACCTTACATTTCTTCATATTTCCCCCCCCCCCCCCCCCTTCTTAAACGTCCTTCTCCGACGTCACTCCTTTGACGTTTGACAGTGAGTGAAAGCAAAGTCGTGTTGAGTTTGGCGTCGTACTGTAGATACAGACTAGGGAGGTAATGGCATTGAAGGAACTAGAATATGTGGTGGAGGGACACAGGTGTGAGAGACGTGTGCAGGTTGGAGAGGTATGGTGAGAGAGCGGGGTATCACAGAGGGGTGGGATGGGGGAAGGATGGAGTGAGGTGGCGTTTTTTTTCTTCTTCTTTTCGAATGAGGGATTTCTATGAAGGTGTAGCCTCCAAGCACTCCACATAGACTACCCTAAAAACCCCATTGAAGGGTCGGAATCCTGCAGAGGCACATTCTGTGAGGGCGGGGGGGGGAGGGGGGGGAGAAGAAAAATGTCACACACACACACCAAAAAAAAACACCTCAGAGAGCTGCGTAACGGGACCACAATGTAGATCGAGGGTCGAAAAAACAGGAAGGGGGCGGGATCTCATACTGTACCTTGAGCGCGCTCTGTAGGATGCGGAGGCGGTGCAGCTTCTCGCTGAGGAGCGGGTCGTTGACGCGCCGGACGAAGGAGCGCTTGTACTCCAGGCGGGCGGGCGGCCGGTGCTCGGCCGTGGAGCCCAGGTTTGCCCTCTCCAGGGCCCGATACAGGTCCCCCAGGGAATCGGCCTGGGGCCTGCCCTCCCTCTCAAATCCTGGGTCACAACCAGAGCAAAATATATCATATTATATGTCATAACAACATTATCAGCCCCGGGGGGCGGTAGGAGGGGTCGTTTTCAAATGGCGGGTGGGTGGGATGGATGTTTTTAAATAACTACGGATGCGGCCGTTAGATATCGTGTTCTTGATGAGAAGTGGAGGGGACGACGACGACAAATCTGCCGTTTTCATCGAGTGTATGTGTAACGAGGGGAGGAGGGGGGGGGGGATCAGTGGTGTGCTGAAGCTGTGGGGATGCGCTCTGGAGGGAGTCGCGCTGTGTCGGGCCTTTATGTTGGGCGCAGGACGCGGCGTAGGGGAGATGGACTGATAGAGCGAGGCAGGAAAGAGGACAGGGAGAGAGGGGCCCTTTAGGCTTGTTTCTTTGTCTCACTCACAATTCCGACATTAACATGGGCTGAAAGGATTCTTCCTCACATAACCCCCCCCCCCCGCCCTTCCTTCCCAAACGCTGCCGTGGGACACACTGACGTCTTTCTCTTGTGTGTGTGTGTGTCTGTCTATGTATAGAAGTCAAGGAGGAGGAGGAGGGGTGGGCTGCCAGGCCGAATTAGCGTCAATTAGGACCCTTCGATTTCACCTCACTTTAGAGTGCGGTTCTAGAGGGGGTCGTGGGATGGGCTTGGTTGGAATCAGAATCAATTAACCATCCCAGTAGCTAGTCTTCAACAGCTGACACGTAATGAGCTTCAACGAGGCCTAGATTAGCTTCACTTGCTACGACCCCACCGGGTTACGAGCCCTTCTGTGCTACCATGAGCCTTTGCCCATCCGGATCGTTCTCCCATTGTGGCCCGAGGCTTACATGGTTCAGTGTATCTGTCACGTCTCACTGTTACCTGAGTCTATGTGATGGCCTCCCCCGTAGCGATGTGCCTCCCTGTGATCGGAGGCTCCGGCCGAGGCTGCCAGGATGGCGTGGAGGCCGCTGTCGCGGGGCAGGGTGAAGCTGCGGGGTTTCCCCAGCACCTCCGCGGGGATGAGGGGACTGATGGGAACCGGCAGGGGCCCGTAGTGCTCCTGCAGGAAGCTGCGCTGGGCGGGGAGGGTGGACTGCCTGCGGTGCTCGGCCGAGGAGAAGCCCCCTCCGGACTCCAGGAGCATGGCCTCCTCCAGGGGCAGGGTCTGGAGGTAGTGCAGCCCCGAGCTGCCCAGGGGGGTCTCGATCAGGTCCTGCCACGAGCGCCGCTGGCTGGCCGACTTCTGCCCCGGGGAGGAGGAGCCGCCGCCGCCGCCGCCCTCCTGGGACGAGTCGGGGCGGAAGTCCTCGTGGGAGGAGCGGGACTGGAAGGTGTCCGAGGAGGACAGGCGGTGTTTGGGCTCCAGGTAGGGGCTCATCTGGGATGCCAGGGACCCGGAGAGTTGCTGCGCCGGAAGGGGAAAAGAGGTCAACAGAGAGGGGATGAGGAGGGTGAAGTCCTCCAAGGTCTGGAACTATGCCAGACAGACAGGCAATCGACAGACAGGCAGGCAGACGGACAGGTGGACAGACAGACAGTGACTCACTGAGGGGGGTCTGGGGTAGGTGTCGTAAGGGGGCGGAGGGCTGTCCTGTTTGGGCATGGAAGGCATCTCCACGTCCTCGTGGTCACTCTCACTCCAGTAGTCTGGAGAAGAGAAGGAACCGAAAGACTTGACCACCAGTCCACATTTTAGACTGGACCTAAGGTCGCACCATCAGCACTACCGGCATTGTACGCAGCTGTGTTGTTCATGAACATTCATACCTTGGCCTTGTCGTAGCCTCTCCTGTTCCGAATAACCGGCCACAGCCATGGTCAGACGGCTCAACCACCTGTACAGGGAACAAGGAGGCATTTAAGAGAACACATTTAGAGGGAGTCAGGTGGCTGAGCGGTGAGGGAGTCGGGCTAGTAATCTGAAGGTTGCCAGTTCGATTTTGGCCGTGCCAAATGACGTTGTGTCCTTGGGCAAGGCACTTCACCCTACTTGCTTCGGGGGGGAATGTCCCTGTACTTACTGTAAGTCGCTCTGGCTAAGAGCGTCTGCTAAATGACTAAATGTCTAAATGTCACAAGCTTGGTTCTCACCTGTTCATGTCATCCACATTTTCCGCAGCGAAAGTAGAAACTTTTAATCTTCGGGTGGCAGGCCTTGAAAGCACTGGAGCGCAGAAGGACATGGTCAAAGGCACATCTTTTTTTCTCCCACTCTAAACTGTCGCATGTTCTACACTGCAGACACAAAGAGCTCGGTTGAGCTCAGTGGTTCCGCAGTGTAGCAGATGCAAACTCTAGCCGTGAACTCACAATTTCCTTCGGCATTCGGACGCCCTGTCAATCTTGAACTCTGGGAGACTCACAAAGCCCTCTGCCTTCTCATCCTGCGGGAAAAGAAATAGATCACCGATAATTGAGCGGATCCCTATGTACGAGATCCTCTTTTCAGTGAGGATCAGGACTCGTCGGTGCCTCCGAATGGCGTTCTGCCCTCACCTCTTCGTTCATGTACCAGTACAAGCAGGTATCTTTCAGAATGAACCAGTACTTTTTCCACTTCTGAGAAAAGTAGCTTTTGGCATCCTTCTTCTTCCACAGCCAGCCCTCACAGTCTCCCCGGCCCAGGTCCTTACAGGAGATGCGCCGCTTGCTGATGGAGGAGAGAGAGCCCCCTACTGCATGGAGGGAGCAACACACCGAGATGAGGAAACGCGGGAACGTGGAAAAGGCGTTAATGTGTTTCTATTTCACGTGCAGGACAAGTGAGTCTTGTTTAACGACCGCTGTTGTCCGCTGTTGCTCACTTTTGTTCTTTTTCCGAGACACGGAGCGAAGCGAGGACCTCTCGAACATCTAAAGAGGAAACAAGAGAAAAGGAGGGCGTTTCTCAGCAAAAGCGGAGACCGTTTCCACGGTTTCCTGAGGGGTCACTAAGAGGACTCACGTGGTAAAGGGAGGCGGAGTCGGAGCTGGAGGTGGACATGGACACCTCCATCTGAAGGGCGGGAACCAGGGCGTAGTGGGCGGGACTTCCTGCCTTGTCGCTCCTCTTCCTGCTCTGGCCCAGACTGCGTCCGGTCAGGTACTCCGGGACCGAGGCCTTGTCCTCACTCACAAACCGCAGGAGGGAGTTCTCTACGGGGGGGGCAGAGCAGATCAAAACAACACGTAAAGGGATCGAGCGGTTCAGGGTTCAGCGTAGTAAACATAAGGACTTAGTCACAGTTACGTCCGTGTTCGTCTCCGCCGCTGACTCCAGGGTCAAACAAGGGACTCTCCCATCTCCTCCATTTTCCTCTAACGACAGGCTTGTTCATAAGTCGTCGTGTCACTGGAGAGCCTAATTAGAGGCAGTGTAACTAGTCTTGTCTTGTCTCATTCAACATTGGCTGAGGCTTTACAGACACTGCAGAAACCTCTTCAGGGTGCTGAATACAGATTTCACAGTGATATCTTTTTCCTTCTTCCCAATATTACAAAGCCATTTCTCTCCCAATAACGAAGATGTGGTGCCTTCAATCAGAAATTCAACGTGTCGGAAATATTTCCTCTTGGCCATAAAAAAAAACTAAAAAAAGGTACTGTGGATAAATTTAGCACCCTCGCTAATTCTGAAAAGCCCACAGGAAACATAGACTGCAACCGCCCCCCCACCCCTGCAAAATGAAAAACGACATCAGAACAGCGCTGCCTCAGGGACAGGAACAAGGCCATTCGCTCTCTTCCCACTCTCGTTTGCCACCAGGCCTCGAAGCAGCCAATGGAACGAGCAGATCTTGGGACGATCCATGTTACAGTTGCCAAGGCAACGGCATACCTTTAAGACCCGAAAGCAACGAGAGAGAGAGAGAGAGAGAGAGAGAGAGAGAGAGAGAGAGAGAGAGAGGTGAGGGGGGGGGGGAGAGGAGTGGGCAGTAACCAACATACAGAGGAGGAGAGAGAGAGAGAGAGAGAGAGAGAGAGAGAGACGAGAGAGAGAGAGAGAGAGAGAGAGAGAGAGAGAGAGAGAGAGAGAGAGAGAGAGAGAGGAGAGAGACAAGCGGATAGGGTGGGCAGGGGGGAGATCCAGCATCTTATCACTGCTGACAGTCCTGCTCATCCTTCCCATGCCTTGGCTCCGAGATCTGAGTCAACGGTCCCCCGGCCCAATTATGAGAGATATCCACCCACTCACCTCCTCCGCCGTTCCTCTCTCTCTCTCTCTCTCTCTCTCTCTCTCTCTTTTCCTCCCCTCTCTATATTTCACTCACCACTCCCCCCCTCCGCCCGCCCCTCGCCCCCACCCCCCCCCCTTCCTCCCCTCCCCTCCCCTCCCCACTCCCACTCACCTCTCCTGCTTTCTCTCTTCAGCTTGCCCGGGTCTTCATAGTCTCCCACCCAGTTATATTCCACTGGCATGGAGATGGGCCTGAGTCTGCCTGGAGCCCAGAGAACAGCAGCGGTTTACACGTCGAGGAAAACCCCCAGAGGAACATCCACAGAGAGCCAGAACAGCCACGGCACGACCACGCTGATGTGGTGCGACCCCCCCCCCCCTCCCCCCGGGGAGAAACAAACAAACAACCCCCCCCCGTTTTCGTTCAAGAGAGCGACAGGCATCAAACACAGAAGCGCTCTAGCGCGCCGCACACGCGAGCCAAGCGAACCCCCACACACCACGCACGCCGGGCCCCGGTGTGTGACGTACCATACGTGGGCGTGCTGCCTCGGCGGGCCGGCGGCGGGCCCTGGCTCTGGTCGTACTCGTAGCAGTAGAGGACGGTGTCGTCTTCCACGAGAGGGAAGCGCCTCCGACACTCCTGGTCCAGGAAGGAGTTGGGCGACTCGGAGCCCGTGGCGACGGGGACGTCCGGATGGGAGTCCTCCCCCTGGAGGGTCCCCTGGTCGTCTCTGAGGCACAGGCGACAGTGGGGGAGTGAAGACTGATTGTATCTGACTGTGTCTCTGGTGGATTCTGTTTCTACTGGACGCCATACTATATGAGTGACCATATTTACTTATTTTTAACTGATATTCACTTGTATTTTTAAGTAGTATCATTTCAACTTTTTTATCCAGCATTTCAAATGTTTGTGTGTCAATGTGCGTATGTCTGTGTGTGTAGGTGTGTCTGTAGGTGTGTGTGTATGTGAGTGTGTAGGTGTGTGTGTGTGTGTGTAGGTGTGTGTGAGTGTGTAGGTGTGTGTGAGTGTGTAGGTGTGTTTGTGTGTGTGTGTGTGTGTGTGTGTGTGAGTGTGTAGGTGTGTGTGAGTGTGTGTGTGTGTGTGTGTACCTAGGTGTGTAGGGCTCCTCAGGTGGAGGGGGGATGTAGAGGTCCTGCAGGGCACAGCTGTCCCTCCTGGACGGAGTGCTGAGCGTGCTGGTGGGCGTGGCCACGCTGCTGCCAGGGCTCTGAGGGATGATTGGCTGAGGAGACAAAGTAGGGGCGGAGTCAGACACACCCCCAAAAAAAAGAGGAGAGGAGGAGGTGAAGGGGAGGGTGAGGGCGAGGAGGGAGGAGAGGAGGAGGTGAAGGGGAGGGTGAGGGCGAGGAGGGAGGAGAGGAGGAGGTGAAGGGGAGGGTGAGGGCGAGGAGGGAGGAGAGGAGGAGGTGAAGGGGAGGGTGAGGGCGAGGAGGGAGGAGAGGAGGAGGTGAAGGGGAGGGTGAGGGCGAGGAGGGAGGAGAGGAGAGGAGGGGAGGAGGAGGGGATCAGGAGTGGTGATGCGCTCCAGTTGGTCTGGGCCCCTCGGGGGAGGGACACAGCACTTACCCCAGCGTGGTGCTGGGAGAAGGGGGGGGGGGGTGAGGACTTACACATGGCCCCTCTTCCACCCCCAAACCTCCTCTCCACACACTCACGGACACAAGACAAACGTAGGTCACACACACCTACAATACGGGAGCACAGGCTAACTCTCTCATGGCTGAGTAGTCACTGCCACAAAGAGGCACACCCTTTTTAAAAGCTGTAGCCTCCGGTTTCGCTGAACCACAGACAATAGCCCACTACTGGGGGAACCAAATGACAGAGGTTGAAAGGAAGCGCTCACTTGCAGAGCTAAAGGCTTCCATCTCATATTCTTCAGCAGGGCCGGGGTGGAGGTGAGAGTGCTCTGGGGGCGCTTCTTTAGCGTCAGGGTTACTCCCCCCGGGTCCCCACGCAGGGAGTTGACAAGGTTCTTCAACTGCCAGCCCACCTAATGACGACAGGAAACAAAACTACAATCAGCGCAAACACAAACACGGACACGAACACACAAACACCAGACATCGACACATCCGCGTTGCTCAAATCTATCCACACAAAAGAACAGGTGTGAAACGATGAAGCACATACCACGGTCTGATGGTTGACTTGGATGACTTCATCCCCAGCGTGGATTTTCTTACAGCGGTCGGCCAGGGACTGACGGAGAGAGAGAGAGAGAGAGAGAGAGAGAGAGAGAGAGAGAGAGAGGAGAGAGAGAGAGAGAGAGGGAGAGAGAGAGAGAGAGAGAGAGAGAGAGACATGTGAACATACTGCCGCGTGGCCTCCCGGGACGCAGATGTCTGGAGCTCGCTCGGGGGTGACACTTGTCACCCTCCTCACAGCGTGCGTGCAAAAAAAAAAAAAAAAACGGCCAAAGTGACACAGAAAAAAAACCGTTACGAGGTACTCACGCCTTCGGTGGTCCCGGTGATGACGTGTAGGCCGTCGTATGTTGATTTGATGTACATGCCCTGGGAGGGAGAGAGAGAGAGAGAGAGAGAGTGGGAGTGAGAGTGAGAGAGAGAGAGCGAGAGTGAGAGAGCGAGAGCGAGAGAGAGTGAGAGAGAAGAGAGAGCGAGAGAGAGAGAGAGAGAGAGAGAGAGAGAGAGAGAGAGAGAGAGAGAGAGAGAGAGAGAGAGAGAGAGAGAGAGAGAGAGTAAGCTGCAGCTAATTCTTGGTGAGGATAATTGAGACAATCTTGACATGTCTCTACTGTACCCTTAAATCTATGCTTCTGCAGCATGATATCAAACACAAACATGTGTTATGATGACATTCAGGTCCACTTTTGATTCCCTTCCTATGCCAATTATGCATGCACAGTACAGTACTAACTGGGATCCATAGGTCCAAATCAAACCTGTCCATGCAGAATGGGGTGAAGAGAGGCGTACACAAACTGAAATGTTCATATCTTCACTGAAATGGGTTTAAAGTGCAGCACGCACACACACACGCACGCACGCACACACACACACACACGCACACGCACACACACGCACACACACACACAGGCACGCACACACACACTCACACTCACACACACACGCACGCACACACGCACTAACCCACGCAAACAAACAGCTTCCCAGTCAGAGCGAGATACAAGTAAGAGGTTTATTCTTGGCTCACTCGGCCCACTCCTCTGTTCAGGTTTTATTGAGCGGACGAGAGAAACTCATCTCGGCCCAGTGGAATGCTGGGTAACGGAGGGGGGGGTGGGTGGGGGGGGGGGGGTGGAGGGAGGGGGGGGGTGTTCTACTCTCGCCCCCCCCGAGCAAGACACTCATGTCTGAGTGCAGCCTCGTGAACAAGACGGAGGGGGTTTCCGCGTTCCCGTCGCAGGGGGCGAGTGGCTCCGCCGCCGCCGCCACGGACAACATGAAAATCCGGCACTTTCCGTGTTCGTTCAGCACAGGTGGGGCACATCTCTCTGCTCTTACCAGGCCCTCCGTGGACTTGACGTTGGCCAGCTGGACCACCTCCAGGTGGGCGGACTGGGAGACCATGGGGTCGGACGACAGAGAGATGATGTGGTCGCACACCTCCGACAGGGTCTTACACTGGGGGGGGGAAGGAAGAAGAGCCGTTTCCAATCCGGTCTGATCGCTTCTGAGGTGAATTATTGAATTTCCGGAAAGACTGTAACGAGTGGGAGACTCACCACATGCAGGATCTTGTTCTCTGTCTCGTACACGGAACAATCCTGACAGGCACAAGCAGAGATAGACACGCGTTACCACAGGAGGACGGTATTATTAGAGATGGAACTAGGTGGGCATGCGATTGGAACGGTGAGGTTCCGCACCGATAACCCCCCCCCCCCCCCCCCCCTCCTGCCACCCACACACACACACAGCACAGTGAGTCACACTGCTTCACGAGAAGAAGTCTAAAAAGCCTTCACCTCCCTCCCTCTCTCCTTCCCTCCTTTCTTTCTGTCTCTCTCTCTCTCTCTCTCTCTCTCTCTCTCTCTCTCTCTCCCTCCCCCCTACTTTCTTTCTCTCTTTCAACCCCCCTCCCCCCCCCTCTCTCTCCCCCGCCTGTCTCTCTCTCCCTCCTCTCTCTCTCTCTCTCTCTCTCCCTCCTCTCTCTCTCTCCCTCCTCTCTCTCTCGGCGGATCCTACTCCTCCGAGCCCTCGTTAAGACGGTCTCGTCTGTCACACACACGGATGCAGCCCTTCTTCCACGGCCGGCTGCCACCGACGTAGAAGCCCTCCTGGGCCCCGGGACCCAGGCCCTGTCACACCCGCACACCCGCCTGTGAGAACACGCACCCGCGGAGGGAAACGTGTGTCCCCCTCCTTGTGCCCAAACACAGCCGAACCCAGACACTCGGCGTACGGCATGCCGCGTCCCTTCCTTTCCTCTTCCCTCACTAGCTGAAGGGTGGTCGTGAAGGAGCCTTCTGAAGGAGGCTTCACCACAGCCCGTTTCCGACGACGTTGATCATATTAATCTTTTTGAGCCTCTCGTCTCTGGTGCTCGAGTGAGATAGGAGTGGCAGAGAGATATACACCGCCATCTGAGGCGAGCTTTGACCCATCCGGTAGGCCACCCCAGCCGTGCTCTTTATAAAAGGGCAATGCTAGATTAGCGTAGCCACGGGACTATTTCTCTCTCTGCTCATGGCGACACGTGCACTCGTTTCCCCCCTAGCGAGAGCACAGCCACGGTGTGGACTAACTGGCTTTAGCCCCCGCAGACATTTTCGGCTAACCTAGTTTCCGGGGGGAAGCAGGGGCTATTGTTGTCCGACCACACTTGGGACGTAGTTGGATGTTTACCTGCTGCACAATAGTAGTGAGTTCCAGACACAGCTGAATGACGTTATTCCTCGTCAAGGAATAGTCCGCCACTGCGGCGAAAGGGGACCTGAAAAAGAAATAGCACCTGGAATGAACCATTAGATCGTCCTTATTTCCAACCAGACTAGTTGGACAATATAATAATAATAATAATGTGCTTGTTTAGCAGATGCTAAATCGCCCCAATGTGCTGTAGAAATCTATCAACTCTATGTCCAATTTATTATATTTCAATTGTTTCTGCAGAAAGAATTGGTGATCATAGCACAGTATGATTTGCTAATCAAGAGAACAATCTAATAGTAGCACTATCATTAAGAAAAGCTTGCTAGCAGCAGCTGGGACTTTGACAGAACAACACTTGCAAACACCCAAACGTAGACACTTGTATAGACACAAAGACGAAGCAAAAACCCACAAACAGACCAAATAACACAAAATAAGAGAAACACAAGATGAATACACACACACACCCACACACTGTCTGGAACAACTCCACTGAGAGACCTAAGGAGGATGAAGTCAATCCCCTAGCAGGCACGCACTGTGGCTTCACAGCAAAGCCCTCCCCAGAAGAAAACAACTTACATAAAGGCTTTACTCATCTTTTGTTTGTCAGCTTATAGCGCATATACCTTACGTAAGAGACACAACGGCTCTCTTTAAGTGGTCACCTTTGCGGCATTTGCGTCCAGAGCACAGGGAACGGACCCTCACATAATTACACGTGTTTAATCCCAGTGTGAGGCGCGTGGGATCCGTATCCGTGTCTTAACACCTCTGTGTACTGTGGGCTTGCGAGAGCCAGGTTGTGTGTGTGTGTGTGTGTGTGTGTGTGTGACGCGCTCTGTCAAGCTCTTGGCGGATCTCACCTATCCAGCCAGGCCAGCAGGCTCTTGGCAGCGGCAATGAGGTCCACCACGGAGGTGAGGAAGTCGTTGGGGAGCTTGCGGGCGGTGCGGCCGTCGTACTGGCCGCTGCGGCGGCGGCCGGCGATGAAGTTCTGCAGGTTCTTGGCGGACGCGTTGAGCTTGTGGGACAGGGTCTTCAGGTTCTCCGTCTCCAAGCCGTAGTTCTGTCGGAAACCAAAAACGAGAGGAGAGTCTTTCGACAGTCTTTCGACTGTGTTTTCAGCGGCGTCGGCTGCCGTCGCTGTCATCCGCTTTGTTTGTTTGTTTTTACCGTTTGGGTTGTTGATTATTCCCCCACCCCACCCCCCGCATTACACGATCCCCTAAAAAAAGACCCCCCCCCTGGGATTACCTCCTGTCTACACAGATTCATCCCAACATCAGATATCTCTCTCATCTCTCTGCAGTGAGAGCGTTCGGGAAAGCGGGCCGAACATCACACAGACAGGAGCGTACACACAGAGCGTTCTCGTGCACCGGCAGTGTAAACAGAAACACAAATAATAATTTTAAAAAACAGAGGATAAACTGAGCCAAAGTTGTTGATTCGGTGCAGAATTCTAATCACTTAAATCCTTATTTGACAGGAGTGCTTCCACGCACGACTGAATATGATTGGCTGCCGACATGAAGTTGGCAGCATGTTTTATTAAAAGACTTAAGAGGAGTAAATCCTGGCTTAGATAGCTAGTAAACAAAACAAAAAAGGAGTAGCGGCAGTGGCCACCCAGGGAATCCAGCTCGCCTGCTTAAGTCTGCGTGAACATGGGAGGATCTACCAGAGCCAGTGACCCATCTCCCCGCCCTCACTCCCCCTCAAGCTGTCACCTCCGATGTGTGGAGAACACCCATTACCCACAATGCCTCTGTGCACGTGGGGGGGGGCCTGTGGGCGTCTGTCATGCCAGGGTTTCGAAGGTGGGGGGCCTGGGGGGAGGGGGGGGGGGGGGGGTGGGCTATGAGTAATCATATTTAACGCAGCCGCGTCTAGCTGAATTTTCAGCAAATCCTCGTTGCGTAAGGGGCTTTGGGACCGAGGCTTACCCCCACGACTGGAGAGGGTGGAGTGGGCTTTGACGAGCATCTGTGACCTCTGGAACCTGGATTCTACCGTGCTCTCGTCTCTCTCCGTCGCTCCCTCCTATTGTGCCTCCCACCTCTTCCAACTCGTCATTTATGACCCTTTCCATCCATCCATCCATCCCACCCACTCGGCCATTCTCTTTTTCTCTCTTCTCTCCCTCTATTCATCTCCCGATCCGATTGGTCATCCCACTCAGTAATCAAGAGTGCTATTCACACCCAAATCACCCAAAACGCCGGGGTGGCACATGGAAATAAATGAATCCGGGGGGGGGGGGGGATTATCAGAGATTTCCATTGTTTACTTTCTCTGTAATCAATTACAGGAAGTGAGTTTCCCTCCAGCACACAGTCAGAGAAAAAAGGGTCTGAATAAGAAGACCAATAACTAAACCAAAGACAACGCTATCAGTCCAAAAACAGATGTCACAAAAAAGCAGAGGGAAGATGAGCCGACACGAGGTAAAATATCCGAAATCAACAAAGCAAGAAGAAAGGTCATAGGAATATAACGGGGGGGAAATAAAAGATTTCGGACAAAACGTCCACGTCATCCAAATCCAGTCTGCGTCGGAACATTTGAAGGCAGCACTTTCCTTCTAATCCTCACAGAGTCTTACCAGTTAAGCACCATGCATCAACTGCCTTCCTGACCTCTGAATCCCGAGCTCTTAGCTACTACTAAAAATAACTCAAATGACTCAAATTAGCCCCAAAAGTCATGAATCATTCGGGGGATTAAACATCTGAACCTGCGATTGCAGCTGTGTGTGAGATACCTCGGCGTAGCCCCCCCCTGGCATTCGATTCACTCTCTCGTCTAACTTCCTTGACTGCCCTTTGACATCTCAGACTGAGGCCTCCGGGCAACACGCCCAGTGAGGGGGTGGACCCTACCAGAGCGCAGAGCAGGTCCACGGCCTCCAGTATGAGCTCCTGGTGGCCGATCCTGGAGACTCCCAGGTCCTCCAGCTCCTGGTGGGTGATGCGGAGAAGCTGGTCTCCTGCGACCTTCTCTCGCTCGAAGGTCTTGATGTACTGCTGCAGACAGTCATCCAGACCTGCAGAGCCAGGAGAAAAATCCAATTTTTTTTATATTACAATACTTGATTGGGTACTTGGTATGCATGACATGTATGACAGTGCTGGGTAGCTAGAATTTCATGTCGATTGTGATCTTGTACGTGACAGGTCTGGGCTCTTTTCTTTCAATTTGCCATGACTATAGTTAGCCTATTTCAAATGTCCCTCTAAACACAGCATTTCCTATGACGGCACTCCTAAAGCTATATGATCCGAATGCCATAAACATTACATTATCTTCATATAACCTATATGCTGTATGGCACATTCTCTAAATACGCAAGGCAAAGTACCATTTGAAGTTAAAGCAGGCCGACAGTTTTAGATCCAACCCCTTCACATCCCAACTTCCTCTTAGACGTTGGCCTAAATGTTCTGCGTGAAGATGTTCTATTATGGGGTCAGCGCTGTGTGGCGAAATGTCCTCGTATCAGCTCAGCTCCCCAGTCCTGAGGGTCTATCAGTGGAACTATCCCACTCCATCTTGGATTATCACTTCATCTCTTGTTTGTGTGAGTGTGTGTGTGAGACAGAGTGCACATAAGGGTGTGTGTGTGTGTGTGTGTGTGTCTGTGTGTGTGAGTGTGAGTGTGCATAAGGGTGTGTGTGTGTGTGTCTGTGTGTGTGTGTGAGTGCGCATAAGGGTGTGTGTGTGTGTGTGTGTGTGTGTGTGTGTGTCTGTGTGTGTGTGTGTGTGAAGCTGGGCGCAGCAAGTGTGACCGTGCTTGGTTTAATGCAAGCTGACAAACCGAGATCTCAGAGATGAACACACGTGGTACTGCTGAACACACACTCACACACACACACACACTCACACACACACACACACACAGAGCCATACAAGCTACTAGAGCCCACCCATACAGTAACTACCAGCACTACATTCTTCACAGCAATATCCAAGCATGTTCGTAAGCGCACACAACCCACTCACGAGCAACAGTTGACTTGACACAGGCCTGTCACGACGAGCAAACATTTGCTCGCTGTGTTACACAGTCACGCTTGACAATCCTCCACATACTTTCACCTTGGGTCAAACACCAAGGTGTTGGACAAACTGCATCTAGGGCGGCCATCTTGGCTATTTAATAACATCCGCTGCTTCTGTGTACTCTCACAGAGCCTCAGTTCACAGCTATGCAAACCAAACAGTATCCAGCCCGCTCTTTCCTTCTCTCACACACTCACACATCCTCAAGCACCGTTCCCCTCAAATAGGGACAGACCTAGTTGGCAGAGGCTGATGTTGTCACGGAAACGCTAACCCCCCCTCGCTCCCTGTCTGTCCCCCTGCTCCATATGGAAGGTGTATGATCGTTATCCTCTCATAAACACACAACAACACGCGACACGCAAAGGTCACACGTTGCACAGTCCAGTCTAGAGGAGAGGCCTTCGAAAGGAAAGTTGTGGCAAGTTGATTGTGGTCCACATTTCAATTGTTTCATCTCCCGCTTTACCCTCTCTCACTCTGCTGGTCCCCCTGCCCCCCCCCTGCCCCCCCCCACCCCTAATCCATTCCACCACCACCCCCTCTCGGCTCCCTCTCGAACAGTGCTGTAGGAGAACTGGAGTATTTGATCCAAACCCAGTGTGTTGACCGGCCTAAACCTAATGAAGCATTCGGCTGAAGTTCAGCTGGCAGCTAAATGTTGGAGAAGCAGCAAAAGGATAGTTTCATGGCTTTGCATACAATTTCAGGGCTTAACAAATCAGCCTCTTTACCAAGTTAATCGAGACCCATTTGTCAAAGGAGGAAATCCCTCATGTTGCTATAGAAACCACAAAGCAGAGTTTTGGTTAAATGTCTCCTTGTCTGCATAACAATAGTAAATAAACAAATAAGTAAAGAAGGTAGAGGCAACATTTTAGCCTGAAAAAAAAAACCTTCCTCTAGATGATCAAGACCCATCCTGTATATAATCCCACCCTCCAAACACACACACACACACTCACACACACACACACACACACACACACACACATACACACACACTCACACAGCGCTAATCCACTGTTAATTGCGAAAGTAATGAGACTTAGTTATGTCTAGTGCTACAGACGTTATTGTGTCGGCTCTCTGGAGAGGGGGCATGTATGTTAATTTGCATCATTTTAAATTGCCAGGAGACTTGGGTAGAGCAGACGTTAAAATAAGAGAGAGAGAGAGAGAGAGAGAGAGAGAGAGAGAGAGAGAGAGGAGAGAGAGAGAGAGAGAGAGAGAGAGAGAGAGAGAGAGAGAGGAGAGAGAGAGAGAGAGAGCAAGAGAGAGAGGAGAGAGAGAGAGAGAGAGCAAGAGAGAGAGGAGAGAGAGATGATGACAATATCAAAGGCCATTTCAAGTATCAAGTGATTGCCGGCACCTGTTTTGTTTGCCGTAATGAAGGCTTTTAATGTTGAGGAGTGAAAGAACGAGAGAGAAAAGAAGGATAGGAGCTTTCTTTTCAACTTGGTGTGTCGACCATTTAACCATTATAAGCGAGCAAAACATTGATGGGTTGCACCCAAAACATTTAGAGCACAAATAAAGATGACAAGTCACGTGAATTTGAGTTCATCCTTGAAAGAACTGACCATATTTCACAGAACTGACTCGACAACAAGAGCAAAGACATGAGTTTTGTCCTTTTTTTCCTTCATTTTTCGAGGACATATTTCTACAGATACATTTGATAACCCCCCACAGCAGTTGGAAAGCATAGCAGGAGGTCTGCATAAAAAGAAATATGTTCTATCAAAAATATGGGTTTTCATTTAAGTTGGGAATGAATGAAGATGTGATGATACGGTGTAAAAAAAAAAAAAGTCACAAAAAAAGAAGCTAAATTTACTTTTCATCAAAAACACCCCATGCTGATTTTCAAACACTGGAGACATTTTTTCTTTGGAAGGATTTGTAGTGAAGAGCCTTGGTCACTGAAAACACCATGGGGGAGGAAGAGTGGCATTATGGGAAGGTCACAGGGTGCTCCTATTTGGCCTCCAGTGACATCACTGAGCCGTATGCTAATAATGGGAAGTTCTGAATGCTAATGATGAATTTCTGTTTGGCCCCTTAGGGTCTACGGAGGGACGCGTAGACAAGATCTCCTTTCTCTTTCTCTCCACATCTCTCCATCCTTCACTTTCTATTATCATTACCGAGCTCTGGGTCAAAGAGTTGTCTGAGCTCCACTCGTCGCATGCGGATCACCGTAGGGCTGTCCCTGAAATCGGATCAAGCATCCTAGTCACAGTTGACTCTGAATTGCATCTTTTCACTCCCGTTGCTCCCCAATGTCCTACTCTAAACCTGACTCTCAACACACACACACACTCACACACATAGATACACAAGTTGTTCTGAACTAAAACTGGTTGATGTTCAACCCTCCCACTCCCAGGCTATAATGTGTCTCATCCCACAGCACCACAGCCCCACAGCCCCGCAGCCCCACAGCCCCACAGCCCTGCCCCACAGCCCCACAGCCCTGCCCACAGCCCTGCCCCACAGCCCCGCAGCCCCACAGCCCTGCCCCACAGCCCCGCAGCCCCACAGCCCTGCCCCGCAGCCCTGTGCTGTTTGTGCAGAGCGTGACCGAATTAGTTAGCATGTGCTGGAGCGGAGGAGGTGTAAGTAAGTAAAAGAACACACTGGAGCTTCACCGTGAGGCTATGCTCCACCAACATGAGTTCTCTGGACTGTGTAGACAAGCCCAACATGCAGAAAGGACACAGTAACATGACATGAACACACGCGGAACATACACGTGTTCACTTAGGCTTAGGAAGTCAGGAAAAGTTGGGGACATTTTCTGTTGTATAAAAACCTGTACAATCTGTTTGTAAGATAGCTATCTGGCAGGGCATGTTGGACTGTATGTGTGTGTGTGTGCGTGCGTGTGTGTGGACTGGTATGTCAATCCACCAAGGCTCAGCTTAAGGCTTGCTGACCATCTATCCAGAGCAGCAATGGTTTTAACTGTAAGACTTCTTCCAATACCATGTCTTATACAGGCCTTAGGTCATAAATAACATTACTGACACATGAGTTTAATCCATAATCTGAACAACATCATAGTTTGGGATAAAGTTGGTTGCAATTATGCAATGACTACTACTACTACTGTACAGCAGTCTATAGGTCACTTTTCTTTTCCTCAGTTTGCGGGTATAGTTTCAGCTTTTGCGGTCGAGACACTTTCACCTCCTCGAGACAAACCAAAACAAGTGCTACGCGGTCATTTTGGAACAGCCTACTTTACATATAACCAATGGCGACTCGATATTGAAATTGCATATGCGTTAAATTCCCTCATTAACCTTCAGTTGGTTACACGCATCATTTAAAATGCACAGCCTATGGTGATATCGCTTAGCAGGTGTAGCAAGACTGCTTTTCTGTGGATGGTCTGACTCAGAGTTGCTGAGGGATAATGTTGTATATTTACTATACGTAGGCATAAAGAACATGTTTCACAGCATCTTGGAAGCATTTTGGCAACATCTTGAAATATCTGTAGCCCTGGCATGGCATACCATACCTTTCATCCAGTCCACCACTTGACTTGAAGTCCACTTGCTCACAGGTTCCATGACCAGTGCCATTGTAGAAGTTTCTCAGGTCTCGTCGGACAAAAGACACAGTCGAAACCATGCAACGGAATGGTTCAAATTGAATTCTAAATGTTTACGAGGTCTATAATCCGTCGCGTGTTTACTAACAACGACGGAGGAGGTCCATCGGGATCCCGAGACGTCGATTTGGGTAGCTCGAACAGAGTCAATATTTCTTGCACATTCCTCCGCGCGTCTTGTTGCTTGTTGTGCGCTCGAATAGGTCCTTTATTTGTTATTCATGTCAGGCTGCTTCACTATTCTGGTGGCTGAGACCCTTTCCCAATTCATCCCTGAATAGGTTATTCAGAGGAGAACGCATGCCCTGTCTGTAGTCTATTTCACACTGTACCATAATTCCCGTTGCTCTAGACCACTACTCATCTCGACTGATTCATAGTCGTTCTGTTTTTTTTCTGTCATCAATGCACGTTTGCCGAGATTTCTGAGTAGGCCTATCTCCCTCCTCTTTCACTCTCTCTCACCAATGTCTCCCTCGCCCCTTTCTCTTTGTCGCCGCTGACGCCCCCAATCATACAAGCGCAGTCGAGTGGAAGGATCGTCGTAGCTTGGGTGTTTATTTTGATAATCTGGGAAACATATAGGCGGTACAACGTGTGTCGAATCATGTCAAATACTAATGAAATATTGGATTTTAAAGATAAAATACGTGCTGAACTCAACCATTAAATTACATAGGCTACGCTAGCTGCACCTGCGCATACTTCATTTAGTCTTGACCATAATTTAGTTTAGAAAAGCGATCTTAATGAGTGTGAGGTTTTGAATGTAGCGTTTTCATTTATTACCAGAATTATTCTTGCTATTGCAAATATAACAACCCCGCAGATAGCCTAGACCATCCATGTTGAAGTAAACTCCATAATCAACTTGGTGTCTCTCCACTTTATTCAATTGATATGTTTCTATTATTTTTATATCAAACTATTCAATTAGAATATTGGACTAAGTGTGAACGATAGTAAGAAAGTTGTTCCAAAGCTACAATGACAGTCACATTTGCACTGTGCACACGATTCCTGTTTTCTTGAAAGTTATGACTGCAGTCTTTTATATAATTTTAGCCATGGTAATCTTTCCTACATTTTTAGAAGACGCCCTTCTTAGAAGAATAGCCATAGGCTACTTCAGTAGGCTACTCTGCCCCCCACTTGTCCCATTGTGTGTGCGTTCATGTGTTCACGCATGCACATCGTGAGTGATAATACACCGTGACGATATGGCTTGTGTTGAACTCCTGCTATTGACTGTTAGATATGATAATGGCCCACTTTTCCTTGTTATTACAAATGAGAACAAAACAGGTACATTATAACATTGTAAAAGCTATGTTGTAGGCAGGGTATTATTTGTTAGTATATATTTAATAATAATTTAAGATGTAATAATAAACAAACAAATTACACAATTATTACCAAACCATGCAGGATTTTACCTAGGCTACATTGACTAGAATGTAACGTTCTCAATTGTCCTTTTCTGTAAATTGCACAGATAAATTAAGCCTGGCTATGGTAAACCACAACATTGCACGTTAAAAGGTGTTACGTTTCAGACGTTTGGTGATAAGGCTGGAATTGCGGAAATCAGTAAGGAGAAGAAGGCGGTGCACCCGTACAGTAGGCTAGCTACGAAGATTCCAGCTACGCTTGCGAAACAGACAAATTGAATTTGGTAAATGTGTGATCTTCATATGTGATCGAGTCCACATTGTATCCAAGGGTTTTAGCGTTCGGGTGATTTGATCGGATGGTAGTGCACTCCACTGGTAAGTTAACCAGGTACAGTTCTTGAAAGTTAGGCCAACCACGTTTTACGTAGATGAGTAAGCATATTATTAATACAGATTACGATGTTATAACATGCCTAAGCATTGTAAAGTTGCGTAGGAAAGAAACTGACCAGGTTCAATCGGGTATTGTTTGGATTGTAACACAGTGTCCACGATCAATTTAGTTTCTTTGCTACGCTTTGACAAGGAAACATACACTTCCGGGATTGTAGCGAGGACAGACAAACAGGATAGGATTGCTACTTATTATAGGCCTATTGCTAATTTGTCACGTTGAATGCGTATTTCTATGGTCATATAAAAAATAAATCAAAAAACGAATATGTGTGCGTTAATATTTGTTTGATATCAACAGGTGTGTTTAAAGCAGGAAGAGATGGACCGGTCGAATTCCGATAGTTCATTGGGGGAGGGTGCATCTGCCTGCGGAAGAAGTACACCGGATGGTGAGGGTGAGCTGGAATGTTATATTCCAGAGAGAAGACCATCCCTGGATCTAGGGAATCCGACACCTATGGACACTAGTCACTGGTAATGTCCCCCCTTCTGTACTTGTAGCCACGGTAGAGACAATGTGTTGGGAATAAAGAATGAGAAGGAATAACCGTCCCACTGTGTGTGTGTGTGTGTGTGTGTGTGTGTGTGTG
This sequence comes from Thaleichthys pacificus, assembly GCA_023658055.1. Lineage (NCBI taxonomy): Eukaryota > Metazoa > Chordata > Actinopteri > Osmeriformes > Osmeridae > Thaleichthys > Thaleichthys pacificus. Next base: position 4,018,601 of record CM042877.1, read on the forward strand.
TGTGTGTGTGTGTGCGTGCATGTGTGTGTGTGTGCACCTGTAGGCACGAGGTGGAGAGGGCCCACTCTCCAGTGCCTAGCTACACTTCAATGGAGAGTGATGGCACCCCAAAACCAGACAAGGAAGTTGAAGAAGCTGAAACCTCCACAAAGTCTGGAAAAACTTTTTAATTTTTAATTTTTTTACAACTGTAGCTTATCACCACAGCAAATCACACATACTTAAATGAGTAAATAACTTTTCTCCAAGCAAACTGTTAGCGAGGCATTTTTAGCATGGTGATTCATAGTCAGTTGTTTGTTCACAGGGTCCAGCTGGAAAGAACTGACTCTTACTCCAGCTCCTACTCTCTGGACAGCGATGACTGTGAGAGGAGAACTAAGAAGTAAGAATAAACCACTCACAGACCAATCAAATGCAATCCATCATCATTATGTGTCATGTGTGGGGAGTCAGATGGCTGAGTGGTGAGGGAGTCGGGCTAGTAATCTGAAGGTTGCCAGTTCGATTCCCAGCCGTGCCAAATGACGTTGTGTCCTTGGGCAAGGCACTTCACCCTACTTGCCTCGGGGGGAATGTCCCTGTACTTACTGTAAGTCGCTCTGGATAAGAGCGTCTGCTAAATGACTAAATGTAAATGTAAATGTGTCTGACTCTCCCTGTACGATCGCATACTCTTTGCATGTTAGTGTGTGTGTGTGTGTGTGTGTGTGTGTCATTTAGTTTACAATTGCATGAGCTCGTGGTTTTGATCTCTCACCATTGTTTCCCCCCAGAGACAAAAAGGCTCAACCGAAAGCAGCGTCTCAACTTCCTGAAAGACCAGAACTGATCAAAGACCCAGATGAGAAACGACACCCAGCACTCACAGTGGACTTCACCTTTAAGGTAGAAATAACATCATTACATTTACATTTTACATTTTTAGTCATTTAGCAGACGCTCTTATCCAGAGCGACTTACAGTAAGTACAGGGACATTCCCCCTGAGGCAAGTAGGGTGAAGTGCCTTGCCCAAGGACACAACATCATTTGGCACGGCGGGAAATCGAACTGGCCACCTTCTGATTACTAGCCCGACTTCCCTAACCGCTCAGCCACCTGACTCCCCCTCTCATTAAACTATTCCCCTGAAGTGGCTGGCATATTCGTTTTCTTTAGGGGGAATTGTCAGCATTTACGGGTCCCTTTTAGATCCAGGCACCAATTTTCTTCCTGGAGGTCAAGTCAGTTTATTTATAAAGCACATTAAAAACAGCCAACGCCGACCAAAGTGCTGAGTTGGAGGTGGTTAATAATAAAATAGTGTAAAATAATTGAATATACCCACAAGCTTATTTAGTTATTTTATGGTGATTATAATATTAACAGTTTGCATGCATACATTGTGGAGAAAGAGTTTATACTGAATAGCCTATGTTATCATTTTACCCCTGGGTAAGTTGAATGAACTTTTTGTGTGAAACTATTTAAAACACCCACACGCTTGTTTTACTTCCTTGATACCTGCGTTACCTGTTTTGAAAAAGACACACAGGTGTCGTGAACCAATCAGCATCATACACCAGTTGTGAACCAGTTAGATATTACTGATTACTTTCACCAGGCTGCTTAAACGAATAAATGAATACACGTCAATTCGAACATTTGTTGTGTGTCAACAAGGCATCATAATTCCATTCCGCATCCTCCTTTTGATCCCAGGCCATCAGAAAGACTTTGGAGAAGATGGAGGAAGATCAGCTGTGGCACTTCAAGGACACTCTGTGGAGGCGCTACCCAGAGTCCTTCAGTAGTCCTCCCCGGACCATGGACATGGTGGACCTGGTGGACAGACTGCTGGAGTGTTACGACCTGGAGGTGGCGCTGCAGCTTACAAAGGCTCTGCTCAAGGACAGGGGGCTCACCAAGCTGGTCACGTACATCGAAGACCTCATCTTGAAAAGTATGTATGCTAAAACCTCATCTTGAAAAGTATGTATGCTGAAACCATATCTTGATCCATTTGGTTTGGTTCTACCGCTATGCATGATTCAAATGGGTTGTGGAAGGAGGTTCTCTCTTTTGAACGTACTGTGTATTGCTCTGCAGACAGGGTTCATATACATGAGAGATTAATCTTCCATACATCTGTAATACCAAATCATTTTCATTAGTATTACTCAAAACGAAAGAGGATTACATTTAGGTGATAATAGCCATTTATTGGTTTTTCTCACCATGATTTCCACCACTTTTGTTGCAGATGAAGTACGTTATGAACTGAAACAAACTCTGAAGACAAAGTATAACAGTGCATATGAGGGTCTGGCCAACCAAGGAGAACAGAAGGTCTTTGACAGCATTTACACAGAGCTCTACATAACAGATAGTGGCAATTATGGGCCAAATATTGAGCATGAGGTGAGGACCATTGAGAGGCTCGACACCAAACGCAAGCCAGAAAATCGGATCACATGGAAGGACATCTTGAAACAGGAAGTGATTGAAAAGAACTACATCAGGTCCGTGGTCAGCAACGGGGTGGCGGGGAGCGGGAAGTCGATGGCGGTCCAGAAGTTCATCCTGGAATGGGCCGAGGGGAGGTCACACGAACACGTGTACTTCCTGTTCCCTCTGCCCTTCAGAGAGCTCAACAAGTTCCAGGGCGCCAAGCTGGGACTCCTCGAAATAATCCACACGATGTTCCCCGAGACCTCGAGGCTGAAGAGCCTCGAATGCGACGAGGGCAAGGTGATGTTCATCTGTGACGGCTTGGAAGAGTACTACAGGCGACTAGAGTGCCACCGCATCGGAAGCTTTCACGACAGCAGCGACAGCAGGGACTCCCACGTGGTGGTGGCCAACCTCATCAAGGGCAACATGGTCAGCAACAGCGTCCTCTGGGTCACCTCTCGGCCCCGGTGCTCCACCTACCTGCCCGCCGAGAGCGTCCACCAGCTGATGGACATTCGCGGCTTCACCGACGAACAGAAGGAACACTACTTCCGGAGCCGGTTCCCCGATCCGGCTCTGGCCGACAGGGTGATGGCCCACCTGACCTCCTGCAAGACTATCTACATCATGTGTCATCTCCCCACCTTCTGCTGGGTGGTGTGCAGCCAGTTCCAGCGCACCATCAGGGAACAGGGGCCGCAGGCGGAGCTGCCCAAGGGCATGACCCAGATGTACACGCAGCTGCTGCTGGTTCTCCTGCGCGTCCGAGACAACAAGGTGGCGTCCAAAAGCGAAGAGGCTTTCGACGCGACCGACTTCCTCCTGAGACTGGGGAAGATGGCCTTGGCCATGCTGGAGAAGGGCAAGACCAGAATCTCCAAGGAGCTGTGGAAAGAGAGTGGCCTCAAGAAGAGCGACACGGTCACTAGCAGCGGCCTGTGCACCGAGTTCATGATCGAGCAGTTCATCATGTACCAGGAGAGGGTCCAGACCTTCATCCACCCGAGTTTTCAGGAGTACATGGCTGCCCTCTACGCCTTCGTCTCCTTCAAGAACCTGGGGAAGAACGTCCTCGAGCCGGCCCTGCGGAGCAAGTTGACGCGCATTTTCAAGGAGCCCAACCTGATCGAGCTGTACCGGTGTGCCGTGGAGCGGACTTTGCAGTGCCAGGACGGAACCATGGACGTGTTCCTGCGCTTCCTCCTGGGGATGGCCCTGGAGTCCAATCAGGAGCTGCTGCAGGGCTTCCTGACCAGTAAACACAGGAGCTCCTCTGTCGTCAGGGAGACCAGCGCCCTACTCAGGAAGAAGATCAAAGAGAATCACCACCCTGACAGGAATGCCAACCTGCAACTCTGTCTGGAGGAGTTGGGCACGGCCGCGGTTAGCCGGTCGAACTCTGTGAGTGAGCAGAGTCGTTTGACAGAGCGCTGACTTGCGCAACCTTTCTGCATATTGGAAGCGAAAGCTGTGCGCGTTCTGGGTCAAAATCGGTAAGATGGTGGTAACCAAGAGGTGGGTGTTACTCCACACATTAGCCACAAGGTGGCAGCAGGATTGCAGATTTGAACTAATATAAAGTGAGCTTATTCAGCCATTCGCTGGTTTTACGATGTGGATAACTGCTTCACATGTCTTTATTGAAAGGGACACAGAATGTTGGTATTAATAAGGGAGATTTACTTTTAAGAGTTTGTGTTATTGTTATGAAAATCAGTGCCTCTGGTTCGTTACTGGAACCCTCTAAAATAAAAATGTATTGAGGAACTGTTTCACCCAAAGAGCAGGGTTTCTTTGACATTACATTTTTTGTTCGGACTGGGTTTTAATTAGATGTTAAATTAAAAAGGGTCAACTGGAATGTGACATACGATAACCCTTTTATGAGATTTTATTGTTTAAAAATATACATTTCTACATTTGATTCCACTGCAAATATCAAAATAGCAATACCAATATCAGACATACAGTTGTTACATGGGGATCATTGTATATACTGAAAACAGGTTCAACCATCTTTACAATTATTTATTTTGAATCCATAACCTATTTTATGATTTAACTTCACCAAGGGTACTCACAATTTTCTAACTAAATCACACATTTGTAATATTTTGGGGGGGTGAATGAAAGGGCACGCATTTACAGTAAAGTCATAATAAATAGCTAAAAAGTTAATGCCCTGTATCAGCAGTAACAACTGAATCAAAATGACCCATGCTGTACATCCAAGTGTTAATCAGAATAATTCTGTTTGATACAATTCACTTTTCAGATACACTTGACAGGATTTTTCTTCTGTTTTCTATAATTTCTTCGCATTGTTGATCTTGTACTCTGTGATGATCTTTGCCTCTGAGAAGGACAGAAAGAAACTTTTGTTATCACCACGTGTGAACACAGTGTGTTCATTTAGCAGAGGCTTTTTATCTAGAGTGTCATACAGGGATTCAGACCTCCAACCTGTTGCTCTGCAGCTAAATACTCTACGACTGGGGTGTACTCACACCTCATTAAGAGTTCGGTGTGGGGGTATTTTCAGTTAAAAGTACCATGTAGTTGGTCACTTACTAGTTTGAAATTCTTCTGGTCCCTCCCAGCTGGACTAATTGCTACGCAGGTGATGTGAGACCTGAAGTCCTCTGGGAGCACTGAGGTGAACTTCAGACTGCTCTGAAGAACCTCACATTCCCCTGACCTGAAATCAGAAGACTCCAACTTATTCTTGCCCACAGAGTAGATATGCACCAACAATGTCCTATCATCAGAGCTACCTTGTGCCTTTTATGTATCTTTATTGCCTTAATGTGAGAGATAATCATGATTTGGTCATTTTCTTTTGTATTTTCTCATTGATTTGATTATTAAATAAAGTCATGAAATATTAAACATACTTACTCCTCTGTCTCAGTAATTCTGCCTTTGACGACATCTTGATTAAGGAAGGTGCCATTGACCAGCCAGTAGATCACACAGAAGTCACTAAACTTTGAATTTGTCATACAGTTTAGATGCAATGGCATACCTGAGAATTAGAGTGCACATTTAATACCACCACTACACAGTATATATCTGGGATCTTTTTTTTGTAGCTGATACAAGTTCAAACAGGCAACTTAGTCTGTTCTACAAAATGTACAGTTCAGTGTTCAAAAATTAAGTATAAAAAAAAGACATTACCTTTTCGGGCATAGATTAAATTATTTTTTGGTCCAAGGATTTTGGGAGGCCCCGGCTGAGACAAATCTGTAATATAAAAGGTTTTGTTTTTTTATAGTCTTGAATCCATTTTGTCAATAGAAAGCCACAGGCACAGCACGCACACACACACACACACACACACCTGTAGATGCTTTACACAGCTGGAAGCAGAGAGATCCAAAAACTGCAATAAACACAGAACACTCTCTAAACACACCATTTCTACTTATGTAGATGTCAGTGAAATTTGAGCAAATTAGAGCCGTTACCTGTAAGAGTCTGTGTCAACTGCATGTTGATTCCTTTTCCAACAAGTTGTTAGATGTTCCTGCTGCTTCTGACACTAGCTCTAAATGTTCGATATATATATATACACACTACTTCCTCATTACCAGATAAACAGTGAGAAGTACATAGAAACAGTTTTGACCTTAAACACACCCACAAAAAGGGAAACCCCACTCATTTGAGATCATTCCTGATCTATCTGCCTGGTTCCGGGCATGCGTCTATTAGTGAACCAATAATTAAAAAAAAAATGGTTTCACAAAAGCTAAACTACAAGGCCTCACAGATCACAATGGATTGTGTCATATACTGTAAACTAAACACATATTCCCCATGTGTCACATCAGGTCTAAAATGATTTAAAAAAAATATTCACTTGGTCATGACTGTGGCTTTTATTATAAACAGTCAAGAAAACAAAACATGAACAGACAAAACCAACGGTGAAATGTTATCTGCCTTTCAGCCTACTACAGTACCTGGAGAACCACCCATGGAGAGCAGGGAGGAGGGGGGCTGAGGACCCCCTGGGGGGGGGCAGAGACAGGCACCACAACCCCTCAGCCGCTGCACACCAAGAGATCCCCTACCACAAGGTTGTAAGATTTAACACAAAAAAAAAAAACTAGTTTGACTGGCCCTCTATAGTGGTCCAAGCCCTCACCTGGGACATTTACCCCTCGTACCCAATATAACACTTTAAGACAAGAGTCTGAGACAAGCAACCCAATCAACCGCTTTACTAGGCCATTTCATTAACAATGCAAATGCTTTAGTTATGATTTGTGATGAGAAAACAGAGGAAGTAAAGAAAACATTAAATTTGACATACAAACCCATATCACTAGTAAAATTCAAATTAATCTTAAATACCAATACAATGTGCCTATAAATATATACAAAAAGTACACGTTTAGACACTGTTTATACAGGTTAATTAGTCCATTGTGGGGGCAGGGGCGGGGGGCAGGGGCGGGGGTTAGGGGCGGGGGGGTCCCCCTGTTTTCCTGGCTGGTGCAGTCTCTTCATCAGGGGGCTTGGGTGTCCTTGTCCTTCACAGCACCAGGTCACTCCAAGCCCAAAATGTAGTTGATGCCTTGCACAAGTCCAATGATGACCGGTTGCCATGCGACAAGGTAGCGTAGCCAGTCCAGAAGCTGACCATACATGACATGTGGCCTCTCCCAGCTATGACTGGATTAAGGAGGAGATAACCATTAGTCATCAAAACGGACTCCTCTATACTCACTTGCTATGAACAAGGACTTACACTACAGAGAGAATGAATTTTTTAATTTGTACTTTTTTTTCTATTCTAACCAACGGCCTATTGACTAAAATCAGCATGGGAGATATTCTATAAATAAATCATTTGCGTGTTCATGTGTCGAGGTAGGATTCCAAGAGGTATGGTTAGGAAAATGTTTGGTCATCGTGGTTGGAACTGACGGGAAGTAATTTATAATCTCAAAAAGGAACAGGAACTTTGCTGACCAATAATCATTCTACATGTGTAAAGGATGACCTGTCTACGATATTTACAGGCTCAACCTCAAGTTTAGGGTACTTCCTACACGTGACATGCATGTGAAATGTAGAAGGTTCCAGTCTACTCTGGACAGAACGTCCAAACGTCACTTAGCCTCTGTGAGGCGTTTCCCAATAATGACCAACACAGGAAGGGCATAGGGATTACATACCAGACTGACTCAAATAGAAAGAGACAGAAAACCTACGTTTTTGGGAAGCAAACCAACAGCATTTCAAAAACCAATGTCAAATCGAGACTTTCAGGGGGATCGGAGAACAACAGTACTACTTGTACTCGCAAAGTAACTCAAAAAGTCCATTATATTATTGTTGCTTGCTTTCCTACGAGTACACTCTTGCACTTTTCGAGGTTCATGTTGTTTAATTTGTAACTTGTTTAACTCGTATGTCTCTTCCTACTGGCACTTATTTGCTTTTCACAATGTATGCTTCATGTTTTGGCTATACCCGCAATGTTTTGGGGCTATCTCGTTGTTTATGATCGTTGACCCTATGCTCTTTTGTAAAGCTCTCTCTTGGAAGTCGCTTTGGATAAAAGCGTCTGCTAAATAAGGGAGTAAGGGAGTCAGGTGGCTGAGCGGTGAGGGAGTCGGGCTAGTAATCTGAAGGTCGCCAGTTCGATTCCCCGGCCTTGCCAAAATGACGTTGTGTCCTTGGGCAAGGCACTTCACCCTACTTGCCTCGGGGGGAATGTCCCTGTACTTACTGTAAGTCGCTCTGGATAAGAGCGTCTGCTAAAAGACAAAATGTAAAATGTAAATGAATAAATGTAAATGTAACAGAGGAAAGGATACGGGTTACTGAACATCCTCTTCAGGTCCACTTTCTCTTTGCAGTACGGACACGTCTGCTTCTTTCCGACGATGCACCATCCTCGTATGCAGAACTCATGAAATCTGAGGGCAGGGGATTAAGGCACAAAACTAAAGGGAGCCAGTGGTGGACAACTCACATTGTCTGACCCCCAAAAATGTCACATTATAATGACAACAGTGTATAACACAATTCCATTCTGTCGTCACCACATACAAAAATGAGCCATGATTCAGAGTACTCTGAGATTCAGAGTTCAACAAGGTCATCGCCGTGAAACATTCACTGCGTCACACATCAGTCATGACGTTTTTGTTGTCGTTTAAAAAAAAAATAGAAACAGGAAGTTATAGGAAGAATAGCACCGCAAGTCACCATGGTAACAATCACAAACTTCTTATTTTGGCCTTAGATCCTGTGCATTTTTCTCCATAAAAGGATACACATGGTTGCAAGATAGTCTGTAGGTGTTCTCGATAATTCCCTCTTCGCTAACATCGACAAGGATGGGCTGGCCACACACAGCACAGATGCTGTCTGAGAGATGTTTGGTGGGCATACCGGACGCACTGTAGTACTGAAAGGGACAAAAATGACCACTTACTTGGCTTGGATTAAACACGATTCTGACAAAAACAAACCACATGATTAAAAACTTGGCAGCACTCTTGCCATGAGAAAGCAGTAGTGGAAATGTTGAAGTGACGTGTTCTTAGACTCACTCCGACTGTGGAGGCCATGAAGTCTGCACACATTTCGGCAAAGTCCCTGCCCAGCACCCCGTAGTACAGACCGTAGAACAGTAAAGAAACACCGAAGTCCATGGCATCTTCCGGCTTTATTCTGGGGGGCAGGAAACAAAAACATATCAGCATTAATCAGTCAAAAGCTCTCAAACAATAACTTCAACAGGCTCAAATGTATTAGGACTTACCTAAATATCAAGTTGAGACCAAAAAGTGTAAACATGACGACGGTGTAGCCAACTATCCCAGTGGCATAGCTGATCTTGTACAGGAGAAGGAACCACTTGTAGACAAGCCTGTGAGCATGACGACAAGAGCATAGACGTTTCAGCTTCAAAGGTATTGTCAGGGTGCAAGCCTCCACAATGCAGACTGGGCAAGTGACGTCTGTGTGCAACTACTGTGGTCGGGGAGCTGAAAGGTGTGTTTGTGCAGCAACAGAGAAGGTTTTGTGCCGAGTATTAGTCCTCTTGTTTAAAATAAATCATGTTTAACAACAGGAGGAGCAAGACCCCTGAATGCCCAAGAATGGGGAACTGATCCATCTCCCACTGTACCTGGGAGTGGTGCAGTCCAGGGGCTTGCGCGTGGCCCGGAAGGAAACGAAGGCTGTGACCACGGAGAAGACGAACCACGTTACCAGGAACCTCCACCAATGAAGTTTGGTGGTGAAGTAGAGAGGGACCACCCACATCTGGAACAGGGTCACCAGCTACGAAAGCAAACATGAGAAGACGCGTCTAAAGTGGTGACTTGGGACAACATCCGAGTAAGGAATGACCACTGTTGGTTGGGTATTATTTTGTATCTGTGTGTTACAGGTGAAGGCATGGTTATCAATCTTACGTTGTAGGACTTGGGGTGCCTCTGTTTCCATTGGACAAGGACCAGCTGGGCAACAACCAGGGTGACAATCAGAATCAGCACCATCTCTGCATGCATGGCCTCGTGCCCCTTGTGTTTGGCATGCATCCTGGCATGCTCCACCCTAAGGACACAAACATGAGATGGTTAGCACGTCTCGGAGAACGACTTAAGCTCATACTTGTGCCACTCGATTATAGAGTTACTGTTTCATTCCAAATGAATGAACTGTGTAACTAACCTCCACTTCTCCTCTGGTGAAAGCTGGGACAAGTCAATCTGTCATGGAGAAAATAAACAATAAGTATTACTAAGGGTGCCAACATCCGAGTTTGTATTCATGAGAAAAGGAACCATGAAAAGGAAGCAAATTTGTTTCTGGAATACTCTAGCATGTTAGTGATTGGAAACTGCCTGAGACATTTGCACTTTGGATCATAACGCAGAATTAGCAAATAGTAATGTGGCCTTTGACTCTCCTGCCAAATCACGTCAGATATGGCATAGTACCTAAATCTATTTCCGCATAATAGTCCATGTTAAAGTTACCTATCTGATGTGAAATGACGTAAACAAGAATCAGACGTTAAGTAGCTGACCAGTTAAATGAGCTAAATACACCTGTTTAGTATATTATGCTTGCATGCTGGCTACAACGGATTGATTGCAATATAGCTAGATGGCAAGCTAGAAGCTGCATGACAGCATTTTAGTGTTTGTCGACAACAACGGCACCACAGTTCTTTCAGGCATAGTGCAATTCAAACTGCACTCCATAACCAAAATCTACTGCCAGTCCAGAAATGCGAATAACAAATCTATGGTGGCAAGCTTAGTAGCTAAGCTACCCCCTTCCGCCTGTGATGGTGATGACATGTACTAGTTAGCTATCTATAGCCTAGCTTAGCTAGCTAGCTAGCCAGCAAGAAAGGGGTATTTAATTCGTGCTTGCAGCATCGTGGACGCATCCCCTTTTTTACAACTACCACCTTTTAGGGCGTCAACATTTGGGACTGTGACATCCTAACCTGATTTGGTTCATCGTGATGTCCCAGTCCATGATCGTGTTCTACACCATCAACCTCCACCTCAAACACCCCGGCCATCTTCGGGGAGTAGGGAGTGCTTATTCCGGGTTGAGGAAGTGTCTTCCAATCAAAACGCTGCAAGAGAGTTCTTGTTCCTAATGTCAACATGTAGTAAATGGTACACTCGTTTTGGTGTTCGGCAATAGCCGTTTGTTTATCCAGTGGACACAAATTAGTGTTTATTTCTCCACCACAGCATTGGCCGAATGATGCTCGTGTCTTAAACCAAATAGCGAACCTCGAACGTACGGCACCATTGCAATTAATTTATTAGCATACGTAATACATACATATTTAAATGTATCCGGCAACTGAGCGAAGAGTCACAGTACAGATATCGAGCGTACCTACAGATTAACATGCGATTTGTGTCGGCCTTGGCGGGTAAAATCAAACACAACTAGGAAGTAGGCATGTTGTTTGAGGGGGTACGGGTAGTTCGATCTATAGAACTATCAAGCCATGGCTCCGGTAAAAATAAAACACGTCGTTTCTTTCACTTCACAGGTAAACATGTTAGCTATTATAACTGTGCATCTAATCTAACCCGTTCTCATTGCACAGCCTGTAAATGACATGCCTGGGAGTTTTGAAGGGTCTATTAGTATAATCTAGCTGTCTAGATTAGAAGTTTCAGACTATTGCTATTTTCCTTTCATTGCAGGACCCCAAAAGTACAGTTGGCAACCTGTTTGGTGAGGATGCAGGCACCCGATCTTGGCTTTGTAACCCGCAAGATCACAGTGGGGTCCTTAAAGCAGAGTTGCAATTGGAGCATATCACTTGCATTAGATATATCGATGTGGGTGAGTCTTTAGATAATAATGTGCTTTTTGCAGTTTTACGAAATCCAGAATGAACATCAATGATGATGTTGAATATAAAGAACGTTATTGCGCTACTGCAACTGCTTTGCCTCTCTCAAAGGGAACTGTGGATCCGCGTTCATCCAGATTGATGTAGGGCGCTCGTCTTGGTCGCTGGACCACCCATACACCACCCTCTTACCAACCACAACCTTAATGAGCCCTGCGGAATCACGGCAGGGCAGCGTCAGGACGGGAGTGCGAATGTTCAAGAAAGGTGCAAATTAAATACTAAGTCTACATGTCTCTTTTATTAGCCTATACCTCATGCATGAGATATTGTCACATACAATTGGTTCAAAGCAATGGCTAGCATCAAGGCCGTAATCATAATATATATTGGGGGGGACACATCCCCCCCCCCAATATGAAATTATCATTTAAAAAAATTATTAGTCCCCCCCAATGTTGACTCCATGGCTACGGCCTTGGCTAGCATTCTCTCTCAAGAGTGCACTGTACTTAGATACACAGTGTGTGTACACAAACATATCTGTCCTCTCTCAGGTGACTTCTTGTCAGAGGGTGCCGAGGACAGCTGGGACCGAGTGCGAGTCACCTGCTCTCAGCCCTTCAACCGACGTTCCCAGTTCGGCCTGTCCTTTCTCCGTATCCGAAGTGCCCAGGGGGAAAACGACTGTGTTCCCACACAGCAGGTTAGCTAAGAGAACCGGGGGGGGTGGGGGGATCGGGGGTCAAGTGTGTTTAGCATAGAGGCCAATTGCCTGGTAGTTGCAGTTGGCTGCGGCGCTTCAGTTGAATATGGTGGAAGGTAAATATTAGAATTTGGTTGTTAGACTTGATTGTTGTACTGGTGGAATGGTGGAGTGCAAATTTTGTATCATAGGTTGATTTTCTCAGTGTCTTTGTCAATTCAGAAAGCCCTGGAAGGACACTCACCAGATGTGGGACAGTGGCTCTCCAGCCCAGCAGTCCAGAAAACCTTCTTTCGGGAAAAGAGTCGGTAAGACATCACAGGTCCTACTACCGTTTTCTTTGACTATCTAAACTTAAATAGACCACCGATTTGGCCCAATGTTGGATCGATTGTGTCTATATAATGTATGACGTTAGAGGGGTTTGTTTCCAGCAAGGACTTTCCGATGGCTTCTGTCGGTTTGAGTCGGACGGCACGCATGGTACTTTCAGCTGCCTCCTGCCACCCTGCACCGAAGTATATATCCAACACACCCTCTAGTCCTCCAAACACACGTGCCTCCCCCTCGGCCAAGGCTGACACATCTACACCTTCCACTGCAGAAGAAGATGTACTGACCAGTAATATACACCCGCACACAGGTATACATGTATAGATTTTTCACGTTGACTCTCAATAATCCATGCGTCAATCTGTTTTGAGTGGTCAATACGCACACGTGCTTAGTGTTTCATAAATGCTTTTCAGCTTCGAAGGCGTGTTTAATCTCAGCTCTCAGCCCAAAGGACAATAATAATCTCAGACAACCAAAGAGAAAGAAAAACTCCAACACAAGGTATAATATGATAACGTCAAGAGTTCTGCAGTGGAACTTCTGTAGAATTGACTAAATCGCATGACATTTCTGCGGTCAGAAACAATAGGCCCTATAGCTTGTATGCCCTCCTGTGTTTCGGCTATTCTTAACCCTTCCCCAATCTCTCTCTAGATGTGATCAGCTAAATGAGACTCCCTGTAGTAAACAGGGAAGACCTGCGAGCAGGAGGTCTCCCTCACCAGTCTCTACAGCCCTGCTCCCTTCTCACTCCTCTCCTGCTGTAGATATAGAGACCACTTGCCCTATATGTGGAGGTATGCATTCGTCGGCGTAATGAATCCGTGTTTGATAACATGTCTGATCAGTCTCCAGTTCCATAAAATATGTTATTTTCTGTCTGTCTCTCTTCCACAGAGATGTTCGCGGCGGAATACCTACCTCTCCATGCCTCTTCCTGTCAGGGGACAGACGCAGTGCACCCTGGGATTGTGAGTTCTCTCTCCCCTGTCCCCTGAGCCTCCCTCTAGCCCGGAGGAGGACATGTTTCCTTGCCCTCTCTGCTCCTTCCGATTCCCTGCCTCTCGCATCCAGCTGCATGCCAGCACCTGTGAAGAATTGAGCCCCTTCATTTGGCTGGACTGAGCTCATTAAAATTGGCTACATATGTCTTTATAAATTCGTAGTTACTCTTTTGTTACAAAATATATTTTGTAACAGAGACTTTTATATTTCTGTTTTCTCTTGATCACACGAAGCTTGTTAAGAGAACCTTGTTTCTGCTCGTACATGTTTACGATTTAAATGTTGTCTATTAAATGATTACACACTAAAATAGTATGTATAGTTACTGCTGTGATGTTTGAATGGGATGAACAAAACCAACGATTTATAATAAAATGTTAATTGATGTTGACTTGTTACTTGTTGTTCCTTTGAGAACCTCCATCCCTCATTTCGTTCCTCCGGGAAATGGTAATGGCTGCTACCTGTTACCAGTTGTCTCTTTAGCACCACGACACAGTCTTAAAGAAGGGGGGGGAGGCCACTGTTCATCCTGGTGTGGGGAGGGGCACAACCCTCACTTGGGTCTAACCAGGCGTGAGACACCCTGAAACCTTCTTGTTTTTTAATTGGCCCTGTCCCATGGGGGCAAAGACGTGTTATTTGGTTTGTGAGGAGCAATTTCATGCCTTACAGTCAGTTGAGAGCACATGACTGCAGTGTTCGGTCGGTTTGGAGCACACGCCAAGACCAGCGTTTCCCTCTGCTACCCTCATCCATCCTCAATCTTTCAAATAGTTGGACTGCCAGATAGAATGGAAGGTCATCTGATTTAAGGACAACTACTCTGTTATCTGTTATCGGTATCAGAACTGCTTGACCCCTAGAAAATATGGAAAATCTCACGGTAAGATCTTTCTGAATGTTTACTAGAGAGAAATGTCAAACATGTTACGGTAGTCCTTGAAAACATTTAGCAAAAACAAGTTTTATTTACTAGCAGTAGATTTTATCATCTAATATTCCAAAGTGGCTGTACTTGTAGGTTAAAATGCTTTTATGTCAAATGCTTATTCATTGTAACAACATTGGGGTCTCTAGAGTACACTGGTTGTCTTGTCAACAAAAGGCCCAATGTTAGGACCTCTGGATAGCTTGCAGCTTCAGGTTTTTTGTCCCTTTTTAGGAAAATGGTTAAATCAGAATGAGTCCTGCATGTAATTGGCATACAAAGGGTCACACAGAACTAAAAAAACGACACACATTACCATGGAGGGAGGGATTCTTATCAAATCATCATTGAATTGTTATCTATATATCATATTTCTAGTAGATTTCAATGCTATATTCGATCTTAAAAAAAGAGGGGGTTCGTTTGTGTCTTGGCATTGGTTTAAAAAAACAAAGTGAGCGCATACAGTAGCTCTCGTTGTTCTTCCCTGTGGTTTTAGCCGGAGCAATGGCGCGAGATCGTCAACAAGAAAATGCGCTTTCCTCCGGCGCTCATCGCCGCCATCCATGAGGGGAACATAGCCATGGTGTCCAGTCTGCTGAAGACGGGCGACGGCATCATCCGCCAGCTGGATGACTCGGAGGACCGTCTGTGGAGAGAAGCCCTCAACCTCTCCATCCGCCTGGGCAACGAGGACGCCATGGACACCCTCCTCCAGGGCATCAAGTTCGACTTCCGCCAGATCCACGAGGCGCTGCTGGTCGCCGTGGACACCAACCAGCCGCGCGTGGTGAAGCGCCTGCTGGATCGACTGGACCAAGAGAAGGGCAACAAGATGGACGTGCGCTCCTTTTCCCTGGCCATTTTCGACCAATCCATCGACGACTCCCAGTTCGCCCCTGGGGTGACCCCTCTGACCCTGGCCTGCCAGAAGGATATGTACGAGATCGTCACCATGCTGACCCAGAAGGGCCACGTCATCCCGTGGCCTCACAAGATCTCCTGCACCTGCCTGGAGTGCCGCAACGGCCGCCAGTACGATCTCCTCAAGTTCTCCCTGTCTCGCATCAACACCTACCGCGGCATCGCCAGCCGCGCCTACCTGTCCATCACCTCCGAAGACGCCATGCTTAACGCCTTCAGCCTCAGCAAGGAGCTCCGCAAGCTCTCCAAGAAGGAGCCTGAGTTCAAGGTCAGAGCCAGTCTCTCTGTTGTGTGTCGGGCCGTCCGCCAGGGATGGAGGTTGACTGCGTTCCTCTCTCTCCTCAGCCTCAGTATCTGGGCCTGGAGGAACTCTGCCAGGAGTTTGCGGTGGAGCTGCTGGGAATGTGCCGGAATCAAAGCGAGGTCACCACCATCCTGAACAGCTGCGGAGACGAGAGCCAGGACGCTCTGGACCAGCAGGCTTTCGAGGAAGGGATCCCCAACCTGTCGCGCCTCCGGCACGCTGTCAACTTCAACCAGAAACAGGTGCTGTCTCCTTTTAATGTGTCTTTGAGTCCCACGGTTAGAAAACGGATGACCCCCCCCCCTCTCTCTCTTTTACTCACTCTCTGTGTGTGTGTAGTTTGTGGCCCACCCGATTTGCCAACAGGTGTTGTCGTCAATCTGGTGTGGAAACCTGTCAGGGTGGAGAGGCAGCAGAACAGCCTGGAAGCTGCTGGTGTCTGTGGGGATCTTCGTCACCATGCCTTTCCTCTCCCTCCTCTACTGGCTCGCGCCCAAGTCAAAGGTCACGTCGTCTAAAAGACCATTCCACACCATTTCCTGTTTCACCGCCATGTCTCCCTTTACCTTTGACATTTTATTAATTGAATTTATCTAACACCCGTGTCCCGTGAGATCCCAGGTGAGATTCCCCAGTTTCTAAACACAGTTTCCGTCTCACACGGTGATGTCTCCCAGGTGGGCAAGACTCTGAGGATTCCGGTGATCAAGTTCCTGCTTCACTCGGCCTCCTACATGTGGTTCCTTATCACCTTGCTCGGGGAGTCTATCATGATGGAGATGTCTCGGGAAACCTTCGCCTCGCGCGAGCAGAATATGTTGCATACCTCCTTCCACATGGTATGGGTTGTCGGTGGGTCTGCTTTCACTTGAGTGTTCGTGATTTAAAGTCGCACTTACAGTAAACTTGTCTTTAAAAATATCCAGATATATATGTACGTACAGTTGTTTAAACTTGGGTTGAATAATAGTAAATTGGGTTGAAAAAAAACCCACAAATACACTTTCACCTCCACTGTCTCCTATAGGCTTTTTCTGGTATGAATGTAAAGAAGTGTGGATTGAAGGCCTACGTAGCTATTTCCTGGACTGGTGGAACTGCCTGGACATGATGGTGCTCAGCATGTACCTAGCCTCCTTCGCCCTGCGCGTCGTGGTCATGCTTAAGGGCCACCTAGTGTGCCAGGTACCAGATGCCACAGAGGAGTGTGTCTACTTCACCCAGACGAGTAAGAGCCATCATATAACCAGAGCTTTGTGGTAGATGTTTCTTAATAAAGAACATTATTGGACAATGCTGCTACATGTGAGCCATTTGTGTTGAAGTGTTCAATGCGAATTGATGTCCGCGTCAGTCGCTAACCGTGCGAAAACGACCTGTCTTTTTTTCCCGCCGTCCCGCAGTGCGTGACAGCTGGCGTCAGGAAGACCCTCAGCTCATCGCTGAGGTGCTGTTTGCCGTGACCAGCATGCTTAGCTTCACCCGCCTGGCATACATCCTGCCAGCTCAGGAGTCCCTGGGAACCATGCAGATCTCCATAGGGAAGATGATCGATGACATGATGAGGTCAGAGACACGCATGCACACAAGGACTAGAGTCTGTGGTTCTCTGGTGTGGTTCTGTAACCTCATATGTCGAGGGGAACCAAAGCAGTGCATTCTTGCTCGTTAACACGTAAAAAGAACGATTGTTCTCTCTCCCAAGGTTCATGTTCATATTGATGATCATCGGAACAGCCTTTCTCTGCGGGATCAACAACATCTACGTCCCTTATGTCATTTCACCTCACCTGGGAAGGTCAGAACATCGACGTATTTCCTGTTTCAGCAAAAACATCCCCCGTCACCCATTCTAGCACTCCTGAACTCAGGCAACTCTACTCTCCAGGTTTAACGAGACCTTCCACTTCCTGTTCTGGACCATGTTCGGGGTGGCCAACCAGGAATACGTGGACATGCCAGATTACGTGTTGGCGGAGTTCGTAGGCAGGGTCCTCTATGGCATCTTCACCCTCATCATTGTGATCGTGTTGCTCAACATGCTCATCGCCATGATCACCAACTCCTTCCAGAAGATCGAGGTGAGACCCCCAGGGGCCACGCTCCCGGTGCACACTCCAGGGGCCACGCTCCCGGTGCACACTCCAGGGGCCACGCTCCCGGTGCACACTCCAGGGGCCACGCTCCCGGTGCACACTCCAGGGGCCACGCTCCCGGTGCACACTCCAGGGGCCACGCTCCCGGTGCACACTCCAGGGGCCACGCTCCCGGTGCACACTCCAGGGGCCACGCTCCCGGTGCACACCCCAGGGGCCACGCTCCCGGTGCACACCCCAGGGGCCACGCTCCCGGTGCACACCCCAGGGGCCACGCTCCCGGTGCACACTCCAGGGGCCACGCTCCCGGTGCACACTCCAGGGGCCACGCTCCCGGTGCACACTCCAGGGGCCACGCTCCCGGTGCACACTCCAGGGGCCACGCTCCCGGTGCACACTCCAGGGGCCCCACACTAGGACTCACCGCTGGCTGTTTTTCCTCCCAGGATGACGCGGACGTGGAGTGGAAGTTTGCCCGGTCCAAGCTGTACCTCAGTTACTTCCGGGAAGGCCTCACCATGCCAGTCCCCTTCAACATCATCCCTTCCCCTAAAGCATTCTTTTACCTCATACGGTAGGTTTTATTGTCCCATAAACGGCCTAGAAACGTCCTCTAGACAGCAGGACAGGGCGGTCGTGGACAGTCAGTTTAACCTTACACTTCCTGTTATTCCGTGTTCTCACTCAAGGGGCATCTTCAGGCGAATTTGCTGCTGCTGTACCATGAACTCAGCAAAGGAATATCCCCCTATCATGTCTCTAGTAAGTGTCCTTTTCATTGCGGCTAAAGCACAATGCCAAACTGCTGCTCTACAATCGCTTTCTGGTACATGGCAGCACCTGGCCCAGTTTATGTGAGAAGGAGAATGACTGTATCCCTGTTTTCAGTCCGATGGGAAGAGTATGGCTGGGGAACCTCCAGAGGAGAACAAGATCCCTTACCGGCAGCAGGTGATCAGGGCTTTGGTGCAACGCTACATCGAGTCAGCTCGTCGGGAGTTTGAGGAGACCAAACGGAAAGGTATGATGCCCGTAAAACAAACTCCAACCCCTCCCACTAAACCCACAGAGCCTGAGGCCTGTTTTGGTTAAAGGTTATCCGAGAGGAAGTTGCCCTTTAAAAAACTCTGCCCTCGTTCTACAATTTCCTCCTGAATCTATTTACATGGCAAATAAATAGATTTCTGCAGTGTCATCGTGATGTGTGATATCCCTCTTCCTCAGACGTGGGTAACAGGATTACGGAGCTTAACAAAGTGGTGGGCAGGCTGCACGGGGAGATGAAGCACATCCAGAAGGTTCTGGTGGACTCGGGATCGTCGGTGGGGGTCGTCTCGGAGAACGAGGGCTCCTCCATCCTGGGAAAATACATCTTGGGGGCCAAGAACAACTTCAGGGGCTTCAACGACCAACCGGTGGAGAAGCACCTAGCTCTGAACGTGACGATGCCCAGCAAGAAAGGGTTGGAGGAGAAGGGTGTGGGAGAGGGAGAACAGGAGGTGCAGGATGTAGACGTAGAGGTTGAACGGGAAACGGATCGAGGAACCAAGCGGGAGGGGGACGTAGACGTCGTGGAAATGGAGGAAGGGAGAGCTAGCGGCGGGGCGGCGGGGCGGAGCGTCGGCGACGTGAGCGTGGAGAGTGAGGAGAAGGCGCGGCAGGACGTCGATGAGGGGAGGATGACAGAAAAGAGAAAGGCCAGTGAGAATACGGACGTCTTTCGGGGTGAGGTTGAGGAATGGCAAGAGGAAGAGGAAGGGGAAAGCATAGAGGACACAGTGACTGCTAAAGTTGTAGGAACAGTTCAAGGGGGTGGCACGGGAAGCCAGCCAGGAAGAAGTATCAACGACGGGAATGGGAAGACGTCGGATAGTAAAGAGCTAGAGAGCACGTTCAAAGTGGTGGAACTGAAAGAAAGGCGAGTGGGTCGAATCAGTATGGAGGAGAGGTGGTTGAACGGTCAGAAAGTGGAGGATGATACAAGCGAGAGGGCAGAGGTCGTGGAGAACAGGAGAGCCGGGGGGAAGGCCTTGGCGGAGAAAAAGCTTCCGTCCCCTACTGCTAGTAGCAGCTCACACGATACTGGCTTTGGCTCACAGGAAGGGGAGGGGTCCATTGATGGAAAACTAGAGGCCGTAGCCTCAGCACCATAGTTTATATAACATGTTCAAGTCTTCGTGACTTTTTGGTGACAATGAGGAAGTTGATTTACTATATCTGCAGCATATGTTCTAGCAGTAGAGTAGGTGGAGTGTGAGGCTAGCGATAACGTAGTGATGGTGTGATTTGTCAAATACTCATTTTGCACTGTTTACTGAGGAATGTTGTAATAATCTAATCTGCTCCAAGACTAAGATAACAAGGTGGGCTTGCTTAAATAATACTTGTTTCAGACTTGACTCACAATTGGTTAATGAATAAATACATTGTCGATAATAAAAAAAAATGAATCGATGGCAATGAAGTGGATGGAATTGGATGTTAAGTGCACTTTAAATAAACATTTCAAACAAATAGTTGAACATGTACTGGAATTGCTTCTGTGTATCTATTCAATAACCTGCTTGCAACATGTGAAATGAATCACTGTTGACTCTCCACAGCTGGTTAAGTTATTATGCTGTTTCCATCTCATTGCCTCTAATCAGGCTGAGTAACCTGGTGTTGCTACGTGCAGGTCTCAGCTTGCAGAACACTTGCTTCTCCCTCGAGGTTGCCAGAGCAACTCATTAAATCCTCACTTGAAGCGTCACATTCCCCCCCCCCCCCCTTGTCTCAAGACTGCACACCTGAGTTCCTCTCCCGTGTGGAAAAATAACAGGCTGGCTCAGAGATGTACTGTAGCACCAGGCCTGGGATGACGGTTGCCCTTCCTTTTCATTCACACGGCTTAAAAACCCTCCTATTGGGTTCCTAGGTGGCTCACTGGGTAGAGTACTACATGGGCTGAGGCCTTACCACAATGAACCAGGTTTGATTCAAGGCAATTTTCTGCATGTCTTCCCCTCTCTCTCCCCCCCTCTCTCTCTCTCTCTCTCCCCCCCCCCTCATCTGTCCATCTTTAACTATCCAATAAAGCTGACCAATTCTGCATCTCTCAAGAACCAATTCCTTTGTATTTTTGGGGGGCCAAAAAACAAGACGGTGTTACCTTCTGATAGTAGAATCAGGCTCCCCCCCTTCCATCACTTTTAGTGCAGGCTAATCAAACCTATAATTAAGCTCCTTTACATGGAAGTGAACTATTAATTGAAAGTGATACCACCCTTCTTATGGAAATGGCACCACCTAGTGCCCATGGAGCAGAACAGAAGATAATGTATCTGTAGTTTAGGAGTGATAAGACAGTCAATATAATCTCATTGCACCATTTTATTTCCTAAAATACATAGTTTAATACACATGTTTGGAGTTTAAGAAATCGAATTAACCCTTAAATTAACATAATGAACAATGGAGTTGACACAGTGAGTAAGCCATACTGCAAATTCGACACATATTATACAAAAAGACAGCTTAAGACAGTGCACCTTAGAGCGATAAATAGAAACCTGTTCACGAAGAATATCAGAAGATCAGACAGACGCACATGTACAGCTCGGAGCCACGAAAACAACAAACTGTTCATCTCAAGTCAGAGCATGTGTAAACCTGGAAGCAGAGCAGCCTACCGGAAGATGCACCATGGCGGGCCTAAGGCATTGGAAGGGATTCAATGCAGAGTACTTCAATGGTAAATGGGAGCAGGGGGGGGACACACACAACAACACACAGCCTGGAGGAGAAGTTTAGGAGCCAGACACACACACACACACACAACACACAGCCTGGAGGAGAAGTTTAGGAGCCAGACACACACACACGCACACACAACACACAGCCTGGAGGAGAAGTTTAGGAGCCAGACACACACAGCCTGGAGGAGAAGTTTAGGAGCCAGACACACACACACACACACCACAACACACAGCCTGGAGGAGTTTAGGAGCCAGACACACACACACGCACACAACAACACACAGCCTGGAGGAGAAGTTTAGGAGCCGCACATCAGACAGTCGTCCCTGTTCTCCAGGGAACACACCATGGCGGCCATGTTGCGTTCCTTCGCTTCCTCTGCGTTCTTGGCCGTCTGCACCTCCTTCAGCTTCTCCTTGTTCAGGGTGAACTGGATGGGGTTGGCCGCAGGCTTGGTCCTCAGGTAGTACATGCCCGTCTTCAGACCCTGAGGAGACACAGAAAAGACACGTCGATATGTATTAAAAAAAAACACTAAAAAAAACACCCAACGTCATGACGCACTTCCTCGTTTACCTCGCTGCGTTGCGATGTCAGAACCCCTCAACCCGTGGCCTACCTGCTTCCAGCCGTAGAAGTGCATGCTGGTCAGCTTTCCGTAGTTGGGCTCGGCAATGTGGATGTTGAGAGACTGACTCTGGTCGATGAAGGCGCCCCTGTCGGCCGCCATCTTGATGATGGTCTTCTGGGACACTTCCCACACGGTTTTGTACAGCTCCTTCAGGTCCTTCGTAATCTCCGGAATTTCCTGCAAAAAGGCCACAACCACACTCAACTCAGACAAGCGAATGCGCTAAATGAATTATGGCAAATGAATGAAATGAATGAAATGTGGCAATGACACGCCAGTGGGTGCAATGGTAAGAAGTGCGGTTGTGAATTGACAAGCTCACCTGGATGGACCCGTTCTGAGAGATGAGCTGGTTCTTCATGTCCTCGTTCCACAGCCCTCTCTCCGTCAGGTCCTTCAACAGGTGAGGGTTCACAATCTGTGGAGAAGACGTCGTCGAAAATGTCAGACGTAGAAAACTCGAGACACGATAAACACAGGGGAGCTCAACCCGCCTCAGAGCGGGGGTGAAGTCAGGCAGGGGACGGACAGAGAGAGAGTGCAGACCTGGAACTCTCCGGAGAGGACCCTGCGGGTGTAGATGTTGCTGGTGTAAGGCTCGATGGACTCGTTGTTGCCCAGGATCTGGGCTGTGGAGGCGGTGGGCATGGGGGCCAGCAGCAGGCTGTTCCTCACGCCGTGCCTGAGCAGAGACACGGGGATCAGACATCCGTTAAGAGACAGGAAGGATGGACAAACACCGTCTCATTTATCTATCTATCTCCATCTATATCTATTTTTTTTTTTTTTACTACCATGTTTGTTGTCTGCACCCACACCGTCAGAGCAAATTCCTTGTATGTGAAAATGTACTTGGCAATAAACCGGCTTCTGATTGGATACATGTTGCCACTCTTTGGGAGAAATGCAAAGTGGGACCCTCGTGGCACGAGTTCATAGCACTCACTTGGCAATCTTCTCCTTGAGAAGCTTCCAGTCTAACAGGTCTGTCGGTGTCTTCTCCCACATATCATACTGAAGGATCTGAAACAAAACCACAGACTGGCTTGATTACAACAAGCAACCGAATGATAAGCTCAGCTTGCTAGGATTGAAGGCCCGTGGCGGTAGCAGTGGCATATAAAAAGAGCTAGCCTAAAAGAGAGATCTTGTCCAATCACGACTCACGCCTTTGCTGACGGGACAGCCGGGGTAGGTCTCGTAGGGTCCGAGTTCGGCCGCCAGCTCACAGCTGGACTCGAGGGCGGCGTAGTAGATGGTCTCGAAGATCTGGATGTTGAGGAGCTGAGCCTCGGGGCTCTCGAAGGGGAAGCGCATCAGGATGAAGGCGTCGGCCAGGCCCTGCACGCCGATCCCGATGGGCCTGTGACGCTTGTTGGAGTTCTCGGCCTGGTTTTCAGAGGGGGGGGGGAAACGGATTGGTTTAGTGGTGTCGAGAAACTTCTAGGCCGGTTGAGAAATGGGGTCGAGGCGAGGGCCCCCGAGAGCTCACCTCTGGAATGGGGTAGAAGTTGATGTCGATGATCTTGTTGAGGTTCTTGACGATGACCTTGGTGACGGCGGCCAGCTTCTTGAAGTCGAAGGTTTTCTCCGGGGTCACGTACATGTTGAGAGCGAGGGACGCCAGATTACACACGGCCACCTGAGGCGTGTGAAGGAGGGGGGGGGGAAAGAGAGCAATGCAGTTCCATGACTTGCGTTTCGTTTATGCGGCAACTATAAAATACTCGATGACACGTCAAAGAGCCGTCATTCAAGGGGGTGGGATAAACGGTTTTCACTGAGCACGTGGACCCTACGTATCTGTATGGTCGTCGGGTGACATTTCCCCGTGTGACTGGTGTCCCCCCCCCGCCGCCCTCACCTCGTCGTGACTGGTGTACTCCACGATCTCCGTGCACAGGTTGCTGCTCTTGATGGTCCCCAGGTTCTGCTGGTTGCTCTTCTTGTTGCAGGCGTCCTTGTAGAGCATGTACGGGGTCCCCGTCTCCGTCTGAGACTCGATGATGGCGTGCCACACCTGCTGGGCCTTCACCACGCGCTTGGCCTTGCCCGCCTTCTCGTACCTGGGGGCACACGGGGGGGGGGGGGGGGGAAGGGGGCGGTGAGACTGGCTTTCTCTGCAGCAGAACAGGAGAGGAGGGTTTTCCCCTGAAGCTTTTGGTTGTGAAATGGTCTTACTTGGTGTAGAGCTTCTCAAACTCCTCCCCCCAGCATTCGTCCAGCCCTGGGCAGTCACTGGGGCACATCAGAGACCATTCCTGATGGTAGACACAATGCCACAATGAGTATTGAAGCACTAGGAGGTCGTCCCCCCCCCCCCTTTACAAATGATCTGCATCAACAGTAATACTCCCATTGAACTAATGAGTCAGGATGTGTGTTTTGCTAACCTGGTTGCTCTCCACTCTCTTCATGAACAGATCAGGGATCCACATGGCGTAGAACAGGTCCCTGGCCCTCTGCTCCTCCTTCCCAGTGTTCTTCTTCAGCTCCAGGAAGTCAAAGATGTCAAAGTGCCAGGGCTCCAGGTACATGGCGAAGGCCCCGGGTCTCTGGGAGTGGAAAAAGGAGAAGAAGAAGAAGAGATGAACCCAGATGAGGGAGCATGGGTGCAGATGTATCCCAGAGCAGGCGTGTTGCCCAGAGCCATCAGACAGGGGTGATAGATATGGAGTCATCTTTGCGCTGAGCACTAATGTACATCTGTGGAGGTCATCATGTGGCTCGGGGGGGGTTGACGGGCGCCGTGGGGGGGGGGGGGCGCGGCCGGGCTTTTCTTACCTTGTTGCCTCCCTGGTCGACGTAGCGCGCCGTGTTGTTGTACACCCTGAGCATGGGAACGAGGCCGTTGGAGTTCCCGTTCGTCTGCAAAACCAACGAGTGGCGTGAGTCACTCCATCGCGAAAAAGAAACGAGCAGCTACTCGTGTCGCCGTCTGGCACGTGCGTGACCTACCCCGGCGATGTAACTTCCTGTCGCTCTGATGCAGCTGACCGCCACGCCGATGCCCCCGGCCGACTTGGAGATGAGGGCACACTGCTTCAGCGTGTCGTAGATCCCCTCGATGCTGTCGTCCTTCATGGCCAGCAGGAAGCAACTGAGAGGAGACCGAAACGCACGACATCGTCAAGAAACTCAAACTCCCAGAATCAGACCCGACTTCTCTGCTCGATTCCATCCATGTCCCTTCTCATCCGGCACGCCCTACCTGGACAGCTGTGGGCGGTTGGTGCCGGCGTTGAAGAGAGTGGGAGAGGCGTGGGTGAACCACTTCTCAGACAACAGGTTGTAGGTCTCGATGGCTGCGTCAATGTCATTCTTGTGGATTCCGACGGCCACCCTCATGAGCATGTGCTGTGGGCGCTCGGCAACTGCACCAAAAGGGGTTAAAAAAAGGTCAATAGTGTTCCGAGACACCTTCCGCTTGATCTGTGGAACCAACAGAACACTAAATCGCTTGTAGGGCTGTTTTGGCAGCGCCTTTGTCACTGGTCCCAGACACTGGTCTGGGACAGTCGTTGATTTGCATGAATGCTAAAATGACAATCACACCTTAATGACACACCTCTGGAAAGGTGGTGTCAACAGTTGACCGAGGAAGACTCTGAAATTATTAAAAGTTGTGTTCTTGTAAATAGTTCTAAACAGCTTTTAATGTCATATTTGATATGATTTTGTTTCTTATTTTACGTATTACATTCTAGTAATAATTGTAACGCTGTAACATGTACAGGGTTTACAGACAGTCATTAACTGTTTAGCGCTCAAGGTTACAGGTAACGCACTTGTGCACATTTCTAAAATTGGAGTCAGATATTAACGAGTCAATCATCTCCCTGAACCTCTAACCAGAATTGAATTGGGTTTCCCAAGTCGGGGACAAACACCAAGCGTCTCCGGCCTTACGATTCACCACCTACACGCTTGTGTCACAGACCTGCAAACTCCTCAGAGTAAAAAAGGTGAGTGTCGTGGGGGGGCGGGCCCCCGGCTAAACTTTTTTGTGATTTTAATATGCAAATGACACATTTCTGAGCATGACTTAAAGAGAATGACACATTTGATATTTTTTTTATGATTTTATTTACAACACGGAAACGGCTGGAACTTGCAAGAGAGCTTGTTTCTCAAGCTCTCGCACCTGGCTGCATGTCGCCTTCTGGCCAGCGCCTCTGCGGCAGCAGTTGAGGATGGCAGGCAGTCAAACTCCCTCCTTCGTTCCATCTCCTTTAGGGTTGCCCGCTTCCTCAGAGCTTTGCCCTTGGTTCCGGCCAACATAGATGTTGTGGCACATCCTTTGGTCCACTGGCCCATACTTCAGGTCTTCTCTTTTTTAAACATCTGCAATGCCGTCTGCTTCTGGGTCAGCAAGGTGTGTTTCACAGTTTGGATGGCACTCAGAGTGGAATAGTTCATGCTGCCACTTCGAGTCAATGATTTCAGACATGACTGAATGAAGACTCCACCAGTGGTCCATGGGACACCGACAACGCTGCCTTTACTGCCATGCTGAGACCTGGGTATCGTCCCGTTTCAAAGACAGCTGCCCACCAGCTGACAGCACCGTCTCCTTCTCGGGAGTCAGGTGGCTGAGCGGTTAGGGAATCGGGCTAGTAATCGGAAGGTTGCCAGTTCGATTCCCGGCCGTGCCAAAATGACGTTGTGTCCTTGGGCAAGGCACTTCACCCTACTTGCCTCGGGGGGAATGTCCCTGTACTTACTGTAAGTTGCTCTGGATAAGAGCGTCTGCTAAATGACTAAATGTAAATGCAAGTCTTGCAGACTCTGGTGTACGCCATACTGGAGAACCTAGGATAAGATGAGAAGCATTTAAAAATTAACCCACCAGGGACATTTAACCTCCACAGCAGTAAAATATAGGGTTATAAATAAACAGCAACAATATCAAAAGCATCCACACAAGACTCACAAACAAGCATTACATACTAACATCAGTGAACCTAATATTCAGGGTAGCTCAGAATACGAGTAGTAGCCGTATATCTCGGAACTCAGGGCAGAGCACCCGGCTAACGCCATAGGTATGACGACAATACAATATTATAGTAAATTATATCACATAAAAAAGCGGTAGCTAACGTTAATTGAATCAAGCAAGCAAATAGCTGTCGTTTTTGCTCCAAAAAGCTTTACTTACCTTGAATTTAACAGTAAGCTTCCATTCCATCAGACTCGCGTGGTAGCCAGGCGTCTCATTCAATGGCGAGCTCAGTTGACGCTGTGTGCTTCAAGATTCTGACGCAAGTGCTAAGATTCCGATTGGCCCAGAGAAATGTCAATTATAAGCATTAGCCAATAATGTTTCGCAATTCTAAGCCTGCATGGCATGCAGATCAAGGGCAGCCTACCGCCCCGTTCTCCGGTTCTACACGATTCACGTAAATGACCCAATTGACCAAGAAAACGGCGATTGTTGCGGAAAAGCGACAAGTTTGGAGGTCTGGTGTCAGCTCACCTTTCCCGTCAATCTTCAGCAGGTAAGATCGTTCCAGCGTCTAGTACGAGAGAAGACATTTTAAAAAGTATTACTTTCTGCACGCACACACATTAGACAAGGAATAATGGTCGACAAATATGAAATTACCTTGAAGCCAAAAAAGTTGTAGGAAAAGTCCCGGTCATAGATGATGGCTGAATTGAGGCGCTAGAAAACAAACAAGAGTACAGTTGCATACTGAAACCATGTACCCATAATTCCTTATGTTGGCATCAGAAGCCCTCAACTTAGACTTACATCCTTGTGTTTGATGACGATATCGAGAGTCTCCTTGCAGATCATGGGGGAGTGACGTCCGTTTAAACGGTTGACGTAGTTGTAAAGATCCTCCATCACATCTACAGAGAGAAGAGCGTCAGCAAAGCAGGACGATTCATGCCTCAGAATACACAAATACTGTGAACCCCCCCCCCCCAAAAAGGGTCAGTTGAACAACTCACCACTAAACACTTTCTTGGTCTCCTTGTGAAGGTTGGAAACGGCGATGCGGGCAGCCAGGATAGCATAGTCGGGGTACTTGGTGGTGAGTGTGGCAGCAATCTCTGCTGCCAGTGTGTCGAGTTCGACAGTGGTGACTCCATTATATAAACCCTGGATCACCTTCATTGTAATTTGGGTCTGTGTGGACAAGGATGGATGGTTAGGGAAGTTGAAATGTTACCTACGTGTTCTATACAGTGAACAAATGCTATTGGGTCTGCAAGAGATTCTTAACTCACGGGATCCACAAAGTCAGAATTGAGTCCATAACACAGTTTCTGGATCCTGAAGGTGATTTTGTCGAACATGACACGCTCTTGGCGTCCATCTGAAAGAAATGTCACCTTCTTAATACAACAACTGACAGACATGACAAGTGTGGGCTTTTTGGGGGTTTGCTACGTTTATCATTCAATTCAAAATGTAATTCACGTTAAATGTATTATTTTATTAGTCAAATAATCTAAGCAAGGTTAGATTAAAAACGTTAATCCACCCTATAATTCAAGATAGTTAGATAATAGCCCATAAAAGCAGCACCTAGAAGATCATAAAT
Organism: Thaleichthys pacificus; assembly: GCA_023658055.1. Taxonomy (NCBI): domain Eukaryota; kingdom Metazoa; phylum Chordata; class Actinopteri; order Osmeriformes; family Osmeridae; genus Thaleichthys; species Thaleichthys pacificus. The sequence continues at coordinate 4,047,631 of CM042877.1, forward strand.
GTGACAGCCATAATAACGTTCACATCCGTCTGAGTTCGAGACATCCTCTATTATCATTCCAGTTCTTGATCTGTTAATATTTGCTAGTTAGCTGACAATGTCCACATGCATAGTAAACAGGTTAAGAAACGCCTTAGCAGCTAACTTTAGCCTTGGAAGCTAACTATTGGCGCCAACTTTGACAAAGGGACCAGCTGTGGAATACTCAAAAGCACTTGACTTGGTGACTAGCTTGCCTGTGTCGATAGCCAGGTGGACAATCAATATCCCATCAAACGTTCTAGATATCCATCACATCAACTGCTCCTAAATTAAACTACAATCTTAATAAATAGGACTTTAATACACATGATGCAATATGATAGCAATTGAGCTTGCTAGCTTAAGCCTAGTTAGCTAGCTATCAACAAATTATCTACACTTACCACGCGAATATAACTCACTATAGATTGACCAGTTGGTAAGGATTTGCTAGCTAAAGTCATACAATCAGGCAAGTTTGAGCTAGCTCAAAGTTTTATTCCCTAAGAAATAAAAAGAAACCGGTTTGACAGCAGTAAAGACACTCACCTCGCTTGATAACGTGCATGTTGACTATTTGTCTTTTCACAAAGGCTGCAAAAGAAAAGGGTCTCACACTGCTGTACAACGACTCAAACTATTATATGAATAACACTGTCCTACGAATAACCAACTAAAGCCTTCCTGTTGTGAGAGAAAGCGCGAATGACACAGTGTCCCGCCACACGTTAGATTTGTAGCAAACGTGTAGCCAATCACACGAGCCGGAAGTGGAGAACGAAGGCGGGTGCCATGCAGTCTGGCGGGTTATTTAGACATTTTGAAGAAACAAGTTCCCAGGCTTTCTCACATAATAGGAATAGGCTACAGAGTCTATAATAACAATTAATCGTTGTGTCGTTGGTAAGTTATTACACAGCGATGTACAGCAATATGTAAAAACTAGGGGATGTTACAAAAAACGACTGTCAAAACATGTATTGGTGTCTGATCTCTTGATATGTTACATGTTGTAACATTTGATCCAAAAAGACACAAAGAACCCGATTACATAAATCCTGAATATTGTTGATGATGGAGGGGCCTGGCCACCCTATTACTCCTTACCATAGTATCTTTTAAAATAATTGTGTTGCAAAATGATAGCGTGTAGGCATAGCCTATATTAAGGGACATACGCCTAACTTCACATTCCAGTTATTTTGATTTTTGTATGCACTCATTAGCAAAACGCAATTTAGTTCACAAATCATATATGGCCCTAATCATGTGTTATAGAGCATTCAAACCAAATAGGTGGTTTTGTACTGAGTAATGTGGGGAGGGACGATTAAAGAACAAAAGCTTCCTGTTGGCGGAATTGTGGTTTCCTCCGTGTCTCATGAGTGCAGTTGAAAACTGTATCGGTGTTGCATCGCATGTGAAATTGATGGCAAGAGGCGGAGCTTTCCTCTCAATCATACCGATGGGTAGCCTATCCTCCTCATGTGCCTAAAATATTTCACCCGAAACGTTTCTAATGGCCCATATCTCCCTCACACTGATGACATCGCAAACGGGTTTGAGGTTGGTTTGCAAATACCTGCAGCTAAAACAACATTCTCAGTCAATGGTTCTAGTGCAGTAGCCTCTGAATAGGTGTGGTTTAAAAATCTAGGTGAGATGGATATTTGCTGTCTTTAGAAAGAGGGCGTGCTTTACAACGCCCTGTCTCTCTTTGTGTGAACACTGCACCTGCGCTATAGCCTACACAGTATTTAGACACTTTCCGGCTATAGCCTATAGGCCTAAGTGAACTAAGTAGGCTAACATTTGTACAAGCCCCGGACTTTTCCACCAGCGAGGGTTCTTTTATGAAACCTTTATCTCAACAATGTATCGCTCATTCTGGAAAAGAAAGTGATTCAAAACCAGGAGAAATGAGTGAGGAAGCCAAAGTGGCACCTGGTTACACAGCGGCAACAACACCGCACCAACAGGTAGGAAATAATCTTGAAATGTATTTGCTCATCTCCGGGTACCGGTAGGCTAATAATTTTGGAATGTGTTTCAAGTTTGCCTAGACGTTGGTAACCCAACAGGCCCACGTCTCGGACGTAGTGTAAACTTTAGTGAAGCGAATCGGCTATATCATCACTTTGTGGGTCCTAAAATATATATATAAATCTAAGTTAATGAAGTGAACTTAGTTCGAACTTTACACGTATCTCGTGACTTAATGCAGAAGTGTAAAAGTGGCCTTAACATTTTTTGGTTTATGGACGGTGATGCAAGGGATGATGATGGTGGTTGACGACGTTGATGAATTAAGTTCCAATGGAAATACAATTGTTGCTTCCTCTTTGTGACATTTCTCGAATTCACCTCTTGTTAAAAACTGGTTTAGCCTGACATAGACCTAATTTATTCGCATGCGAACAATCAGCAGACAACCACACAATGCCCCCGGTATACTTCTCTTAACCGGTGTCATTTTTTAACCGGTGTCATTTTTTTCTCGAACTCAGCCTAAACTTGAGTTCGAGAAAAAAATGACACCCAGCTTATCTCCAGAGGTGATCGCTGACAAGGAACGTTATGATATGTACCTTAACTATTTTCTTAAGCACAAATACGTCCTAAATCGGAAAAAGTTCATAGCGACTTGATTTAGAAGTTATTAGGCCTACTCTCCACTCACCACATTAACAAGCTGATACAAAAATAGGATAAAAGTGAGCACCACAAGATGTAGGTGAGGGAGAAGGATTAGGGTTACATTATGTAAACAGAAATCATGGATCAACTGATAACACACCCGATAAATCCCAGTTTGCTGGTCCTGATCATGTTTCATCTCCGTTGTTTTATTTAGAATCCTGCACAGCTGAATGGACTAACCTTGGCACATGATGTCACCAGTTCTACCTCCCAACCTCCGTTTGAATCTCAACCCACATCCCCGGCAGCCCCCCCTGAACCTTACCTTCCTAGAGAGCAGTGGGGAGGGAAATATGAATTCCTGCTCTCTTGTATTGGATACTGTGTGGGACTGGGAAATGTGTGGAGATTCCCCTACCTCTGTTACCGCAATGGAGGAGGTGAGTAACCCACAACCAAGCTGGTATTCAGGTTTTGGCAACCAAACTGTGAATGTGGCTTTTCGTGACTGAAGATGAATTGTTATTGAAATTCTTGCCTATAATGTTACCATAGCCTTTAGGTCTGCACTGTCCTCTTCCCTGTCATGCCTTTCTTCTGGGCTAATCGGACAGCGGAAACCAGGCTCATGTTATCACAGTCGTTGGGTTAGAGAGCCGGCACTTAGGTAGGACTTGTAACCTATCCTGTAAAGAAAAGCCAGGAGTATTATTCAGAAACACCCTGAGCTGTGATCTCCAGGAAAATATGGGTCGTTTTCTGATAGCTATACTACATACTTTAAAACAACATCATATAAGAATAATAAGGTGATAAGATTTACACGGCGAGACTTTAAGGCAAGGAAATGAACAGAAATAACTGTTTCTTCGCACTGGCGGCCTTCCAGTTTCAGCCGGGGACTTTATAATGTTTTCAGGACAGGTCCCTACAGGCGTTGGGTGTCTTGTGTGTGTGTGTGGCAGCTCAATGTTACAAAACAAATAAATGTAGCCGTTCTCGATGCGCACGCCCTGCTCGTTAAATTGTCGGTGTCATTTGGGAACGTTTCCCTGCACCAGGTGTGTTCCTGATCCCCTACTTCATCATGATGTTCGTCACCGGGGTCCCCCTCTTCCTCATGGAGCTCAGCCTCGGTCAGTACGGAGCGGCAGGGGCCAATCACGGTGTGGAAGTGCTGCCCTCTCCTAAAAGGTAACCCCCTTTTGCATTGAAACGCCCTTTACAGACGTGTAGTAACAATGACTAAGGAGCCAACGACAATGAGATTACCGGTCACATGTTCCCTTGTCTGTACACACTGTGCTGATGTGTGTTTCTGTCTCCAGGCATTGGCATTGGAATGCTCTGCGTTTCCACCCTGGTATGCCTCTACTACAATGTCATCATAGCCTGGACCTTCTACTACCTGTTCAGTTCCTTCCAGAGCCCTCTGCCCTGGTCTTGTGAAGCCCTGGCTAACGTTGCCCTCTGTGGCAACATGACCTCTGGAAACAGTTCGTCCAGCAGAACTCTCAGCCCCACCGAGGTGTTCTGGAAGTACGTGCTTCTTGATGTTGTGAAGTGTGTTTCGGAGAGGTCTAATGACAGCTAGAATACGGTGAACAGTCCTTTTTCAGAAACAGCTAGTACTCTGGGAGGACATTTCGACAGATAAGCTGCAGAGGTTCTGTAAACAGAAAGGTTCAAAGGGTGACCGTCCATAGTACTGTCCATAACCATCTGTTTCAAAGGACTGGTCTGGTGTGTGTTTGTGTCTCCTGTGGCTCAGGCTTGCGCATTAGGCGGGGTGGAGGGACAATTCTCATTACCACGGGAGCTTTGGCATGGCAGTCTGAAGCTAAGTGGGAGTCAGGTGGCTGAGCGGTGAGGGAGTCGGGCTAGTAATCTGAAGGTTGCCAGTTCGATTCCCAGCTGTGCCAAATGACGTTGTGTCCTTGGGCAAGGCACTTCACCCTACTTGCCTCGGGGGGAATGTCCCTGTACTTACTGTAAGTCGCTCTGGATAAGAGCGTCTGCTAAATGACTAAATGTAATGTAAGTGTGTCGTGTGTTTGATTAGCGTACGTCGTGCGCCCGTGTACGTGTGTTCTAGTGAGCGTGTCCTGGGTGTAGTAAACAGCAAAGGCCTCCACGACCCGGGGCCCTGTCAGGTGGCCTCTGGCCCTCTGCCTCCTGGCTGCCTGGATCATCATCTTCCTCTGCATGATCAAGGGAATCCGCAGCTCTGGGAAGGTGAATCAGCCGCCTGGACGTCTGCGATACGGCCGCATACACAAACAGACATTTTGACTGGTGGTTCAGTCCCCACGGCTGTTGGCGCCATCAATCTAATGCCTCCTGTTTCCGGACTGTTTCCTCAGGTTGTTTACGTGACGGCCACCTTCCCATACTTTGTCCTCATCGTTTTGATCATCCGAGGGGCCACGCTTGAAGGGTCCCTACAGGGGGTGGCCTTCTACTTGACGCCCGACTGGGAAAGGCTGGCCAGGGCACAGGTACAGCCCCTAGTCCCGACCTGATGGGCGGGTATAGCTATACATAGCAATACAAAGCACAGTAACATAGCAACTATCAAGTTTCCAGTTTGATTTGTTTCCTCTTTCCTTGTACACGATTAAGTTGTTTGTGTATTCGACTTCTGCACAGGTGTGGAACGATGCAGCATCTCAGATCTTCTACTCTCTGGGCATTGGTTTTGGAGGGTTACTCTCCATGGCATCCTATAATAAGTTTGACAACAATGTGATCAGGTTTGTCCCTGTACTTTCTCTATACTGTACATATGACTGGCTACAGACACAGTGTGTGTGTGTGGCTAAAAATATTATGATTTCAGGGACACTCTGGTGATCACCATAGGGAACTGCAGCACCAGCTTCTTTGCAGGGTTTGCCATTTTCTCCATTCTGGGTCACATGGCCTGGAAGAAGGGAGTTCCGGTTGGGAAAGTAGCAGACACAGGTAAATGGATGAAACTGGGGAAGCATGTTGTTCGTCAATGTTTGGACACTGGTATTGGTATGAAGGAGGAGTCACATTCAAGTTTCACCAGGCTATTCTTTGTCGTTATTATTCCAGGCCCTGGTTTGGCGTTTGTTGCTTACCCAGAAGCCCTTGCTTTGCTGCCAGGCTCTGTGTTCTGGTCCATTCTCTTCTTCCTAATGCTCTTCATGCTGGGCGTCGACACACTGGTAAGTGTATTTGCAAGCTAAAGATATATGTATTTTTTTGTAATATTTGTATTTTTTGTATTTTTACATTGTAAATTACTGCAATTTAATTTTTTGATTCCTATATGTTTAATGTATGCACCTTCCTGCCAAAGCAAATTCCTTGTCTGTGCAAACTTTCATGGCGAATAAAACCCATTCTGATTCTGACACATTCAATTCCCTTTTTGATTTTTGATTTCTTTTTGATTTTGTCTCCTTGTAGTTTGGAAACATGGAAGCCATCACTACAGCGTTCGTGGACGAATTTCCCCAGCTCAGATCAAACCTGAAGCACAAGTCTCTGTTCCTGGCATTGCTGTGTTTTGTTTTTTACTTGATGGGTCTCCTGTTGATCACCGACGTGAGTGTGACACCGGTGAAACTCGGATGTGGCTGTGTCCGTCTCTTTGTGTTCGTGTTGACGACTGTCTTCTTTAAATAGGGAGGCATTTACTGGTTCACCCTCATCGACTCCTTCAGCACTAGTTTCGGTCTCATCATCATCACCCTCTTCATGTGTATTGGCATCTCCTTCTTCTATGGTATTACCTTCTATCCATCCGCACTCTCTCATTGGTCAATCCACAGTCCTCATGCTAAGCCCTGTTGACATGCACCGGTTTCGCCCTTCGCACTTGTATTGCCACGTCAGCTGGTCGTCCAATTCAGGTTCTGCAGAATCGGTTTGAGATCTCACCTTTCTTTTCCCTCTTCTTGGGGGGTCCTGTTTCCACAGGGGTGAACCAGTTTTGTCAAGACATCCTCGACATGATCTGCCGTTGTCCTCCGTGGTGCAGCAAAGTGCTGCTCTACTTCAAAGCATGCTGGGTATTTTGCACCCCATTTCTACTGCTGGTGAGGACTAATATCGTTTCCCGAACCATATCATTGATATGATCTTCTCATTTTAGTTGTTGGAAAGTATCTTACTGCTGCAACCTCAGAATGGTGAATAATTTATAGACAGACAGGCTGTGACATTCAATCGCCTCTCCCTATTCTGTTTCCCTATTTCTCTCTCTCAGTTCCCTTATTTGTATTGTACTCAGTGTGTAGGTACAGGGTAGCTTTAATTAAATCATATCTATCTATCTATCCATACACAGGATGTGTAGTAATATGCTCTTACATTGACGACGCGTGTAAAAACAGTACGTTTGTCTTTCCTGATAACCTTAAATGTTTAGGTTTCTTTGCTTTGACCTGGTGTTTTTGTCTCTGTGCTTCCAGTTCATCCTGACCTATGTCTTCATAGAGATGTACCGCACCCCACTCCACTATGGGTCCTACCGGTTCCCTCTATGGGGCAAGGCCTTGGGTGTGTGCATGGGGGCCACCTGCTGTCTACAGATCCCTATCTGGGCGATTGTAGCTATCTGCAGAGAGTCTGGGACACTAAAAGACGTCAGTACCACCCCCTGTCGTACACCCATCATCACCGAGGCCGTGTTACAGCATGGCTGTCGCAGTCGCTAACAATACAGCTGATCTCTTAAGCGATTGCGATCTACCTTGGCCCAAGATCTGTCATACCGTCATGGAAACGGGTCATCGACCCAAGTAGCTCATTCTGAAGCGTGTCACTGATTCTGTCCCTCTTTCTCTTTGTGAATGTAGCGTTTCAAGAAATCGATCCGACCTCTGAATTCCTGGAGGGTGAACGACCTGCACAGCACTGGGTCGGAGGAGAGAGTGGAGCCCGAGAGGATCGAGGCTCCTTTCACGGTCAACCTCACTGACTTTGACTTTACCGCCACGACCTGGGAAGATGGAACTGACACTTGAAAACGGATGTACGGCTATTTTATATGACACGATCAAGAGTCTCCCTGTCTTGTCTTTGGCCCAGGCCCAGCTAAGATTTAGCTTGTCGGTGAGCGGCAATGTTAAAGGCACAGACTGGCATCTGTTACCTAAGGACAATATGACTGGATCTTTTTTTATATTTATGCTTTTATGTATTGTACGAGCGTTTTTTTCACTCTTCGCAATTTTCATGGATGTGTACTGCGAAATGCATTTTTGTAGAAAGTGATTTTCGTCCTTCACTGGAGGAATGCAAACCTTGGTACGCAGACAAAGGCTGACTTTATGTCTACTGGTAGACTGGCTGAATATTTAAGGCTGTCACCCTCTTTTTACATTCTCAGATTATGATCACATCAGATGGTCATAGAACAATATGCTAACTTTTATATTATGGAGGAATAAAAGTTATCTAATATGAAACTGTTACTTGTCATCCATTGAGTGCCTTTACAAAAATTGCCGTCAACCCCTTTGACAAACAGGGGGCAGACATCAGGTATCAGTAAGCCTACTTTATTTCCTAGAAAATCTTTGTTATATCTGAATACATAAATGGTTTATGGTATCCTAGTAACCACCCTGAAATGAGTTTTAAAAGGTTGGGATGTCTCTCCCTTAGAGATAGGGTGAGAAGCTCGGTCATCCGGGAGGGGCTCAGAGTAGAACCGCTGCTCCTCCGCGTCGAGAGGAGCCAGTTGAGGTGGCTCGGGCATCTGATCAGGATGCCTCCTGGACGCCTCCCTGGTGAGGTGTTCTGGGCACGTCCCACTGGGAAGAGGCCCCGGGGAAGACCCAGGACACGCTGGAAGGGACTATGTCTCTCAGCTGGCCTGGGAACGCCTCGGGGTCCCCCAGGAAGAGCTTGGTGGAAGTGGCCGGGGAGAGGGAAGTCTGGGCCTCCCTGCTTAGGTTGCTGCCCCCGCGACCCGACCCCCGGACAAGCGGCAGATGATGGATGGATGGGATGTCTGTATCTGTATCCATTATAATTTTGCGTTGACATATTCCACTTGTCAACTTAATTCAAGGTAAATACAAACAACTCATTATGGTTATACACCCAATTTAATAGTATCAGTAAACATAATCAAACAGTGGTGAGTAAATCAAATATCCAATATCTAATAAATCTGCAAGGTTCCAACATATAGAAATAAACCATCTGAAACATTTCAAAATAAAAAAACATTCAACATTTAACACCTTACAGTAGCTAATTTGAAACCGTTGAAATAGTTCAATCATATGTACATTGAAACAACAGTTCTGTAGCATTGGGCCTTGATCAGCAGGTGTGAACTATAAGAATAAATGCATAAGGCAGAAATGCAGATTTACAATGGCCTACGATCAGCGCGAACCAAACTCATTTGGAACATCCCAGGAGCTTCAAACTGAGAGCAGGTTGCCAGGTCTTAAAAATGAATACCCCCTTATTAAAGCCCACAAGGAGAGGAGTGAGTAGTCCGATGCATGAGCCATGTTCCAAGAAATCAAAACATAATTTTAAATAAAATATAGGCCATAATTGTGTTAGAAGTTAATCATGTATGTTTTTATTTTTTTTTATAAAAAAAGCTTTCACATAGTTTTTCCCGGTCCCACAAGATAACCTGGCAACTACAGCGTGTGTCGGATGTTGCGATGGTGACCTTTTCCCGCGGTTTCCATCTGCTGCAAATCCGTAGCGAGAGCGGAACCTCAGGAAGTACAAACTATTGTAGACTACTACGGGACCGTAGTGGGATTTAAACGAAATAAAAAATTAGAAAAATACACTGTGCTATAACCCGCTTTCAACGTTTTTACTTTATTATTTTTTTTCCGCCATCAAGATGCCACCCAAAAAACGCAACTCTGTACAGAACAACAAAGAATTGAAGCCTGTTATAAAAAGTGCCTCTCCGGACAAGAAGGAAAATCAAGAGTTGTCTATTGAAAAGTAAGCAGGTCTGTAGTGCTAATGCTAAGACAACCAGTCAGTGTCATAGAAGTGCCATGACGTGTTTTTCTTTGACAAAGCTGGGACTAATTAGTTACAGTAAAATAAAAACAATAATATGTACGATATATTGGGCTAGCTGTTTAGCTAACGAGCAACTTCTGGGTTACTAGCTAGCTAGGTAGCTTATCTGTTCTATGTCTCTGCTTTTGTTGTCAGCTAAATTAAGTTAGCTTGTTAGCTGCCTACAGTTAGCAGCTAGCTAACAACAGCAGCAGCTGGCTATGAACCATACAAGAAAACAATGAATGTAGCTAAGCTTTACAGAGAAAACAAGGTCCAGAGCTCAGCCTCATTGTCCTGCCAGTGCTTGGCCATCCAAACAGTCATCCTCTTTCCTAGTCGTTTTCTAGGGAACTATCTTCACAAGCATACAACAGTTAGTTACTCGCCACCCTAGTTGACAGTCAATAAGCAGAAGGGACATTAGCTAACTATGTGGTCTATGTTGGGTCAAAGAGCCAAACAGGCTAGAAAGCTAGCTCGTGTACAAGTGGTGTCATTTTAGCTAGCTGTTTTATAAGTAATTTGATGTGTTCCGTGAGGCACAACTTTGACACATAATACATTTTCTTCTTACCTGTAGTAATCAGTAATATTGTACAAAACAACTATGGAAAATCTGGATTTTTGTATTCAGGCACAAAGACAAGGATGCTGATTTTGTGACTGTATGCAAGAGCCTCCGGGTAACGGACTTGGTTTGTGATCGAGCATGGTCACTGTGGAAGAAAATTCAGGGCTCAATGGACAAAGTTCCGGTACGTTTTCAAACCCTCATATTGTCTAAACTTTCAGACAACATTCACATCGAGATGCCTCCAATGTCTGCTGTTTCTATTAAACAGTGTGTATGCTAATGATCTGTGCTAGGCCTATACATTTAACATGATTTCCTTCAGCACCACATTTTGTGGTGTGAACCTTTGGTATCGTTATTCCATAAATGCTCAGGATAGTTCTCGGTGTTTTGCCCCCTGTCTACACAGGACACTCAGCAGAGGGTGTGGGGTGCCTGTCTGTTTGTGGTTGTGACTGACCTGGATGTGACCAGTTTTACCTTCACACAGATCCAGAAGGCTGTGGATATGAAGTAGGTAGCAGAAACCCCTGTCTGCCACACTGTTTATCCTTACCGATGGGCATTGTGATCAAAGGAAATGTTGTGTCCTAGCCCCGTGTACTGCCGTGCACTGCTGCTTTTCAACACGGGTCGTGACGGTTGTCGTTTCCCCCCCTGTCCGCTTGGGTTCAGTGTGAATGAGTTCCTGGGCCTTCTGAAGAAGATGGACGTGAACTTGGACACCATCAGCACCAAGGTGAACTCGGCGCTGACTCGACTGGAGAAGAGATACGATGTGTCGCTCGCTCTGTACCAGAGGTTTGAGAAGTGAGTAAGAATACCTTCAAATTGGGAGCTAGAACAGTATGTCTGGTGAGTTTAGTATAGGACATGTACTGGGGGTTACAGCGTTTTGTTTTCAGCAAGATGCCACAACTTTAAGCGGCATTGTTCATTGTTGATTGCGAATGTTTAACGCAACACTTGGGGTTAAATTCCTCATGACTACTTCTAGTGATCAACCTTTAGATGGCAGTATTCTCTCTCTGGACTGGTGTTTCTGTTGTTAACACAGAAATGTGGTCACTGAAGAGTGTGTAGTTCATTCAGATTTTGCTCTCGATAAAAAAATAAAGATTGGCCAGACCTATAGGATTCAAATGCTTACTTTTTACACAATTTTAAATGATATGCAGGACAGCAAAGTATAGGGGTCTTATCATTTATTAACACATGCATAACAAGTTTAAATTGGCATATCAACTGGCAAACTGGGGAGTCAGGTGGCTGAGCGGTTAGAGAATCGGGCTAGTAATCAGAAGGTCGCTGGTTCGATTCCTGGCCGTGTCAAAATGACGTTGTGTCCTTGGGCAAGGCACTTCACCCTACTTGCCTCGGGGGGGAATGTCCCTGTACTTTTACTGTAAGTCGCTCTGGATAAGAGCGTCTGCTAAATGACTAAATGTAAATGTAAACATGTATACACCAAACAAAACCAATGGTATTTTGTGGACTAATCTGGAGGTCCACTGCATTGGCTTAACATTTTCTGAAAGATTTACAGCACTCATCACAACTGCTCTTTTTAAAATATTGCACATAGAAGTGGTTATGGACATGGCTGCTGAACCATCTCCATAACCACTTCTAGGTGCAATATTTATTATGCAATTACGTGCAATAATATTACGTGCAATATTTGTTTTCTTCCGTGCAATAACTTGGCTGTATGTCACTCATTACTTATTCATAGCGGCAGCGGCACTTACTCACACTTAACTATGACTTAATTTATATATTATTATATTATTTTACTATTTTATACCCTTAGATCCTTATCTTCATATTTTATAGGACTCTGAGTGCTGTTCTGTACCCTGCTGCTGTTGTAAACTGCAATTTCCCCACTGCGTGACAAATAAAGGACTATCTTATGTTATCTAATCTTATCTTTTTCAGGACTTGCAGCAAAATATATACCAAGGACGAAACCGAGTAAGTAAAAGACTAACGCTGCAATCCTTAGTCTGTCGTCAGTACCACAGTACTAACCACAGTACTAGTTTATCAACAACAGATTTACTCAAACAGGCGACTGACCTAATAACAAAGGAATCAAAACATTTTAGACTGCATTTCCTTTTAGACCGTATGTTTTTCCTTGTAGTATGTGTTCCTCGTGTAATATCTCGAATGCTTTATGTCCTGAAGGAGGAAAGAGATCTTGCAAAGCTGCTGGACGATGTTCTTGTTGGCTAAAGGTCAGTCAATAAGTTGTTGATGAGTGACAAGCTGTACAGCCTTTAAAGACTGGAATGGCAGAGCTTAGTGTTTCTCAACCCTGGTCCTCGGGACCCACTGCCCTGCATGTTTTAGATGTTTCCCCTGCTCCAACACACCTGATACAAATGAAAGTTTGTTACCGGGCTTCTGCTGAGCTTCATAACGACCCGTTCATTCGAATCAGGTGTGTTGGAGCAGGGAAACATCTAAAACACGCAGGGCAGTGGGTCTCGAGGACCAGGGTCGATAAACACTAGCTCAGATGATAAAGCAGTTGTTTCTGACATGGTGACGTTCTTGGCCTCCATTCCCTCTGCATGTGGACTCTGAACAAAACACCACATCAGTCTTCGCCAGCGCGGCTACATTTCTTCTGTGACGTCGGTGGGCCCAGCGTTGCTGTAATCCTCTTCTTCGTGTGTGTGTGTGTCCCGTGCGCAGGAAAGGCCCTGCAGATGGAGGACGACCTGGTCATTTCCTTCCAGCTGCTGCTGTGCGTGCTGGAGTTCTTCATCAAACGCTGTCCGCCCGGCCTGCTGCAGCCCCTCTACAGTAAGCCCTGGTCCTCCTCAGTTCTCCGCTCTGCGTCAACACACTTGGGTCAGATGGCTGAGCGGTTAGGGAATCGGGCTATTAATCAGAATGTTGCCGGTTCGATTCCCCGGCCGTGAAAAATGACGTTGTGTCCTTGGGCAAGGCACTTCACCCGACTTGCCTCGGGGAGAATGTAAGTTACTGTAAGTCGCTCTGGATAAGAGCGTCTGCCAAATGACTGAGTGTACATGTAAGCCCTGGTCCTCCTCAGTCTCAGCTCTGCGTAAACACACCGCTCACACACCCACAACACCAGCTCAGGGTTTAGCAGCAGGTTATTCTTGCCTGCTTGGGGGGACATGACAGAGTCCTCTGGTTTGTTTCCTCAAGCAAACGATGAATGCCGTGCTCTCTCCCTCCCTCTCTCGTCCTCAGAATCCGCCATCAGCACGGCCCACAGCCCCCCCACGCGGGCGTCCCGCCGCAACCAGAACAAAGCCAAGCCCCGCCCGCCCGAGGTGGACGTGCAGCTCCTGGAGACCTTATGCAAAGAGAATGACTGCAGCGTCGAAGAGGTCCACAACGTCAAAAAAAATCATTTTATTTGGCAGAATTCACAACCCTAACCCACTGATTGAGGTTGTCCTAATTGGATCCCCTGTTGTTGTTGTTGTTGTTGTGTGTCCAGGTGAAGAATGTGTACCAGACAAGTTTCTCTGCCTTCCTTGAATCAATGAGCCTCTCAGGAACCCAGAGTCTTCCTCAGGTAGATGAACACAACCACATCCAGTAACTCGAGCGAACATGACCAAGGACCACGGGAGAAATTTTTTGCTCTGAACACTTAGACTGCTTAAATTGTCCTAATAAATCAACCTGGCCATGTTTAGTTCTATTGCCTCCTTTTTAACGAGCTGTTTGCCATGTTATAGCTTTTAGAAATCAAACAGGAAGTGACATAGATGTTTAACCTTCAACAAGTTACATCCCGGGAGGCGGTGGTGGGTGAGGCCTCAGAAAACCGAGGGGCAAGCGAGGTGTTGAAGGCTGTCAACTCACTCAGTTATTGACCATATGGCAGCTGCTCTGCCTGCCCATGTTTATTCCCTTTTGTTTGCTTTTCAAATTTGGAGGTGGACGTAAGCTATTTGTTTCTTCCTCGTTGTGGCGTTACGGGGGTATGCTTCGCAGGGGCAGGCGTGAAGATGACAGAAATGAGATGTTTATGTTTGCTTTTGGCCCCTACTGCTGCAAAGGAGGCAGTCAGCCTTGCTAGCAGCTTGTTAAAAGCGCCTTTACTGACTCGGTTACCAGGGAACGGACAATAGGGGCCCATAGCTGATAGGCTGAGTGTGTGTTAAACAATCTGCTGATTGGACGGTGCAATAATCAGTAGTCGCCCAGGGATATTTATTTATTGTTCTTTGATCAAATCTCTATCAAGATTATTTTATGTCACTGTTCTGATCAGAGCTTGTATTTACAGGTGTTCTTAATTGTTCTGGCCATCTGAACCTATTTGCTTTCCCTACAGGCAAATGACCTGAGCAAGCAATATGACGAAATGTACCTCCAGACCCGAGACTTTGACGGTAGACTGTTCCTAGACGGAGACACGACGTTGCTAAGCCCCAAGACTGAACCGTAAGCAGACCCACAGCCACGATCATGTTCAGCACTTTGACATGTCTTCACAACAAACAGAAGGTCATGTATCAGTCAGCTGAGTGTTGACCGGTTCTCTCCGTCTCTCCCTCCCCCTCTCTCCCTCCCCCTCTCCCTCTCTCTCTCTCTCCTCTCCTCTCTCTCTCTCTCTCTCTCTCTCAGAATGCAGGTGGAGAGAACGCCTATGAAGAACCGACCGGAAGACGACCAGGTTATCATCCCCCCGCAGACGCCGGTCAGGTGAGCCCCTCGCTGACCCCCTACCACCCCCCTCTCCATCGCACCCCCACCCCCCTCAAGGCCAAGAAAATCCCCTTCCCACCCCAAACAAAACAACCTTGATGTGGGAATGAGTTTTTGAACAAACTCCTCATGCCCCGGTCCCACTCCTGTGATTAGGATTAAGAATGTGCATTGACTTTGTGCATTGACTTTGTTAAACTATATGTATCGGTTCACATGACTCCTAAAATACCACCACAGCGCGCTCTGCTTTGATGTTAAACTATATATATCGCTTCACATGACTCCTAAAATACCACCACAGCGCGCTCTGCTTTGATGTTTCCACGTGGCTGTCAGCACAGAGGCATAAGCTCAGTCTAGTGGGCTTGTTACACAAAGGGGCTTGTTGAAGCCCAAAACATCAGGAAATTGTCCTTTTATTTACCCATAACACCTGTCTCAATGGCTGGATGATGATCATTGAGCACACTTGTTTATCATCCATCACAGTGTGATCACTGTAGTGTGAAGTTGCTTCCATTTGATAGTAAACAAAAAACAAAAAAACATTCATGTTCTGCGTATATCGTTTTTTTTTTTACAGAGAATACCGTTAAAATGACCTACAAATACCCCCCCCATTCCCCTTCAGAAAGCTTTTCGATGCAACAATTTCATCAAGCATGAGTAAATGACATGAATCCTCTGTCTCTCCAGGGCTGCCATGAACTCCATCCAGCAGCTGAGAGTGGACCTGACCTCGTCTGGAGACCAGCCCTCCGCCGTGCTGGCCGTCTATTTCAAGGTAGGTCCCTCCGACCACGCTGGGTCGAGAGGTTTCAGGTTCAAATCCCCCCTCCCCTGTACGTCGTCTCGAATAAAAGCGTCTGCCAAATGAACGCTTATTATTAATAATTTCATGAATACCTTTCTGTTTAATGATGCAGTGGTACACTAATGAGCTAACTGTTATTTCTATTCATTTCCTCCTTCCTCCCTAACGCTCCTGTCAGAACTGCACGCTAGATCCCACTGAGGAGATCCTGCAGCGAGTGGAGAGGCTGGGCCAGCTGTTCAGCCAGAGGTTCGACCAGGCCGTAGGGCTGCGCTGCGTGGGCCTCGGCAAGCAGGTACCAACAGACACTCAGGTGCCGGCTTTAACCAGCCGCCCTGCGCAAGAGTTGGTGTTTACCTGAGCTTGTGCTTCAGGCAACCCCGGAACACCACTAACCCTGTTGGAGGACATGTACCGGTAGTTCTAATGAGCGCTCGTGTTCTCTTCCTCCTCCAGAGGTTCACCCTGGGCGTGCGGTTGTACTACAGAGTCATGGAGGCCATGCTGAAGTCGGTAAGTTTGTTTTGGATGTTGCTTTGGGTAACAGCCTCTTCTGGTTACCCGCAATTACACCCAAAAGCAACGTTTCGGCTGTACCTGCACATAATCTCACCAACAGAGAACTCTTATTAAACACTCTTTTCCTTCTAGGAGGAGAAGAGGCTGTCTGTGCAGAATTTCAGGTACAGTTGGGTGTTTACACTTGAATGTTCTCAATGTTCACAATCATATCTTTTCCTGTGCTTGTAGTGTGTGCTGCATGTGCACACATGCAGTGTACGGCTCGTTTCATACACGACGATCATGTGATTTACATTCCAGTAAACTCCTCAATGACTCCACATTCCACACCTCGCTCCTGGCCTGCGCATTGGAGGTTGTCATGGCAACATATGGCGGTAAGCTGCTATTAGTCCCGCCCACTTCTCCAGTATTTTGAGGCTGAAACGTTGCAGAAAAGAACTACAATCATGGAGGAGATTCTTCAGCAAGCTTAGGGCCTTTCTAGAGCTTATATTCTAGTTAAAGTTTATATCTTTTATCAGCAACATTGTAATCAAAAAAGTTGTAATGGCTGGGTATGACCAGGAATGATTTATTGGCAGTTTGATATTCATAATTTTATAACAATACATTTTATAGAAACCTTCAAATGAATAGATACACGTACGAGGATCACAGTTCCCTCTCGCCCCAAATAAACCGCCCCCCGTCCTCCCCCAGGGACCTCGTTTAAGAACGGGGGCTACAGCGGGGGGGCCGGGGCCCCCGCCGAGACGGACCTGGGCTTCCCCTGGATCCTGGACGTGTTCCGGCTGGCCGCCTTCGACTTCTACAAGGTGATCGAGAGCTTCATCAAGGCGGAGCCCACCCTGAGCAAGGACAACGTCAAGCACCTGGAGCGCTGCGAACACCTCACCATGGAGACCATCGCCTGGCGGGGGGTGAGTCGCCGTCCAACCACACACACCGTACTGTCGCCGGGGCGATGTGGACTGTCCCAGGTGTGTCCATGGCGTCAGCTGGTTCCACCCATTTATCGAGGAGGTGGATTGATTCGGAGGCGTATCAGGGTTATTGATTACCGAACAATAGAAGTAGATTTGGGACTACTAGCTCACCATACATATACACAAGACACATGGCACTGGTCAGCCACCTATTGAGGCATACAAATGTAAACTAAAACCGCAAAATCAAAAAAATCAAATCTACAAAACGATTAAAAAGTATAATTTTCTGAAAAGACAGGGGGGGGGGGGGGGTTCAGGATTTTTTTTTATGGCCACTAAGACTCTTCAGTCCCGGAGGCTCCAGCAGGCTTGTGGCGCCTCACTGGCTGGAGGTTCCCGTGTTGCTGAGGGGCTCCCTGTGCATCAGGCGGCTGGAGAAGTAGTAGATGAGCGGGTTGAGGCAGCAGTTGGAGCTGGCCAGGGCCAGCGCCACGGGGTGCACGGCTTTGGTGAGCCGGGCCAGGCCGCAGCTGGGCAGCAGGCCCACGTGGGTGAGCGTGTAGCCCAGCAGGTTGAGGTGATAGGGGGCGAAGCACAGCAGGAAGACGCCCAGCACCCAGTAGATGACGGTGAGGGTGCGGCGACGCCCGCGCCGCTGGGCACGGCGGCGAGGCTGGCGGAGCACGCGCAGCACGCTGCAGTAGCCGAAGAGCAGCAGCAGCGCGGGGAGGAGGAAGGCGGCCTGCACCAGGCCCAGGGCCGCCAGGATGAAGGACAGCTGGCGCTGGGTGGTCGGGTCCAGCATGCACGGCTGCCGGCGGCGGGCGGCGGCCGAGCGCAGCAGGGGCAGGGTCACGCTCAGGCCCAGGACCAGGCACCAGATCCCCGCGCTCACCACCCGCGCCGCGCACACCCTCCGGGGGGCCGACACCAGCGGGTGCACCACGGCAAAGTAGCGGTCCGCGGCGATGCACACCAGGAAGAAAATCCCCCCATACAGGCTGATGTACTTGAGGGTGAAGGTCAGCTGGCAGAAGACCCCTCCGGGGGTCCAGGGGGACAGCACCGCGTTGGGTCCCGCTCCGGACGCCAAGTCGCGGGCCTTGTGGTGGTAGTAGTATATCCTGAGAGGCAGGGACACCACGAAGAAGAGGTCGGCCGTGGATAGGTTGGCCATGTAGACGGCCGTGCTGGTGAGGGTGCGGGGCGAGAGCCATAGGCGGCGCAGGGCCAGGCAGTTGGTGGACAGCCCCAGCAGGAAGATGACGCTGTATGACACCTGGTAGAAGGTGAAGCGGTAGCTGGTGTCTATGGTGCAGTTGGCCAGAGCGGGGAGGAGCTGGCCTGGCAGCCCTTCGGTCTGGTTCCTCAGCTCCATGTCTAGCTCTGGGTCCTGTACTCCACTCCCAGTCACACCATCCACATCTGGGGGGGGGGGGGGAGGGGCAGGCAGTGGGTTGGAGTAATTAGGAGAAGATGGGTGGTCCTGATGCTTGTTTCCTGCGAAATCAGCAGTTAAAACTATGCTGCAGGTAAGACTTAATTAACTCCTTTTTATATATGTACACCTCTTACTTTATTGAGTTTCAATATTTGCACGGTGGCGACAAGTTGACTGCTGGGACAGCTGTGGCGTTTGAAGTGGGAGATTGAATCTAACTGTGTTCCCCCCCCCCCCCCCCCCACACACACACACACACACATAATTACACACATGCACACACTCACACACACCTGGTCACCATCGCATATGGAAATTTCCATCTCGGTAACCGTTTTGAACACTGCGAAGTCCTGCTTGACCAATGTAATGTGCCTCGGTGAGTCAGTCTGTGTGTTTAGATGGGAGCCTCATTTGTTTTAGTTGATACATAGATTAGAAGTAGAACGGTATTAGATGATCAAGAGTTGACACGATTTGAACGCCTGTTCTTCTTCTGCGTTTTGCAAGGGATTTCCTTCAATTGAGTGTTGTCATGTTGGTATTCTTTATACGAATTATTTATATGAATCACCTGCTTGTTGCCACTTGTTGTCATTCTTTAGGATGATGGCCATAAACTATGAACAATTTAGTTTGACTATCAGTTAAAACGGTTTGCCCCCGGCTGAAATACGACTGCTGAAATTCCCAAGAAGGGTGCATTATCTACCAGGTGATCAAGCCACCGTTTCTCGTCGGCCTGGAAGAAGAGCTAACTTTGAGTCGTTCTCAACACTACACTGATGGCGTTCTATTTTGAGTTCCCACAACTCCCAAGCAGTCTTTCACAGTCATCACTCACTTCCTTGCAAGGATACAGTTGGTGAAAGAGGAAGGAAATTGCATTGAAATGCATTCGATTACTCACCACTGCTCTGATTTCCCGAACAGGAGTCAGTAGCTGGAGGCCTGTGGATGTAGAGCGCATGTAGAGTCCAGCCCCTGCTCCTCTCTGATCTCCTGCCAGATCCTCCTAGTTCTGGACCATAACAAGCGAAAGGACCCGACAGGGCAACTTTTCCGCCCACATGAAGACGCTTTGATCTCGCGGTCACGCACCCCCGCGCCCACCGTCTCTATCGCTCGTCGCCTTGAATCAACAGACGTGTGTAAACTCCCCTCCCAGCCAGCGTCCTAACAGCCTGGCAACCCCTGGATGCATCCCGAAGACGGGTCGAGTGTGCTCGTACATGGGTCATATCCTCTTCTTGTTAACGTGCTCGCACAATATATCGGCCATCTGTTAGGCCTTCGTGTTTGTGGAAGATGTACATTACATTTGCATTTTACATTTAGTCATTTAGCAGACGCTCTTATCCAGAGCGACTTATAGGAAGTACAGGGACAGTCCCCCCCCGAGGCGAGTAGGGTGAAGTGCCTTGCCCAAGGACACGTCATTTGCACGGCCGGGAATCGAACCGGCAACCTTCTGATTTAATAGCCCGATTCCATCTGACCCCATCTGAAGATGTACGGTATAGTGGACCGTTGAAACAACTAGGCCAGTGCGGAACGTTTCTGACGAGGACATTTTGAGCCCGTGGAATCAGCCTTTTAGTACGTTCATTGATTTATTCCATTTGATGAACATTTGACTGTGACAAACTGAACTCAGGCTCCATGACCTTGCTGTAGTCTGAATATTTTCAGGCCTGTTCTCACTCGTCTTGCTGTTTTTCACAATCCTACGTGTGTGTGTGTCCCGTGTCAGAGAAGACCTTCAGGGCAACCGTTCAAACAAGTATGCGATGACGTTTGTTTCGACATTACACACAGTTCTGATGTCGTTGACGTAGGAAAACGCAACTTTTATGGTTGCTCACACTTTCTACCGTGTCTCATCGTCCCTCTTTCACTGTATGACACGAGCGACTTACACGAGGGGAAAACCTTCGGTTTACGAGTCTTTCTCTCACTTTTCCTCTTAGAAAAGGAGTCTGTTGTGGAGCGCTTCGATATCCAAGCCTTCTGTTGTGATTATTCTCTTTATTATTATGTTCTACACTCGACAAGGCCAGCTATAGAGTTCATTGTAGCTCTCAAGTGTTTTCACTCCTTGCCACGCCAACTGAACAGCAGCCGTTTAATAGGTTTAATACGTTTTTAATACGGCCAATCCTACTCCTGTTTTTCCGGGTTGTGATTATACATTGGTTTGGAAATCCCCACCTGTACAAACAGTTTGAACACCTGTTGAAACTGTACCAACAGTAGGGGATTTCCTTTCTTATCCCCTTTTACGATACAATATCAATGTCGTTAAGTAAATCAGATGCCTGTGTACTGCCCAGGTAGGCCTGAGGTTGACTTGGTTTCTGTATCGTACCTAATGGCAACTGTCAGACAAAGACATGCAAATACTAGTTGTTACCTGTAACCACCTTTGGAGTTTTAGCTAAATCTTTTACAGAAGGTAAAAGCTAAATGTTTTTCATTTTCCTTTTTTTATTCATTGTCAGGGTGCAGTATTTAAAAAGAACAAATCCCTAAAGTGCTTACAACATAGTCATAGTACAACAAATGTACTGTCACAAAAAAGACTTGTTCACCTGTGACTAAGCACAAAGTTCAAATGAAGCTCACTGTTGTTAATGTATAGGACGTGCTGAAATATTATGGTTTGCGCAATATCCCAGGAATGGGATATTCCTGGTTGCATAATGTCCCCTTTTCCATCAACCACCTCTTGTCTGTTATTGTGGAAGAAGAGGTGTGTAAACCCAAGGCAAGATACTGCATTGACGTTTAAATCAACGATTCAAAATGTATCCCAGGTTTTGTTGCGATGTGGTAAAAGACTTGATACATGGCCATACTTTACTATACAAATAGTTAGACGTTTGCTAACAAGGTGAAACAAACATGCGCAACCTCTAATAAGGTTAAAGTGCAGCTTATTTCATCAGGTCGTCATACTTTCAGTCTTGAAATCTAACAATCGAATCTAATGAGTCACTGCCTTGTGATATCAGTGCCATAAAACAATTCAATGCATCGGTACACCCTTAATGAATAATACTCTTGAGGTCTGTGCTGAATGTGGGGGTGGGGTCACTTTGTGTCTGTTTGAAAGCCCCCCCCCACCCTTCTCTCAGATCCCCTTTGTCAGTGTTGCACAAACCGTAGACTCACTGAAATACTGCACGGCGACAGACCGATGCCTCCATTGAGGCCGGACAGTGTTTGTTTGTTTGTTTGTTCCCCCCCCCCCCCCCCCCCCCCCACGGCATCACACCGTCGACTCGTTGCGAAACACTTTGGCTCTCAGAGTCCTCACGCTGCTGAGCGCGCTGCCCTGATTGCTGTCCGACTGCAGCACCTCAAACAGCTTGTTCTCGCGGAACGCCATCGACTTCCTCTTGATGGAGTTCTGGATGGTCTCCGACGTGAAGTAGTAGACGACGGGGTCGAAGCAGCAGTTGGTGACGGCGATGCACAGGGCGAAGGGGTAGATGGTCCTCACCACCGACTCCAGGACGCAGCCCTGCAGGATCTTGGCGCGCACCAGGGCGTAGAAGACCAGGTTGACGTTGTAGGGGATGAAGCAGAAGCAGAAGCAGACGAGGTGAACGGCGATCATGCGCAGGATCTTGGTCTTGTTGAGCTGCCCGCCGCGGCTGATGGCCTGCGGCTGCCTCAGGGTCCGGAGCACCCTGAGCGAGCAGAAGAGGTTGAGCAGCAGCGGGACGAGGAAGCCCGCCGTCACGATGAACACCACCACCTTGGACAGCGCCGCCTTCCACTGCTTGTTGGAGAAGTTCTCGAAGCAGTAGATGGAGGAGGAGTTGGCGTGTCGCGGCGACGTCGTCTCCAGCATGAAGCCCGCCGGGAGGCTCCCGGAGAGCACCAGAGCCCACACGGCGCAGCAGGCCAGCTTGGCGTTCCTCTTGGTCCGCAGGGTCTGCGAGCGGAACGGGTGCACGATGGCCAGGAAGCGGTCCACGTTGATGCACGTGAGGAAGAGGATGCTGCCGTACATGTTGGTGTAGAAGAGCGAGACGGAGAGCTTGCAGAGCACGGCGCCGAACGGCCAGTCCTGGTTGATGAAGTAGAAGATCCGGAAGGGCAGCGTGAGCACGAAGAGGAGGTCCGACACCACCAGGTTCATCATGTAGGTGGTGGTCTCGTTGCGGAGCTTCAGCGTACAGGCGAAGATGTAGACGGCGGCCATGTTGAAGAAGAGGCCCACTATGAAGACCAGGCTGAACACCGAGGTGTACAGGGTGTGCTTGAAGCCGTCGTTCTTGGGGCAGCTGGCGTTCGCCAGGCCCAAGCCCAGTGCGTGGAGACTGTCGGTGATATTAGACATCTTTAGAGGGTCTTCAGTCTCGAGCATGTGGCAAATTCTGTGCTGAACTCGATCCAGAAAATGGTTGTATCATAGAGGACAAAGGTAATGCCGTTCATGCAATTAAACTATTCATATAATTAATTTTACTCCCAGTTCAGATTTGGATGGAAAAAGTAACTCCCTAAAAACGTCTTCCTTACCTTTGTTATTGTTTGTATCAGTGTCAAATGATGTCGAGCTACGAAAACAGCTAGAAACATGTCTTATTAGACAACTTGCTTTCAAAGTAAAGTCAATCAGTACTTGCGTTTGTATCCAGAAAGTTCAGACAATCCTCTTTTTGTACATCCACATCAATATCCAGTTGTCGAGTCGTATTCCTCGGACACCTTGGCAGTGAGCAGGCTTCAGGTCTGGAGCAGTATTTTCCCTCTAGAGTCCGTGGAGTTTCTGTTCTCCAGTGAGAAAGGGCAGTTCGGGAGGGGAGAGCGGGGGGGGGGGGGGGGATGAGTCATGTGCCTCTCCTGTTCAGCGTGAGGCTCTCTCTGCTGCCCCTATGGGCCCGAGCCTCCTGCTCCAGTGCTCCTCTGTACTGCCTGGCTCTGCTGAGGTCCTCGGGTGCATCGTCTTCCTGGCCCCTACTCTGTGGAGACTGAGGCTCTGTGGAGACTGAGGCTCTGTGGAGACCGAAGGCTCTGTGGAGACCGAAGGCTCTGTGGAGACCGGAGGCTCTGTGGAGACTGAGGCTCTGTGGAGACTGAGGCTCTGTGGAGACTGAGGCTCTGTGGAGACCGGGGGTCTCTGCCGTAACCTGCCCAGCTGTCAGACGGTCACACACACGGAGCGCGTGTCTCTCGCTGGCTTCTGTTGTAAACGGACCGTCTCTCTGCTCACACACCAGGACGCAGCCACCTCCACAAGGCCCGCCCCTCCCCTGCCTCCCTGCTTTATATAACCAACTCCACTCTTGCAACAGGGCTTGGCCACAGAGGTGGGGCTGAGTGTTTTTTTTTTTTTTTTGTCTCTCTTACGTTTGAAGACTTTAAATCTGCCTCTCCCTGTTAAAGTAACAGGGTTAAACGGCTTCAAAAAGCTTTTCCATGTATTGCCGTTGTTGTCCCCCTCCCCCCCCCTGTTGAAATTCTGGCAGCTTTGTGCACATGGTCCCACGTGTCGGGTGTAATCCATCATACTTGAAATGTACAACACTGCAAGATGAATAAACAGTTGCTCTCCGTTTAGATTTACACACACGTTTCGAGTGGAAGGGTTCATAGTTATTGATCGTGTTCACTTGCAACAAGTCACTTTCAACTACGGTCCGTTTGCCAGTTTGTTCTGGAACTGGAGCACTCTGGCGTCGACGGAACAGGTCAAAGTTTCCGAAAAATGACAGGACGGAGTATGTGTCTGTCGTCAAGCCTGAACCTGCAGCGCGAGGCTGAGTCAGTGCAGACTTCACCCTGTCTGGCCTCACCTTGCCTAAGAGTACGATCTGAACCCTACGTTGATATGACGATGAGATCTGCACATCGTTTGATGACATCAGCCGCCCCTCCACTTGTGGTTGGAGGAGGCTTTCCTGTGTAGGTGATACGACACGTGGAAAGGGGAACTAAAGCCTACCTGGTCTCTGTTAGTCCGTTGGTGGTTACAGGTGTTGCTGGAGATAAGACTCGATACTACAGTAAAACTGGAGTAGCCATCCAAAGTTCAAACCGAGTCGGTTGTCGCTATGAAACCGACCAAAAAGGGTTTTCAGTTCCACTGTGTGTGTGTGTCAATGGGAAGAACAGCGGAACACGCGAGCATTGTGTCACACAGCAATGTGTCAGCGTTGATTTGAGAGAAAGAAGAAAAAAAAAACGCATTCTTCTCTGCCCATTGAAGGTTCAACAATGGTGTTGATGCTCGTTTCAAGTTTAGGCTCTGGTGGGGAAGTAAACAAGGCCAGTGTGATCCGCTCTCGACCCCCAAGCGCAGGGTTCAGGACCGTCGAGCCGGACACATTCCTTCCCTTAACTGCAGTCATACTCTTGTTCGACACCGCATTCTTGAGATAGCTTAACCCCCCCCCCTCCCCCCAGTCTGTTTTTCCCGTGTAGGGGACACTGTGGCAGAGCGTAGTGGACACAGCTGGACCTAAAAACAACAAAAAAGAGCCCCCGTGTCACTTCCTGGCCCCGCCAAGTCGAGCAGATAGCCCACAGGGGCCGTGACAAAACGTCCCTTAAGACGTCACACACACGCAACCAACGTTGCCCCCGCGACTTCCTCCTCCACTTTTGTTTTGAGATGTTTCGACTGTGTGGCCGTTTGTGAGTGACATCTCTCTGTGTGTCTTTCTCTCTCTCTCTCTCTCTCTCTCTCTCTCCCCCCCCCAGGACTCGCCCCTGTTTGAGCTGCTGAGGCTGACCCACGAGGAGGGCCCCGGGGAGCAGGTGGAGCCCCCCTCCACCCTCAACCAGCCCCTCCAGCACAACCACACAGCAGCAGACCTGTAAGACCCCCCATGACTCACCCACCACCCGCCTGTCTAGCATCACACATGTCTTCCTTGTCCTCGGCGTGGGGTTCTCTCAGCGAGAGTCGGGTTCACTCCTTTGGCGAACAATCCAGGTGCGGCCGGTGTCTCCCTTTCTGCTGCCCTCGGGTCAGGCGGGTCTCAAGCGAAGGTTATAATGAAACTCAAACATGAGGTCAACGATGTAATGTCTGCCTATCAAGAATAAATACAGTCTGTTCCTCGAATCTGACCACAGAAAACACTTTTTAGAACTGGACTCTTCTGATCACGTCCCTGATTTTCTTGACTTTCTAAGTGCACTCTTTGTAGCGTCGCTTCGATAAGAAGCTTCCGTTTGAATGAATAAAATGGGGATTGTAGAGCCCTAAAGAACACGGATGGATCACCATACAAGCGTAGGGGCACGGAAGGCTTATGTACACGGGAGAGGTTTAGGATGCAGTTTAATCAGGCGCTAAGTACCGAGAGGCTGGACCCCACAGCGTTTGAGTCTGATGAGGTTGCTGTGAGAGGAGTCGAGGGAGAGATCCAGGAGTCGACCTTCATCTTCTGGAGCGTCAAGGAAGCATGGTGTAGCAGCCGCGGTTCTGTTCCCTCGGCTGTTCAGCAGGGGAAATCTCATGACCCGTGTTCACACTGCCCCTCACCCTCCACACGGGTTTAATCTGCCTTTCCCGGATAAGACATTCTCCACACACCCGATTTTACAATTGGCCATAAAATACCCTTCACACTGCCAGAATGAGAACTAAACAAGGGAATCCAGGTCAAGCGCTATCCTAATACACATGCACAAACATGCCATCAAAGTAAGAGAAATGCTGAAAAACTGGAAAATACTGTGATTTCACAGTGCACGAAGGATCCAATGTTACGTATCTGCCTTTGTTCTGTTGACTCATCAAACAAGGGAGGGGTGTAACGTTGATTCCGGACGTTGGTGGACAGGGTTGAGGGTTGTCTTGACTGTATACCAAACAAATACCAAAGCCGTGGGTTTTGACCATACAAATGCTAGCAAGGCGTTTGACAGACCCGTTGAACTTTTCACCCAGAACCAGGTTTTAGAAAATCCTGTTGACTCTATTTTGCTATAACTGACTCATTGTATGTCTCTCTCTCTCTGTCTCTCACACACACACACACACACAGGTACCTCTCCCCAGTGCGCCCCAGCACCAGGGCCCTGCCGCCTCCAGAGTCCCCCTCCACCCCCAGCTCCCAGCCCCCCTCCCAGGCACCTCCGCAAAACCCCAGACAGCCCAAGTCCAATTCTCTCAGCCTCTTCTACAAGAAACGTATGTCCTGCTGTGGATCGTAGCGGTGGTCCCCACCCACAACTGTCTGTGTGTGTTTCTGTGTGTGTGTGTGTGTTTCTGATTGTGTCCGGTCGCCCTGTAGTTTACCGTCTGGCCTACATGAGGCTGAAGGTGCTGTTCTCCAACCTGCTGACGTCTCACGCCGACCTGGAGCCCATCATGTGGACCCTGTTCCAGCACACGCTGCAGTACGAGTACGAGCTGCTGCGAGACCGTCACCTGGACCAGGTGTGCATCGCTCAGCCTCCACTCACTCATTCTCTCTCTCTCTCTCTCTCTCTCTCTCTCTCTCTCTCTCTCATACACACATGCCCTGACGGACTTCACCCTCCACTCTGTCTCTCTCACTCACTCTCAAACTCTCACTCACTCTCTCTCTCTCTCTCATACACACATGCCCTGACGGACTTCACCCTCCACTCTGTCTCTCTCACTCACTCTCAAACTCTCACTCACTCTCTCTCTCTCTCTCATACACACACCTGGACCAGGTGTGCAATCGCTCACCCTCCACTCACTCACTCACTCACTCTCTCACTAACTCTCACTCATACACACATGCCCTGACTGACTCGGCCTCAAACTCACTCTCCCACACACTCTTACTCACTCACTCATACACTCCCTGACTCACCCTGTCACCCACTCTCTCTCACAAACACATTTAGTCATTTAGCAGACGCTAAATTTAGCACACTCATTGTGCACATAATAAACTAAACACATGGACTTCCTTAAACAACCTGTTCCTCTTGCCACTAACCACCTCCTCTATTCCCAGTTGATGATGTCTGCCATGTACGCCATCTGCAAGGTGAAGAATGTCGACTTGCGGTTCAAAACCATCGTGACTGCGTACAAGAACATGCCCAACACCAACCAGGAGGTGAGCACATTCAGGCACCAGCGTCCTGCCTCGACACTCCCACGGGGATCGATGTTTGTCTGGAGCCATATCCGTGAGAACACATCAGGTACACCCGTAATCACACTCCGCGTGGTCTCGCTTTTAGACATTCAAGCACGTGCTGATCAACGAGGGCCAGTACGACTCCATCATCGTCTTCTACAACCTGGTGTTCATGCAGAGACTGAAAACCAACATCCTGCAGTACGCCTCTCCCAGGGTGAGACAGCGCCCCCATGGGGCGCCAGAACCACATTGAAAGGTGACACCCAGAACCGAGTACACGCCTACAGAAGCACAACTAACACAACTTCCTGTCCGTCCTTTATCCCCCCCAGCCTCCTACTCTCTCCCCTATCCCACACATACCCCGCAGCCCCTACAAGTTCCCAAACTCCCCCCTGCGCGTACCTGGGAGCAACAACGTCTACATCTCCCCCATGAAGAACTCTCGCATGTCCCCTGGGGTCATGACCCCTCGCTCGAGGTCGGTGCACCCGCCATACACACCCCCCAACCCCTGGGGGCATCCACCCCCACGTAGGAGTTGAAAGACTTCCTGTTGTCGTACCGTAAACCAACCAATCAAAACAAAGCATACTCAGTTTCTTTTGAAAGTGACAAACGGCCAGTAGTTTTAATTCAGTGAATTCACCTTGGGGATAAGTGTAAACTAAGAGGTCTATATTTCCCTGTTCTGTTTTGGTTTCCCCTCAGGATGCTGGTGTCCATAGGGGAGTCATTTGGGGTAGGTACCTCTTCGATTTGTATCAGAATAATTAGGGTTCATTGTATTACGGGCCAGCTTTCTAAGCTTTTGCTATGTCACTTCCTCTCCATAGACCACTAACAAGTTTCAGAAGATCAATCAGATGGTCAACAGCAGTGATTGGTCCTTCAAGAGGACTCTGGATCTAGGCTCCGCCCCCAAGCCCCTGAAGAGGTTACGCTTCGATGTGGATGGCCAGGATGAGACTGATGGAAGGTGGGGCATCAAGAGACAGAGAGAATGTATCCATGGACGATTGCTTTACTTCATTCCCCACCCTTGAACCCTTGATTTGTTACTTGGGAAGTCTATACAGGCGAATCGTTTTTTTTTTTTTTTTTATGATGATGCAGCCCCTTGCTAGGATGTCATTGAATCATTTTCTCTACTCACTTCACAGCAAAACCGGGGCAGATTCAACACTGATACAGAAGCTGGCTGAGATGAGTAAGTCAAACGTGGGCGTTGTTTGTTTCTATGTAGCTACTCGACGGGCATGCATCACTGTTAGTTCAGCCCAGAGTTCCTTCGCCCTCTAACCACCGATGTCGTGAAGCTGATGAAGGTATGCCTTTTGTTTACGTCAAGGTTCCACTCGAAGCCGCATGCAGGAACAGAAGATGAAGGAGGACGCTGAAAAGGAGAAACCGTAGATTCTACTGAAGGACTCTGTCCAGGCCCCCCAACACTGTGCTGGAGTGGATCCAGCCAACAGCCTGACATCCTACACTTCCATGCCTTTTTTTTTTTTTTTTTTTTTACTTTATTATTATTATTTTTTGTACATTTGCTTTTTTGAGTAGTTATAGATGTGCTGGTTTTTATATATAAACACTACTCCTTGAGAAGTGGTTTGTTAATACAGAGAAGCTGTTCTCTTTATTGTTTGGTGTGGAGGGTTTAACAGAAATCTTTTAATTTTTTTTCTCATTGTAATTGGAGACATTTAGTACTACCATATTTTAAGAGTGACATTAGTTTTGAGGGTTTTTTATACAAAAATCATTGTTTTGGACTTTCGATATCAAGTAGTCTACATAATACAGCATGAGAACACATCGTTTGTAAGGACGACCCCGTTATGAAACAGTAAGCCTGCTCTTTGTTTTATTTTGTTTGTTTTTTTACAGAGGATCAATGCACCTTCAAGGACATTCAACCCTGAATGACTTTACAACCTGTGACACACTCCACAATAATTAAAGGGGGAAATATACTCCACAGTAACATAAGTTACTGTACCTTTTTTTCAACTGAACAGTACATTATCTTGTATTTAAATCATCCCTTCTCCATCTGGACTCTTGAATAGTAACAGAACAGTGAAATGTACAAATATGACCTATAGTATATTTTCCCAAAGGGACATGGTAGCACTTTATATTACTATATATGAATGACCCTTTTATTATGTTTAGTAAAAGGTACTTGTTGAAATAGTTTGGAATTAACCATTCAAATAAAGTGTAATTGGTAGCTATCTATGACCTTAACTGCAGTGGTACCTACTTGGAAAAAAGTGAAAGTATCATTTCGATAAGTGCGTTTCACAGCCACGAGGGGACGCTGGATTCACTTCTTTGACAGTCCGGTGCTCTGTCTTAAGTATGGGACTACCTGTACTTTTAAAGCTGTCTTTGTAGGTGACATTAGCCTATTCGTCAAAGTCAAATTACGCGGGTCTAATGTCATGGAGCGGCGAGTTTATTTAATGAACTGGAGAACGCGGTGACTCAAGTGGCGGGGCTGACAATGATTCCATCAGGTACATTCAGGAGATGTTTTCGTATCGTCGTCTGGATTCCAGTCCTCGTTGTTACCTCGGTTGTGATATGGTCGTATTATGCCTACGTTGTTCAACTTTGTATTTGTAAGTAGCCTACAGTAGTCTATTAAACGATTTGCGTTCATTGATAGCCTATAATCCATCAATTAACTTGTTTTTTGTTGTTTTTTTACAGTTGTCTATTCAGTTTTGTAACATACATCTGTGTTTTAATTCATTTGTTTTAATTGTTTGCCTTGTGTTCATGTTTTAAAATAATGCCAAACTTATTTGTACATCTTTCTTGGTTACTTGAAGTCACTCTCAACAATACCTCTGAAAAAGGTAACGGACCATTGCTATCAATCAATGCCACACTCAATCACAACTTTGCTTCCTCAGAAATGTTGTGTTTTATTTGTCGCTTTGTGTCTTTATGTAGTTGTTCAGTATATCTCACAAAACGAATAGCACGATAACCTAAAACATCTTGAAAGTCTTGAATGATCTGAATCCTCAAACCTTTTTGCAGTGGCTTACCTTCTGATGTTCCATGTCTGTTTTGGGATGTTCCTGTGGGCCTACTGGAAGACCATTTTTACGACGCCATCCCCACCTTCTAAAAAAGTAATAGTGACAGAATCGCCTTGTTTACATGTTTTACGAAGCTGGTAACTTGGACATAAACATGTCGACTTTGATTGCACATCTTTAAAAAAAAAAAAACATGTATATCCTTTCATGACAAATCTGTCTTTTCCGATCTGTATGCTTCCAGTTTCATCTCTCTTACTCAGACAGACAGAGGTATGACATAGAGAGGCCGGAAGGCCAACAGCAAATACTTATGGAGATCTCACGGAACCTTCCAGTCTTCTGCCGTTCAGCATCTGGAGGTACACCCACACTAGAACCAAGTGCTGTGAATGGGTTGCTCTCGCGCCAATCTGGTTCCATACCTCAAAGGGTCACAGGTGCCTAGGTCACAGTAGGTGTCGCCCGTGTGAGTGGTGAGAGTTAACGACCAATACATCTGCTAATCCCCTCACAAGTAACTCAAGATGATGTCTGTATCCATGTCCTGACACCTCTCCTGCTTAAGGCCATGGTCAGCTGCTATATCCACAGCCTCTAAGTGCTCCAAACCATATTGGATCTAAAGAGAATCCTCACAGGATTCAGTTGGCATGTTTCCCTCTTTATCCTGCTCTAAAGGGCTCTATTACTTAAAGATGGAACACCGTGTGACATCGGTGGGCAACATGGCTGCCGCCTGAGATGGAGGAGTTGGCAGAGAACCTCCACATTTACTAAGTGCAATTGGTGCGAGTGCGGCCGAATGTCGTGCGGACAGCTGTGACCAGACTCTTCCAGTGTTTGCTTAGGGATTTGGCTTGCACTTTTATCATTCAGGAGGGGGATGTGTGAATATAGGATGTGGGATCGAATAGCCCCTTGCTGGCCACTGACCGCTCGCTGTGTCCCCAGCTATCAGGTTCTGCCATCGCTGCCAGGTGATTAAGCCAGACCGATGCCACCACTGCTCAGCCTGTGAAATGTAAGTCGGTTGTCCCCCAGTTTGTTGGCACTCTCTTTTTCAGATGGCCCTCCGCTTACATAGGGAGTAGGTAAGGGGATATTTGTGTGTGTACGTGTTACTGTGCCTCTGTACCGAGTGCTAATTAGAAGGTGCTACAGAAGTGGCCGTGCCCACAACATTTATCCGTGTCTGTCATCGAGAGATTCTGGAAAGGGCGCCAGAACTGAAACAGGACGCTGATGATTTGCTTCTTCCTGCTATCACGCCATCTCTTATCACTCTACAGTGCATGATGGAGTTTTGAAATATAATCTCCATAATCACGAGCCTGACTGCACATGCTGTGGTTGATTTTTCATTTTCTCTGTACAGGTGCGTCCTGAAAATGGATCATCATTGTCCATGGTAATGAGAATTATCTGACAAGAGAGCGTGTCACTGAACAAACATGACATAATTACCACGAGAAAACCTGTTGATCACCGGGCAACTTGGTTATTTCTGTCTCGGTTGTTGTTCACAGGTTAAACAACTGCGTGGGCTTTTCCAACTACAAGTTCTTCTTACTGTTCCTCGTCTATTCCTTGCTCTACTGCTTCTTCGTCGCCGTGACAACAGCTCCGTATTCCATCAAGTACTGGGTGGTGAGTGCTGAGGTGCAGTGGTGCGTCTCAAGGTCGAACCCATGGTCAACCAGGTTTTTGTTGTTACTCATGCAGTCCCGTCCATTCTTTTCTGCACTTTTCTGCAGGGGGAGCTCCCGTACAGACCCGCTAAATTGCACGTTCTTTTCCTCATGCTGGTGTCCCTCATGTTCTTCGTGACCCTGTCATTTCTTTTTGGGTTCCACTGCTGGCTGGTGGCAAGGAACAGGTCGACTCTGGGTCAGTACCACGCTGTGTCAGGGCATTCCCGTCATGGACACCACAGGGCTGCAGAACGCATTGAACACTAACGCCCCCCTTGTCTTCTCTTTCTCAAGAGTCCCTCTCGGCTCCCTTTTTCCCTCATGGTCCAGACAGGAGTTGCTTCAATGTAGGAGCACGTGAGAATTTTCTCGAGGTGTTTGGGGATGATAAAAGACTTTGGCTCCTACCTGTGTTCTCCAGGTAGGCTTGAAAGTGTTGTTAGGAATCCCATAGCGACCATATTCATTGCAAGTTTGTCAGTCAAGGGAATGCATTGCTACAGGCTTTGGTGTTTTTCCTGATTGTTTTTGTGTGCCCTTTTATTCCCAGCAAGGGTGATGGGCAAAACTTCCCCATGAGGAGCAAGAGTGAGGCTCAGAACTCCTTATTAGCTAATGAGGGTTGGAAGGAGGCAGGATCTGATGTGGAGTGTGGGGGTAAGTCGAGCCTAGCTGGTCAGGGGAAGCTAAGGCGCTACTGTGGTCATTAGAAACAAGAAGAAGGGGGAAAAAAAGCCTGTTCACAGTTACCGCAACCAATCCAGAACAATCATTGTAGATGGACATCTTGGAGCAAAGCCGAACCATTTCTCGCAGGGAAGTGCTCTGTGGTGCCTGACCCCTTGAGGATCACATAGCTAGCTGGTGATCGTATGCCTGTGATTGGCTACATAGGCCTATACAGTACTGTACACAGTACCCCTATGGAGTAAGCGTGAAG
Organism: Thaleichthys pacificus; assembly: GCA_023658055.1. Taxonomy (NCBI): domain Eukaryota; kingdom Metazoa; phylum Chordata; class Actinopteri; order Osmeriformes; family Osmeridae; genus Thaleichthys; species Thaleichthys pacificus. Next base: position 4,081,105 of record CM042877.1, read on the forward strand.
GAAATTGACTTCTGTGCAGTGGGAAATTGATTTTTTTCTTTTCTTTCTCCTAATAGAAAGCAGCAGGGCTAGATTTAAGAGCTGTATAATAAACCGACACATTTTTGTGGAGCTTGGGTTGAATACGATGCCTTGTTTTGGGGAATCACCATGTCTGTTGTTTATGTCTAATTCATCAACTTAAGTGCATGACTTCCTGGTGTCAGGTAGCTACCGCACGCACTCTCTCTCACGAGGTATTGCATAGATAGCTGCACATGGTCGGACTTACACATCTATTTATTGGTCAAGTGCCACATCACAAGTGGTTGTTTTTATGTAGAAATGAAGTTTTGTTGACAGATTCCTGTCAACAAAACCATACCCAATAAAAGGGTCCAACTCTCTAGCTCTTTGAGTTATTGTAAAGTTAGTGTGACTAAACAGAACCAGCTGCCGTGAGGTTATTTCCTTGTGCATAGGCTGCCTGTGCTATTGAGGACGAGTCTATTTTTGTCCATTAATGAATCCAAATTAGATTTTTTGGTTTGTTTATTCTCCTTTCAAAGGTCAGTTATACTGCCACCCAGTGGACCAAAGGGGTTTCAGTTTTTCCCCTTTAATGATGGATAGAAATAAAATAAAAATAGGCATTTTTGACCACATTTGAGCAGAGTAGGGAGGACATGTTTTCTGCTGTTTGCAATGCCAAGACTGCATCTAACAGACTGCTGCATAGGTCTACAGAGAAGCCTGCCGGACGTCAACAGGAACAGACCCACTGTCACATTCCCAGAGCTTTACTTGGTTCAACCAGGTGAGTACCTGTACATGCGTTTAAGTAAACTTTGAGAAATATTAACCTACGAGATGGAATGCGCCAGTGTTTCACTACTTCACATATGCAGCGTGAAATAGCCAAGACCTGTTATCCTCCTCGACCCGCTAATGTTATTGTACAACCCTGTCTAGATCTGGCATCCTCACTGACTGACAAGTCGAGTCCACCTCACACACCGTACACCTCAAGAAAACAAGCACCGTAATTCTACCGTACCTGAAAGGTTCATGGTTTCAACTTTCAAGTCACAAGTGGTCTATCCTCAATCGTGAAAGATCACACTTAACACAGCAAAAAAATAAGAATATGTATTGTAAAGGCCTCAGCCAAATGTGTTCCCTTTTAGTTTGTTTTGTTTGCACCATTAAAAACAAGACAATATTGAAAAAAACATACCATTTATTTCCTTTGTTTTAGGTTTTCTGTTGGCAATTAATATAGAATTAACTACCGTACCTCAATAAATAAACTGGCAAGCAGTACATGCAAGCTCCCTACTCTTCTACAAGACCTGCATGGAATGTGCTTCTTAGTCCTCCCAGGGAAATCTTTGCTTTGTGTCAAAACTGAGGATAACAGGTTAAGGCGGCATAAACTGCAAAGCTGGGAGTTTTCTTCAAGGTTAACCACTCACTTTGAATTAAAACAGACATGCATACAAATCGATAGACATTTGATGGTTGGTTCTCGTACGCATGTGCTCCAAACGGCCCCACGTGAGAGCTCGTTTCTCAGTCTGTGCCAAAGTAGCGCTGGCCAAAGTGTGTAGGAGCCACAGGGTGCACCTCCGTGGTCAGTATGGTGATGTCTGGGAACTCCTCGACGATCGACTTGGCACCTAGTAAGATGACACCAGCAACAGTTAGGCCAGACATCCAGTCACACATCGGTCAGGACTTGCAAGAAATGATGCTTGGTTTGGGGGACACGGAAGATTTCAGAGGATTTGAGCAGTCGGACCCACCATGAGGTGTGGAGAAGAGGCTCAGGAGGATGATGTGTTTGGCCTGCAGACCATGTTCTGTAAGGACTCTTACAGCCTCAATCACCGTGTTACCTGTGCCTAGAGGGGGGGAGGAGAGAGGGGGGGGGAGGAGAGAGGGGGGGGAAGAGGGGGGGGGGGGGGGAGGAGAGAGGGGGGGGGAGGAGAGAGAGGGGGGGGGAGGAGAGGGGGGGGGAGGAGAGAGGGGGGGGGGAGGAGAGAGGGGGGGGGAGGAGAGAGGAGGGGGGGGGAGGAGAGAGGGGGGAGGGAGGAGAGAGGGGGGGAGAGAGGAGAGAGGGGGGAGGGAGGAGAGAGGGGGGGGGTGAAGAACACACAAGCATCAGGAAACACTGACAAGTTTGTATAAAGATTTTCATGTCCGTTTGTCAAGTCTTCAACCCTTTTAAGGTGAAATGACACTCTTTTTTGAAACGGGTCACCTACATGGTAGTTGTTTCCCTTCACTCAGATGCCCACTTGTCTTTCTACAGACCCATAGTACTTAGAGCAAAGCCGCCCTTTCCATCATCACCACTATATTTGATCAGCTACGTGCTATCATTTCTCTACTCTGGAGTGCTCTTCAGCACATACTCACTCAGGATGGGATACATGAGGAGGACTTTCCTCCTGTTGATGTCAGGAGGAAACTTAGCATAGAAGACTTTAGCCTTCTGGGTGTCCTCGTCACTCTGGATAAGGATCTTGCCGATTCGGATGGATCTGCAGCAGTCTCTGAGGCCTTGCTCCATGGCCTCCCCTGCAGACACAGCTCACTCAGCGCTTTGGCAAAACAAGATACCGGACTACTCAAAAAATCAAATAATGGTGAAGACTTGAGTGTTCCAGTACAGTTTTTTTCCCCTTTGATGATATGCAGCGTCTGTCTTACCACTTCTCATTATGCTGACGCCACAGTTGCCCTTCTCAAACTTAACACCATCGTATTTATGCCCTTAAGGAAGAAAGTGAGAGTTTAATTGACAACCTCAACTTCTATCCCTGATGAAAATGTAAAAATGCTCACATCTGCAGTATAAAAAAAAGTTGTCTAACCAGTAGGGGTGGTTACAGTACACTCGCTATATGGCAGCTGATTAAGTCCCTCTTCAACTACTAGTCTGATCTGGGGACCAAAAAATAGGAATTTCTTGTCAGAACAAAATAACTTCTCTAGTCACTTGATACAGACAAAGTATTAGCCAATTATATAGAGGACAATAAATCCTGGTATGGACAATTGCTTACCAATCTATCCGCACAAAATACAAAATCTCCTCTACTAGTTGACCTGTGAATGAGAGGAAAGTATAGCATTAGTTAGACGGCACTAGAGCTAACGTTCACTTTTGTAGTTACTGTAGCTATTGCTTATTATATGAGAATTATAGCTAGTTGTTGCTAAGCCTTCTTTGACCCCATTGCTGGCAGATAACATCAGCTACCTACAGGAACTCGTGCGCCATATAAGTCCTTGTATTACAAAGTGATGTTATAAATAGTATCATGATGATCAATTCCCTGATCTGTTGACCACCGCACATACATATTGCCTGTTATTCTCAGTATGCATATTGTCTGATGACTACGTAGGTTAAGTTAGGTCGCTAATTCTGTGGCTATAGATAGTTAATTCACGTTACCGCAGATTACTAGTACAGTACTAGGCTAGCTAGCAAGCTAGCGATTGAATGATGACTCACTTGTCTCTTATGATGGTTTGTAATTCACGAATTTGGTCATTCAACGGAAGCAATTTTAGCTGCGGTCCGATCTGCTTTTGTATATCACTCTGAAATGCACTTTCACACGTTTCTGCGACTTCTGCATCTCTGTTTGAAACTGACAACACAGTGTTGCCACAACTAGCAAATCGAACTTGCTTGGTGCTATTCATAGCCGCGTGGTCTTGGCTTTCATTGTTGTTCAGCTGTTGTTGGTTATGACAAGGCATTCTGATTTCGGTTCCTAAACTGTTGTTAAAATACGGATCTTTATCCATAGAATAGAAAACTGTATACATAAATCTAACTGGACATTTTGCCCACTGATTTATGAAGCTAGTGCTAGCAAATGGAAACGCTTAAGTCGCTAACTAGCCACGCTAGCTGTTTGGTGACGTGACGTCCTGTTCCTCAACGAATCTTCAGTGAAGTCGGTTCACCGAAAAGAAGAAATCATTGTGTTTGAATCCCAAGAACGCGTAACCCTTCGGTTGCTTACACAGACTGTCTACGTTATTCGTTCGAAACAAAATGTTATTATTTGACCACATCCTCTTACAGTTAAACTATTTGACCATAGAAAGTCGTCGTTGGTATATTCAAGCAAGTAACATTGGGTGAACCTAATGATTCAGTGAATTGATTCATTTGACTATGGTGAATCATAACCATCCAAAAACGTAAACATTGTAACCGGAAATGTTTCTGAATGAATGGCCAAAAACGACAGAAAACGTCAGAGATTAACCTTCTGATGGAGAATCAGGTGCATGAGGTTGAAACTAGTTCGTGTTCATAGAGGTGTACTAAATATCCGCTGTAATCCCCATGCAGACATCAGTGTATGCGTCGCACACAGATAGTATCTATGTTTCATTGTCCATATTGTATCAATATGTAAATCAAAGTTAAGTTGGAGTCTTCATCAAGCAATGAGTGTTATTGCATACTTTGTATATTAAAATAAATGGCCATGGCCTCGAATGGAAATAGATTAGCTGGTTTGTGGAATTGCAGGTATGAAAACGAGATGTTCACATTGAAGAAAACATGTATTTTATTTTGGAACATCGCTGTGGGCAGCATTCACCCCACAATTATTTAATTCTGTTCTTTTATAAATATGTGTTGGGATTAGATGTGTTAGTACCATGCTGCAGTCTTAGGCAGACATATTGCCCAGATTAGCAGAATGTGCACATGCATCTGAGCCCAGTTGTCCCAGTGGCAGGTGGCATTTGACAATAGGCCCCAGAGTAAACAGTAATTTCCTGCCCCTTAGTGTGCCCATTCACCATCAAGACCAGATCGCCTGATTATCTGAAACCTAGGCATCTAGTCCAGCTGTTTATATAAATTCCTGTTGTATGGCACAGACCCGGTGGTTGAAATGGAATTTCATCGATTTAATGTAGGTGGAATTTAACATTTAAGTCTAGGAAAAGGGATGTCAGTGATTTAGTGAATGGTTGAAAGCTAACATTTCCTGATAAATTATACTTGAAGGTGATGAGCCCCCCCAAAAAATGTAATAATAATAAAATAATAGAAACTCACCAGCTAATTAGCCAGTGGCTCAGTTAAAGGATTTTCATGCAACTGAAATCTTGGGGAGTGTTTTGTGAGATTGTTTAACATGAAATAAAAAATGTGTCAGGACTCAGGAGTAATCAAAGGAAGATTCTTGAGTTTTTTTTAAAGAAAATTATATAGTTTCATTTATACGTACCAGTGGAAAATCTTTAGTGCTAAACTGATGACACACCATTAACACTAGATACTGTGCCAAGGACTCCTGTGGCAACAGTTAGACAGCAGCTCCTAAACGATTATCACCATGGTGCATGTGTGTGAAGAGGCTTTTAATCCACCTCTTGTGTTTTTCTATAAAGGAATGTTGACATTTTGTCATCCAGTTTGTCATCCATTTCTACCTGAATAGGCCTTCTATTCCTTTCTTTCAGACACGTTACTAGTGTGTCTGTCTCCTTGATTAGCCCAGAAGATCACAGGGTTGTGGTTCAAATACTTCTGTCCTCATCGTAATCTTCAATGGATGGATTGTACTCAGACTATATGGATTATGTGATGACTACTAAGGTAAATACATTTATATTTCTCATAATAACTATGATTGTCAATACAAAAAAAAAAGTATTAGATACAACACCTTACAACATATGAATATACCTTCCATGTATGTATTTAAATAATGATTCTGTTCATTTGGAACATTCTCATTAGTCTAACTTTGGAAACAGCCCTTTGTGTTGCAGTCCATCCCTTTTAGAATAACAGGGTGCCTTGTGCACTTTTTCCTGACTGCTTGATATTTTAATGAAATCGTTTTAAGTCTTGTGTTTGGAAGACTGTGTGGAGTTTAATTGGTTTCCGTGAAGTGAGAGTTGGCTCTGGAAAAAAAAAAGAAAGAAAGGCCAAATACTTGATTTTAAATGAATGACAAAAACCATGGCTCGTCAAATAGAATTCATGTAAGCAGCTTATTTGTAATTCCACAAAATCACCTTCACATTTAAGTGTAATTGTATTGCTAACTTGTCTTTTCCCTAATAGCAATATAACAGAGGAGAGCTTACGTTGTCAGATTATGTCAACGTGCCTTGTGTCACATCTCTGAATATGTTAAATTCCCACGATGAAACACAGCACATTACTTTGAATTTTTAAACACACTGTCCAGTAAAAAAAAAAAAGCAGGTTTTTAAATAAAGCTTATCATCAACCATCAGCAATAAAACCACATACATGAAAAAATACAATCAGAATAATCTCACAAATGTTCATTAAATTGCAGTGGTATACCATAGCACCAAAACCTACGTATTTATTGTGTGGATATGTATGTATGTACACCGCTCTGTAAGGAGAAAAAAATGTAACATTGTCCATTATCAAATATATTATTACTGTGTATTCCATTTGTACAAACCATGTGGTTAGATGAGTACATTAAAACATTAGCCCTAACACTAGCCTTACCTCTACCCTACCACAAGGATCTGGTTAGAGCTGCTACTGTAAAGGCTGTTTGAAAAAGGCCTCACACCCACTCAAAGTCTGTGTTACTGTGGGGTAATGAGGAGGACAGTCATTTCTTAGGCTGGCAGAATGATATAATCCCAGAATTGCAAGACTCGTACCAAATTATTTCCATACAAACCGTATTATTCAAAGCATGGCATAAGGGGAAAGCATGTGGACTGTCCCGGCTTAGTTAAGTGGTGAAGAAAAGTGAGGGGGCAAGTTGACCGTAACCTGGTCTTCATATTCTGCTTGTGGCCACATCTGCAGGAGCATGTTTGTTGATTAAACACACACATCCACAGCCCTCTATCCTTTCATAACCCCCACATATACATGAGTAGATTCAAGGTCAGTACGGGAAATATGTTTCCTTTTCACAATACTAAGAGGTAGTATAGAATTTTAACATTTGTTCATGAATTACTCAACACAGGGCACACTCAATAATAATAATAATACATTTTATTTCTAACGCACCGTTCACTCACTGAACTTTTGTTCTAAACGATATCCCTAACAAAAAAAATCAAGGCTTCCAGCCTATCATTACTTACAGTATATGTGATATTAGTGAACATGATAGCAAATGGACATTATTTGCGAGTGAATAGGGCCATCCTCTCCCCTTCCACCTGCAGACCACTGCAGGTAGCCCCATGCAGCTTTGATTGTGAACTTGGAGAGATGCCCAGCTTGGCAAACGTATAGTATTGACACATGATGGTGACTTGAAGGTTACATGACGGTGTCCTAATGTCCTAATGACGGTGTCCCACATGGGCTTCCGAGTGGCATTGTCCCCTCCTTGAAATGGAATTTATGGGTTAGATATTTCTTTCTTTCATTCTTTCAAAATTCCTTCTGGGAGGTGCCTGTAGTGATTCATTTGTATTTTTGTATGTATAATAATCTTCAGAATAGATTATGCATCCGTGTAACATATCAACAAAAAGCCTACTAAACACGGTTTTAGGTCACGATACTAAGAATACACTAATTTAGTCAACGGCAGTGTAAACTGTAAACAAAATATCCACCAATATAGGGACTGCACCTGTAGTGTGGGCGCGTCAACGAATGCGCAGTCCCGTTTGGAATTTGTGGGCGCGCTCTTTATGGCAGGTCGCAAAAGGGGGGGAGAGAAAAGCACGAGCCTGCCATCGTTGTCAGGGACGGGGTTCATCTGGGAAAAAAGAAAGGCATAACAATAGCAGTCTCTCCCTTTCCATTGATTATTTTTTAAGACATATGCTGGACAATTTAACGGGGGACTGAAACCTCTTTATAAAGAATGAAGTACTTATGACATATGGGATGGCGAAGATTTTGGGGGGTTTCCTAGATTACGAAGAGGACCGTACAATAAAATGGAGTGGTAGGGGGACCGAGGCGCGCTGTCTCCATCATAGAGAGGCGCGTCCACCTGCTGATACAGGGAGTCCGGGCTCGGAAAAAAACATGGTGAGGTCGCTGCATTGAATAGGAGATACAGTTTCCATCTGATCTTACTAATAAACAACTGTGTTCGGAGCACTGAAGACGGAAATCGCAGCTCGTTTGAAATCTTGAGGCAAGTTGAATGTTGTACAGTGACGTGTTGTTCTGTGCCATACTTTAATAAATATTTGCAACGTCAAATGCAATTTCTACATACAGCCTTGCAAGTGCTGCATTCGAGAGAAAATGGGGGGTGGGTTGCTTGATCATCATTTGGCAGCAGGTTACGTTTAAGACTATTCAAGAATGAAGTTGACTGCCTTTGCTTACTTTTACACTATAAACGGCTCTTGTGACATAAAACACAACGAACGGCAGTGTTTCTTATTCATGTTACAGTCAGAAAGTGGTAGGCTTTGCGTTACGCCTACAGTTGTCTCGCCTTGTGAGTTTCCTCAACACCCCATGGCATATCCCATCCCCCAAAACACACGCGCATAAGCACATGCAATGTGCAACTAAATATGGTCGAATTGCCAGAAATCCGTGCTTTGTGTTTGACACTTCATATGACAATCCTGTTTTATGAACTGAATACTTCGATATCTGACGTTCCATCCGTTATGACAGATGTTGGTCATGCTTCACACATAATTTATATTATATACTTTATTTTGTTTACATGTAGTACTTTATGTCCAGTTTAACCATGAGCCTAGTCTTCATTTTAAGGTGATGCAATGTTTATGTAATTTTTTTTTTTTTTTTACCTCAACATTTTGAAATACCTCTAGGCCTAAATCTCTGTAGCATACCACATGAATAAATGGTAGTATCTAAAAGTATTTTGCTTGAGAGGTGTTAAATTCTCAAACAAATGTGTAAATAATTGTTTTCGTGCCATCTTGTTTTTGGAACACCATAGGTAGAATTGTCTAACTGAAGTTGTCGCAATGATATCAAATGAACATAGCCTCATGTGATCTCTGTGATGGAAAAGGGATGGGAGACTGCCCCAGGCCCATTGGTGCAATATTTAAGCAAGCCATCGTTTGGAAGAAATATTGCAGTGGTCATTATCCTATTCATTTGTTGGAGTTCAGTATTGCTGAAATTCCCCACACTGTACAGTTGAGCTCCTTATGTTCTCAGGGTCAGTCTACCTCTTACTAAGGGATTTGGTGGGTTCAAGGTGAAGACAAACATCCTGTCAAATCTCCCCCCCCCCCCTCCTCCTCTCTTTTCTCTTTCATTCTTCCTCCTTAAGTGGCCAAGAGATACTATGCTTGAAGGTTGCCACACACAATACAGCATTATGTTTGGCTGAAACACAACGAATGGAGAGAGGATGTGGGGTTGTGTAATGGAAGGGTGTAACCTGTACAAATGGACAGAGGCTTCAGACCGCGGCCCTCCACCTGGAACCCTTGTTAGAAGCAGCCAGAGCATTTCGGCCCCGCCGCGGGAACTGTCATTAACCAACCATAACATTAAAACCATGTAACCTGTTGAGTGGTGGGCGTATTGGGCCACGTATAATTCTAGCTGGGGTAGGTGATTCATTCACAGATAGAAGCCTCCCTCCTGTCTACACCGCACTGTTGCAGTGGCTGCGGCGGGCGGTGGAGGCAGCACGCTGTAATTAACAGCAAAGGCAACAACCCCGTGAGACGGGGTGGCTCAGCCCTTTTTGATTGCTTTCATGACTGCAGGGAAAGAGCTAAGCTTCGACTCCGGTGGGACAGCGAAGCGGCGCGCCGAGCTCTTTAGCTGCCCTCGCTTGTGCCTGGCAGAATCACACTGCTCTTTACCTCTATTCCCTCAGGCAGATACAAGCGCGCATCACCTCTGCACTCTATTTACAGTCATCCGGTGTCGCCCCCCCCCCCCCCCCCCCTTTACCGCTCATTGTCACGTTCCGCGGGAGCCGAGAGGAGGTTCATATGGGATTTCTGCGCTGCCTCGATGGGGATGACATCTCATGATGGCAAGGCTGCTTCTCTGAGAAGGGGTCCTCTTCACAGGGGCTACACTCGCGCATGTGACGACACAGCCAGATAGAAGCCTGCATTTTTCTGTTCAAATAGAGGTTAGGTTCGGCGAATGTAGCGAGGCATAGGCTTGGCTTGGCTTTCACTCATTAAGGTTTAATGAGAAGCGTTCTCACTACAAGAAGAATATGCTATGATATGTGCTGCTCACTCGCCGAGGTAATCCTCGGTTGTAGTAGTGAATGCTGCTTTTCTTGTCAATTGCTTTGTATTTTCTTACAGGCCCCTCTTTTCAAGCGATCGTTATCACCCGAAGCCAAGTATCACCGGCGACGCAATGTCGCTCGTCAGTATCCCTTCCCCCGGCTTAGGGCACAAAATCTCGGGGGTCTTCAGTTTTCCAAATCCTCCCGACCGAATCACTTAGCAGACTACGCCATTGAAAAGCGAGCCACTTGCTTTACACGTGTGGAAAGTATCCACTATGAGGAGGGATTTTAACCAGCATGCATGTACAGTCACACTTGTTGCCGATACCAACTCATTTAACGTAGATAGGGGACAAAGCAAGGGACTTTTGTAAGGGGCCAGCACATGGCAGAGACATTAGAGACTGTTGTGGAATGTATGACTGGCTATCTAGGATGTTTTCGTTAAGGACTCTTGTAGCAATGGTTGTACTTAGCCAGGGTTGGCAAGGGCAGGGCTTGGTGAAAGCAGCTCAGAAGAATGACTGGAGGCTTTTGTGTGGTTCTACCCCCTTGAAGCTGCCCTTAACTTGGTGCACTTCATGTGGGAGGAGTTGTCCAACGGACACGAATGAAGATTGTTTCAACAAAAGTTCCTCCCTGCTTTCAGATGGAAACAACAGAGACGGTGTACGTTTACAAGACTATTTTATAAAGCAAACATTTTAAAATGTATTCTATTATTAATATACATTTGTTTGTATTGTTATTAATTACGTGACACAAGATCACAACATAGACATTTTTGTCTTCTTTATTCTTGAATAGACATTGTGTTTCTGCTGCCTTTAGACTGATTTTGCAATGCTTCAAGTTCTCAGAGTGGAATAGGCTACTTTAATTATCAAGGCATTGTTTTATAATTCTACAAGCAGAAATGTGCTAAATCCCCCCCACAATCTATAACCTTTCTCTGAAACAAGGATTGCTTAAATATTTACCTTTTATGTAAGCTAATTTTAAATTTGAGGTTTGCATAATATTGTTAATGAGGATATTCCTGAGAAGGACTCGCCTTGTGGCCCTGTAATCGACCAGGGTTCACACAACATCCATTATTCAGAGAAATCTTCATGGCTGGAAAAAAAGGAAAAAAAAGAATAATGACTTTCAGCTGGTTTCTCCTTCCTACATAACTCCTTGTCTGGGGAGTATCATCTAATCCGTCAAGTTCAGTCTTAAGCAAGGCTTTAATGCTGGATAAATATTAATCACATTTTTAATAAAAGGAGTTTGCTGAAGGAGCTGCTGTCGGCTCTGACTGTCAGGGGAAGCGCCTTCACTCCTACCCAGACAGACGGCCCTGCCCTGCCGAAATCAATGGCTGTTTACTGGGCTTTGCTCTCCTGCACAAGAGCCGCATAGTCTTATTGCCCACTCTTTATTCACTACCGCTATATTCTTGTTTGGGTTGACAAGAGAAATCAAACAAGAGACCTCCCACAAACATACACAATGAAAATAAAATAAAAAAGCTGCTACGCCGCACAAAATAAATGAGTTCTTTGAGGAGTAGGCTATCGAATGCCATATAGGGGGGCTTGTCGTTAGTTGTCTCATGCAGAGGGAAAGGATGCGGGTGAAACGGTGCCGATTTTTCTCCTTTTCTCAGTCGCAATGCTGGACGCTCGCGATGGTATTAGTGCGTCATCACACACTGTTTCGGGATATCTTTGAGGTGGGTTTCGTAGCTTATGGAGCTTTCTTGTTGATTTCCTGTTGGCGGCTTCTAACATTAAACATCATTCCCAGGCTCAAACACACACACACTTCTCACTGGCATTTGGGATGAGTGACAGACCAACCCATTGGTACAGTAATTGGTATTCAGTGGGGCAGCTGGGATGCGCGCCTTGCAGAGAGAGAGAGAGAATTTAGCGAGTCAATTCACTGCTTCATTAGAGCCGTGAGTCACGACGTCATGCTTCAGTTGTTTGTATTTGTTCAGTAGGCCTACTCTATCAAGAGAAACGCCTTCTACCCAACCTGGCTAACCTAGCAGTCACTTCGGAGTGGTCTGGACACCGGTTCCCCTGCTCATTATTTAGACTGAGAAGTACCCACTGTGGAACAGACACTGAGATGTCACTGCATCTCCCAGACAATTGGTATTTTTGGTCTCTCTTTGTAGGTGTCCAAAGTGGTGGTGGTCAATGAGAGAGGTTTCAACCTCCAGAATCGTATTCTCCCTAAATATTTGTCCATGTCACTTAAAACGGATGCCGTGCTGTATCGCTATTGTCGCCTTTTAATTGCGCGTAGTTGTTTTAAATAGATCTAGATGAGCATGAACTTTGTCTTCTTAAAGGTATCCATTCCTGGATGTGTTAATGAGAAGAATTCACATCGTTGTCAACTGATGGTCGAGGGTGCTCTGGGGTCTGCATGGTATCTCCACTCATCTACAGTGAGAGCTCCTATAACAGATGGCATATTGTAATTAGCTCGTGCATTTTTGCCTTGGATTGTTAGAGTCACCAACACACTGGTTTGCTGAGGAAAAATATCATGAATCGAGAGCAAAATTGACAAAGTGAACGAGTTATGACATTTTATAACTCGTTCACTTTGTCAATTTTGCTCACTCACAGGCTAGTATGCACGCATACTAGCCTGTGAGTGTTTCATAAAAACGAACTGATGTGGAGGGTTTATGTTAGACATGAGTACTTATTCGTATTTACTTCATTTTGGCACCAGGCACCCCAGAGTGGAGTCTTTGTGCAATTTAATGGAAAAGTTATCGCATTTGTCATTGTAACAAGGAAAAACACATTTTAAAATCCCCAGGATGCTTTTGCATGCTAATTAGGAGATTTGGCTTTTGCTCTATTGTTACTGTCGCAATGTTTTCCTTTTTGCCTCATATCCGGTTTGATCTTAAACAAAATTTTCATCAAACGAAAAATTGTAAATAGGTTGCGACAAATGAAGACAGTCTTCAGTTCTTTGCAAGGGGAGGTGAATTGACGCTTGGGAGCTTGGGCAGAAGGCTGGCCGTGCCGATGACAGTCTAACTCCACACATATGCGCCGACCACAGAGCCGTTCATTATCGGCCTGACCTCCACAATGTCCAGGTTTGCAGCTCGAGTTTAGCTGAAAGATGTGAGGAGCTCCTTGTTTTGCTGCAGAGCATTCACATCATTTTGACCTACCCTCCCAGCTCCGAGGAGGAAAAATAAGATATGAAATATTTATTTATTTATTTATTCGACCCAGGGTATGTTCTATACGGGCTGCATTGTGCAATCGGCATGCAACCCCTCTGAGCCTGCCCTCCTCTCTGCATCTCCCCCCCCCTCCCCCAAAACCCAACCCCCCCGTGTGTGTGTGTGTGTGTAAATGGAAGGGGGGCTCTATGGGTGCAGAGGGAGGGGAGGCTGAATCTCAATTAGCTCTTGTTCTCTCCCCTGAATACAGCAGCACAAATGGGACGGGGCAGCTTGAGCTACAACAGGCATCAGTAGGACGGCCGATAGGGAATAGCAAAGGGCATGTTTTTGCCGTTTACCTCGCCGTTTTTTTTAAATTATTATTCATTTGGAATAAAAGCTGGATATTCAGTGTTGTTTCTGTTACCCTTGTTTTATCCCTGGAGATAAATACGTAACTCAGCATTGCACCAAATCTATCAACGTTATCAGCTTTTAAATCACAGTCAGTTGGCAGATTAGAACGTACCTTTTTATCTATAAGACTGGAGTATAACACCTACCTCCCTTCAGTTCTACAGTACCAATACATAGGGACATCACTCGAGGATGCATGGGTTTAAATACCCCCTGTGTCATTACTGTTTTGGTGGTTGAAGCTTTTGGGTTCAGAATAGCCTTCAGGACCTGGTTTATGTGGGCCTCGTTAAAAGGGTGGAGTGCATTGCAAGGGCTGTTTTCTAACGTATTGTATTAAGCGTTGGTTTTCTGTTCTTTGCCCCTGTCTTTCTTGTGTTTTTTTTTGCTCGTTTCTTTGTTTCATATTATGCCCCCTTTCAGTGTATTCCTTTTGTAATATCGTATATGCTTGGTTGGGGTAATTGTACAATTCCCCTCCGGGTATCAACAAAATACCACTCTGCTCTCCACCACTTTACTTTACTCTACTTAAGAGGGCTTCCATGCAAAACAGACTCAGGTGTAAGGACAACCCCCCCCCCCCCCCCCCCATGAAATTATGCCAAAATGACAGTGAACCATCTAAAAGTCACAGTTATAAAAGAGGCTATGAATCAGTCGCGGTGGTATTTGGGTGTCTGCACTCAAAGACAAATGTCACGAGTCCTACCTGAAGCTTTGGCCCCTCATAATTGTCTGTTAAACTGTCTTACAGCAAAGTATTGGTCATACCATTTATTCATTACAATTTGTTGAACCAAAGAATTAGCAAGACATGTTTTACAATCCTTTTGTCCAGCAGGAATTATCTCCAGTTTTTTTTGCTCTCCCTAATGGCTTTGCTCATGAACACGTCATATCTGCATTCTTCTGGTTTTGTCTCTCCCCACTCCCAGGTCCTCAAGGTGCTGGTAATTATCTCTGGTCTTTAGTTTTCCTGTATAGGCTTGAAAAAACAACATCCAAATAGGATTTCTATGTTTCTTGTTGACACTAATTTGTTTAGTTAGATTTTTTATTTTTTTATCTCGTGTGTTGTGATCAATTATCATGATAAATTATGACGTTAAAAGGTTTATTCTTATTTTATTGTTATTATTTTACATCTCCAGTACTGGGTTACTGGGTTTTCCCAGTCAGCCATTTGGAGCTGCCGATCTGCCTGTCAGGGTCCCATATGCAGTCAGTCTGCCACAGCTTTCCTTGCCAGACACGAAGAATATTCTTGTTGAAATGTTCACGAATAGTACTTGCGGGTTGCCGCAATAGCCAAAAGCATAAGGCTCTTTTTTAGGCCAGTTCTCCTTCAGTTATGTTTGTGAACACGTTTAAAAGTGACGTATATGTCTTGCTGAAATCGACATGTTTGACTTTGGTTTTTGGCTGGTGTTTTAGTTTCCGAAGTATCTTTCTGAATTGACTGTTGGGGATGGATGCGTTTGACTGCACTGTGAAGACGTTTTCATTTTCTTTTTGTGTTTCGTTTCTGCTGGGTAGGCAGTTGGCAGGCCTTCCAAGTCTAGTGCACCAGACGTGGAAGGGGCAAGGGAGTCTGTTGGGGAGCCAAGCATCTCCTTTCTGTTAGAAAAAAAGCAAAGAGCAGACAAAGACCATATCACCAGTATCTCATTTTAGTGTCAATGGGGCAGAAATACTCCAATAACCTTTTTTTGTTTTGAATTAATTTACTCACGGTAAGACTCTGTTATTTAATTGCACTATTTGCTAGATCAGAGACAGTTACCTTTGAATGAATGTTATTGCAGTTTTATACAGAGAATTGGCAAACTGACTGATTTAATTCCAAAACCATCAATTATAACATTCTGTAATTGGATGTGGTGTCTCCAAAAAAACCTAATTACCTTTAGCAGTATCCCAGAAAGAGTGGTAAAATGACTAAAACTCCTGCTTTCCTCGTTAACACATTCATCTGGTGTACGCAGTCAAATTACAGTCAAGGTTAGCTGGATATTATTTGGCTACCATTTTCACGCACAATTTGAAAACAAGGAAGAAATCAAAGGCCAATGGGTAATAGTACATGTGTGCTCTGAGGTAACGTTGATGTATTTGACAGGGCATGACAAAAAGAAAAGAAACAGGGAGAAACTACAGCCTTACTGAACCAAAACCATGTTTATTGTGAGCGAAAAGACAAGGATCAGGCCCCCCGGACTAATATAAAGCAGACATTTTTCTATCTTTCTACTCCTGACAAAAAATGTCCGCTTTACATTAGTAAAGCCTTAATACTGAGGTATTTCCAGCAAGGAAAGTTCGAGTTAAAGGAGGCTGGTGAGGTGTTCTTGAACCAACCACTTGAAGACCTCTGTTTCACGGGGATTTTGCTCTGCTTTTTAATTTGATATTCGAATCACTTGGGATATCTCTCCCTGAGCTGTAGGTGAGGGGGATTAAGGCTGTCTCCCCTTCTCAGCGCACCACATTCTTGACTGTCCTCTTGGCACTGCGTGAGGCCTTGTCAGGATGACCTCATGCCCCTGCATTATGAATGATTTCAGCCGTATGTTTTACACATTATGCCAGTACACACACACACACACACACACACACACACACACACACACACACACACACACACACACACACACACACACACACACACACACACACACACACACACACACACACACACACACACACACCAGGGCTATCTGGAATGAAGACAGATATCCGCAACCTACAGTCTCTCCACATACGTTTCTGTTGTAAAGAATGTTCCTTCCTTATGGTGTCTTTTGAAATGCTGCCTTTTCGTGCTGAATCCGAATGTCTTCCTGCGCTTTTCTCTAAGCCCCTCACAGCTGTAGTCCGAATGAAGTACATTCGATTTAGCCACATTATGGGTTTATGGATTACAATATCTCACATTAGGATTTATATTTGTTGGTTTAATGAAACCCTCACCCCTCCAAACCAGACCCGATTGTCAACAGATCCACTTGATATTCATCCAGGGTTGCTCACAGGGAATCTTATGTTCAAATCCATATGAACCCAACCTGTTCCTCACTATTTATGAGTTTTTCAGAATCCTGCTTGTTCGGTTTACTTTTTCCATTCCTTAGCTATCTTAGTTTCATCTGCAAGACGGATCAAATACTATTATTAAGATGCTAGGAATAGTACTCGGTATGTGCGTGTGTTCCCTTGTCAGTAGTTAACGACTAACAATCTTTCTGTTTCATTTTCACTCTGTATATATAGCTTCAAGTTAAGATATGACACAAGACAGTGGTTCACACAGTATGTACCCAGTGCCAATGCAAAAGACAAAGACAAAGTATTGTATGTAATTAGATATATATGGAGATGATTCATTCATTTGAACCAGTTTTGGCTCCGTTGCCTTCGGTGTGTCACAGAGTAGTGCGTGTTGTTGTTTAGCGAGGGCAGGTGTATTAGACTTGGTGAGGTGATTTTCATGCATTAGCTGTGATCCTGCCTGTCTAATCACCCCTGAGCCTGTGGGAAACCGATAAACATGGCCTTTTAGACATCATCATCTCAACTCGGAGAGAGTGTGTGTTTTCTGTTTCTTTGCGTACAAAAAAAACATTTTGAAATGGAAACTAATGTTCCAAACGAGGGCCTGATAGCCACAGATTTAAGGGTTAAAGTCTGTTGGTTATTCTCTGCCACTGTCTTCTTCTGGGGCTGTTAAGATGCTAGTTGGACTTGAAAGCCCATCTCTGCCAAACCTGCACAGGAATGCAATTATGGGGCATGCACCAGTCCTTCAGGTCCAAAATAATGCCAGATAATTCTGACAAGGTATACAAGAAGCCAATGTGAGGAATATGTTTAATTAAAGAATCGCTCAGCTATAGATATTGACACTTCTCAGGGCACCAAGAGGAGTGAGGAAACATCACAAGAATGTATTTACAAGAAAGGTCTTCATGATTCTCTCCGGTTGAAAATAACGCATGAGGTTTCTTCCATCAATTGGTCTAGTGGTGAGGTCACTGTTTATTTGTCTCACTGTCACTTTGTTCTGTCAATGCCATTCGTTCTCGTCCTAGTGGATGCTAGCCTATCCCTCCATTGTTTATTACGTATGTACAATTGCCTTGGCAAAAGCAATGTAATTCTCATCAAAATATAGATAATCATCAACAACCGCACATCATTCGTCGGGGATGGCATTTCTTGCCTCTTCAAACCCGACTACCCTGTACTTTATTTTGAATAGCCATCTATAAATAATTCTGGGGTTTTCTGTGCACTGACTACATCTTGATATTTTAGAGCGTGGTTTAGTATGGTACATTGTGGCACAGATAAACTGCCTCTCTAAATAATCATACTAGACAGAACAAAGTGAAAAACACCTCAAATCAGTCGATTCTTGTTGTCTTTCGGTGTTTAAAGAGAAGATTATTACCATTTAAAGAATGTCTGAAACGATTCGAGTGGATCGATGTGTAATCATTTCACAGCAGATTATTCCAAATATAATGGTTGATTTCTCCATATATTACCAATTTTGCTGAGGAAAAAAAAGAAAATACCTTAGACTATAGAGCTTAGATTAGAAACATGGTTTCTGCTGGCGGTGAGTCAGTCCTGGCAGACATTTGGTTTCATGTGGCTCATAAACCTTTGTCGCAGCCGGCATCCAGGAGATGAAACAACATGGCTTAATAATGTGTTAAATTGGACATGATTTCTGGATAGAGAGCTAATTTTATGCCACCTTCTTCGGCTTCCTCTCTTCATTAATCTGGACATTTGGTTCACTCAACTTGGTTGCAAGAACAAAGGCCCGCTAGCGTTATTTTATGATTTTAGGTTAATGTTGCGTAGTTAAAAATCCCTCTCCTTGGTAACCACAGGTCTGAATGTGCCTTGTCCAAGAGGTTCGCTTGCCTCCTGTTTGAGCCCAGCATGGCAGCATGGCTGCCCCCCAGAGTTAGAGCTCCATGTCCCTAGATTTGTTGCTGGCATGTGGATTAATTAGGTCGCTGCCCATGTTTGACATCACATCTTGTCCTATACCAAACACCCGTGTAAAGTGAGACTTGACCTGGCTAGAATATTTCTGGTATATTTTTTGCTCAAAGACTAAATGTTTCAGATTCGACCCAAAGGACGTTGCTGGGGTTTTGACTCGTGTTTTCATTCTCTTGTCTCTTGTTATTTTGCAGGTTGGGAAACAGGAATAATGTAAAGAGCAACTTCGAGCCACGCTTTACTTGATGGAAGTTCTTCAAGAAACCAATTTTGCTGTGCTGGCCCCAAACCTGGAACAGGTCCACCAAGGAGATGACAAAGGTGCAGGCATATTTACGTATATACTGGTTGTAAAACGGCACAAACTAATTTGTGTGTGATATACCAATTATTATTGTTCTACGACATAAAGAAATCTTACCGCATCGTTCCATCATTCCCCAATGGTTATGAGACGTTAAGCAACAAAGTTTAATGCTACACATTCTTTTCGTTTTCCTGCTATTTAGTTTGTCCGTGACCTTCAGAGAACTGAATGTAAGAATCTCCAGTCTTGATATTTAGTGACCTTAACCTTTGCTGCATCTGAATGGATTAGCAATGTGTCATACTCTGAAAGGATCTGCTGTCTAATGACTGTTTTCTCTAGTCTTGTAGTACCTTCTCCTCTTAGAAATGACACTGTTAATGGTGGATGTGACATTACACAAAGCAGAGAACATGTGCACTACCTTATTAAGGAATTGAAAAAAAAACCTGGCTAATATTTTAATATATTATGCGTCTCAATATGACTCCATTGTGAATGTCTGTTATAACTTTCACACTTCCTCCACAAATGCAGTGCAGAGTGCAGAAAATGCAATGACAGACATGAGTTTTCTTAAGAAAATCATGTGGCTTTCACCTTTTCAGTTTAAATTAGCTCTTTTATTTCAGGTTCATGTATAAATCAGTAACATATATGAAAAGGCATGCCCTGTCCATTTGAGGTCTGATGGAAAATAAATTGATAATAAATTGATTAGATGATCTGAAATGCTGGGAAAAATACAAATAATATATTATATATCCAGTATTCCTCTGTCAAAGACAGTGTTGGTTACATTGTTTATTGATAGATTATTTCATCTTTTTGATCTAATCTCTAGAATCACATGAGGAAGGAGGTGAGCTGACGGCATACAGCACAGTTACCCCACCTCAAGAAATCAATCCAACAGGAAGCCAAGAGTGTGGGAGAACTTCTCTGAACCAATCCCCACCCCTTCTCATCGCCAAGACCCCCGAGCCCAACGATGACTCCTCCCCCCACGCCGTCTCCCTCACCTCCCACACCGCCAAGGCGGTGAGTCCATGGTCACCGTCAGAGGACTGTGGTGAGAAGGCAAACTTCGCCAGGATGGAGTCGGGCAGTGTGTCTGCTCTGACCGGGGACTGCCTCCTGCAGCAGAGCCGCGCCTGCCTCGGCTGCTTCATAGAGACGAAGGACACCGAGGTAGACCAGACCGAGCCTGGTCTGGGCCTCAGCCAGGACTACGACGCCTGCCCTGTCGCTGACATCGCCATGCAGTGCATGAGCTCCGGGGACGGAATCCGATATGGGGACCAGCTGCTCTCGGACCAGCTGCTAAGCTACCCGGCGCACAAATCGGAGGTGTCCGAGAAGATGGACGAGGAGAAGTCTGCCGCAGACAGTGACTCGGAGGACCCCGCCGCAAAGAGCATCTACGAGGGCCTTCTTCTGGACAAGTGCAATGGGGACGAGGCTCTGCTGGCAAACTCCAACCAGGACTGGGGTTGCTTCGAGTCCTTCATCAGCGAGAGCAAAATCGAGCTGCTCGACCTCTGCTCCAAGAACGACCTTTCCGTCAACCTGTTCTCGGAGGAGGACGTCGACAACTACATGTTCGACGACGAGGACGAGGACTCCACCCTGGGCAGCGACGTGTGCTCTCTGAAGATCCGCTACGAGTCGTTCCAGGACAACGTCCGCGAGAAGACCAACGCCATCCAGGAGGAGACCCAGTTCAGTTTTTTCCCCAGCGTGGTGGCGAAAAAAGAGGGGGAGTTTGTCAGGAGGGGAGCCGAGGGGCCCCACGTTAAGGGGGAGGTCAAGGTCTGGCCAGCAGGTGAGAAGGACGACAAGACTATGTGCAGCTCCGCTGAGGAAACACCGAACGTCAGTCCCGAAAGTAGCTACCTGTTTGACCTGAATAACTCCACGGAGGACTCTGGCGAGTACAGCGACGACAGTTCCTGCACGGGCTCCTCCCTCGACACCTGTCCGACCAAAAAGAAGCACTGCTTCCTCTCCAGAGAGAACTCCAGCTCCTCCAGTCACCTGAGCTACGGGCTGCGCTCCAAGAGGAAAGGTCCGGTACAGCGAGGACTACCTTATACGACGTGGACTCCATCGAGAACGAGAAGACCGAGAAGAGCTCGGAGAAGCGGGACAAGCCGCCGACGGGCCTGAAAAAAGAGAAGGACGACGACTGGTGTCCGAAGAAACGGAGAAAGTCCTCCCGGAAAGAGCCCCCCGTCATCATCAAATACATCATCATCAACAGATTCAAAGGGGAGAAGAACATGTCGGTGAAGCTCGGGAAAATAGACACGTCGGAGACAACAGTGAGCTTAAGTAAGGATTTAGTTCATAAGTACCAGAAACTGGCCCCTCTAAAAGCCTACTGGGAGAAGAAGCAGCAGGAGATACGGCAGCGCAGGCTGGCTGCTGGCGATAAACACAAACGCCTGAACGGCTGCAGGCGTTCCCTCAATTCCTGCCCGTCGAAACGAAAATACAGGATCGCAAACAGGGTTCGGATTCAAAGGATCCATGCTGTAGAGCCCTTGCCAAGTCCCAGCCATCACAAGCGAGAAGGGTGTGCAAAGGATGAGCCTGTCAGTACAGATAGTGTGACTGATAACCACGACAACCGCTGACTGCGTGGCTAGATTAGACCGAGGCGGCTTCACAGAAAAAAGCCGATCACAAGAGAGGGAGAGGATAAGAGGGGGGAACAAGAATGGCAAAATAAGGAAATTCAAAAGTGAGGCTCGACTACTGTGTATGAAAATGAAAGGCATTCAACGTGAGGCCGATGAAATTGCGATAAACCTACAAGAGGTCGGGCCAGCTTTCCCACACCAAAGCCTTGATGTAGATCACAGCGTGGGCAGCCCCCAGCTTTGCGATGGCTGCCCTGTGAACCCCCCCGAAAAATCTTGTTGCCCCTCTGGCACACTGAGACAGCCTGTAAATACCTCTTTACCGGTTATCCCTGGAGGCTACCTCCAGACCTTACTAGATGCATCGGATTCATCAAGCAACAATGGGGTCTCCTATTACCCCCAGCACCATTCCAGACAGTTCCCTCACGAAATGTCCCAGGAAGAGAATCAATTCGGCGACCTGCGGCCTTCCCAAAGCTGCGTCCTCTCCCCTCCCTCTGATTCGGAGCTCCAACAGTCGCCCTCGGATCAGATGGAGCCCAACTTCTCCCACACGTGGCAGCCTAGAGCTGAAGAGCTGTCATTTACACCTGGCTCTGCTATGATAGGCGCCGGATACTCTAGCTCCATGCCTTTAACAGTGACAAACGACATGCCGGGGTCAGGGTACAGTCAAGTAAACATGGACGACGACAGGCTTCTGTATGACAAGTCATATCTGTCCGAGAAGCCTCCGGAGGAGGAGTCGGACATCCTCCCAGGTCAGGTCTCGTCCGAAGACGGCCACGAGCAGCTCTGTAGAGTCACCATCAACACAGACAATGGGAGGCTGGTCAGCTATGACTCTGTGGGCTCGCTCTCAGCCTGTTCCAGTAACTACAGCTCCCTCAGTCTGAAACCCTGTGAGAAAGATGGCGAGGACGGGAGCGAGAACTTCTTGGAGCACTGTAGCCCAAAGCTGGTTATCCAGCAGAGCACTGAGGAAATAACTCCCCTCAGGGAGTCAACGGACCTGCTGGACATCTCCAACTTCACTCCCGATAAATTTCGACATTCTTCCGTGTCGGAGATGTCCCCACCGGACACGCCCAGTCTGTCCCCGCAGGTGATGGGTCCGGAGATGAGAGAGTGTCAGGGGAAAGTCCGGGACGGGACTCTCTCCGCTACACCCGGGGGGAAGTGGGAGTGCCACGTCTCGCAGCCGCAAAATCACGAAGACCCAGCGACAAACAATCAACAGTTCCAGTTCCACGCTTTCGCTTGCGAGGACGACACAGGGTCGATCGATAAGGCCGGCGGCGCAGACGGTTACGACGGAGCCCGATCTATTGATAGAGGCGCGAAAGGTCCAAAATCGAAGAGGAAAACAAACAACAAACAGACCCTTGGTCAGGGCTCCGCAGACGAACAGAAGAAAGCCAAGCCTCCGAGGGCTGCCAAGACGCCGAAGAACAAAACGCCTCGACAGAATGCTCGCGTGTCCAAAAAGATAAAGTCCCTGCTTGACGCCAAGGCGGCAGCTCAAGGACCAAATCAGCCAATGCTGGATTTAGACGGTGGAGGCCTTGCTGGAATGACAGATGACTGGCCTTTGCTGGGGGAGCATGGTGGGAGCTGGGCAGATGGCAACACCCCCAATCCTGGGAACGATGACCAGCGAGAGTTTGAGGAGCCTTCTAATATTCTGTCCAACATCGTCTCTGGAATGGCGGAGGTCCAGAGGTTTATGAAGGTCTCCATCGAGCCGCTGTGGGACCCCATGTCTGGCCTCTGTCAGCCTCAGGAGGCCAACAGCCTTAAGACTAAGACCCTAAAGATTTTGGCGGGAACCGCACCAGACGTCAGGAAAAAAGCTGGTTATGCTGCATCTACTGGGACGGGGCGAGGGCGGAAGGCTACGGGGAGGGGGGCTAAAAACCAAGCCAAGTTCCTCCCCTCCAACCCTTTCTTTTCCCCTCTCACTCTGGACAGCAACATGTTCAACAAGTCCACCCTGGGTCTACCCGGCATATGTGGGCCCGCGCACAAGAAAATGTACCGACACAAAACCAGCGCAAAATTTGCTCGGGATGAGAACAACACTGTTAAGAAGGACTCAACCAAGAACGTAGCGTTGGCCTCTTATGAGAAACGGAGGTAATATATTTTATAGTGGCTGCCGAACACACAGTTACACATTTTCCTCACCTTTTTTCTTTCTTTCTTTCTTCTTTCTTTTTTTTGCTGAGTTGCCAGGATCCCCCTTACTCACCCTGACTTACCTGCAAGTTTTGCATGGCAAAGGCACTTACCTTGTACTCCACCTCCTTCTTTAAACCCCTCAAGTTGTGCCGAAGTAGCTGACGTGCATGTGAAATTGTTTGTTCTACCTTGAAAACTACCTAGCATATTCTGTGATCTCCAGATTGACTTGGATTTCAAACTTGCTGTGGCTGCATTTTTCTTTTCTGACAATGCTGCTTTGTGTTCTTTGATTTCAGTTGTATTTCAGTTGTCCAAGAAGGTTTGACTAATGTATAATCTATGATAAGAAATATGCCTTGAAACTGTTTGTATGATGATTTGTTTGTTTTTTAATTCTCCTTTTCAGCGGTGCTGCTTTCTTCATCCTATCAGTCTCTGTAGTCTGTCTGTGGCTTTGTACAGCACTCACAGTACTCATCCTTAACATATAGAAAATGGTTGCCTTCTGTTTTACAATAGAGAGGGAAAGACTGATAGAAACAATCGCATATCCATTCCATTTATCAGTGTTCCACTGGTGTTGGAGAACCTTTTCTCCCTGTTCTGCTGAGAACAAGTCGTTTCATATGAAAAGGGACATTTTTGTATGTATTATCTCTACAACTGTCTGAATTTTCTTATTGTGGAAATGGCATATTTTTGCCATTTTAATGGGAGGGTAGTGGAGGGAGTACCCCTGTAATTATTTTATAAAGCTTGGATGGCATTGAATAATTTTGATGTATTCCAGTACATTGCTCTCTGAATTGTAATTTGTCAATGCTATTGTACAGAGACATATGCAGAATATGATAATAATGATAATTGAAATGTATGTGCCAAACAATGAAGCTGTACAGACATTTTATCTATATGGATATTTGCTGTTTCAATTTCTTTTTTTGTTATGGTTTGGAATGGAGGTTCTGAACAGCTCAGCATTCCAGAGGGATTCATTCATTGCGCCAGACCCCTGCAGCTCACAGTGATACATCATCTACAATAAAGTGTCTTTTTTATACAGTCCTTATAAATGATTATTATTAAAGTCACCTAACTCTAAAAACCTGCTGACGCACTGGCAAGACAGAGCCTCAATTAAGTGATTACTTTGTTCAAATGTGTTGTGTTGGTAACATTACTGTACTGAGAAGTCTTGTTAACTTTACTGAAATATTGTTGTTGTTTTTTTTGTTGCTATGAATAGATATTGGTCTTATTTAAATTTGCACTACTCAAGTTAAGGACCTACTCTCCAAATTGAATCCAGTTTTATTTATATATAGATCAACAAAAAAAAAGTGTAATGATACTACCCAGTGAGATCAGGACAGGAGAAGGCAGCTATTGAGATGCTGACAACATTGGGGGGAGGGGGGGGGGGGGGGGGGGGGGAGTTGACAGCAGCCTTAGGTGTGCTCTGCCCATTAAAATGTACTGTACTACTACTGAATGAAATGAGGGTTCGATGTAGCACTGTTGAGCTGCCACAGGACTGGTGAAGCTACTTCAATTCCATGCAATACTGAAAAGGACAAAAGGATGTGCTGTGTGCCCTATTTATGAATGTATTAGATACTTTTATCATGTTGTATGTAGTTCTGCCATTATTGATTATTATTACGTTTTGCCTTTTTGTTAAAAAAGAATAATGAGCTTTATGAATAAAGTCAGTTGTTGCCAGAGGAATTCCAAAAGAACTCAAACATTCTCAAAAATCTTGTATATTTTTCAGTGTTGCAATTTGTACAATATTTTCTAAGTGTATATTTTTCTTAGAAAGTGCTGTGAAGTATTTGTGTGTATTCCCTTTTTAGCCTATGTAGGCAGTGAAAGGGATGTATTATGACTTGACTGGTTTTAAAAACCAAAATATCAAACTTAATAGGAACCAGAAAAAGAAGACTGGATGACAAGAGAAGATATACTGGATTAAACTGTAACATTTTGTTTGGGAGTTTTGTAGTCAGACCGATCTTGTTGTGAGAGTTTAGTGTAGTGTAAAAAAACAAAACAAAGTATGACAAAATATAAAGAAAAATAATATTTGTGATCCATTGCTGTTTTATAGATTTTCATGTAAATTAACTATATTATTTTGTTTTGTTGTAACCGTTGCAAGGGTTTAAATATTTGTGAAAAAGCCTGTATGGTGATTATGTACTATTGGTAATTTGCGAGTTTTGTAATATTGTTTATGGAATAAATATGAAAATGAAAAAGAGCCTTTGCTGCCTTCAAGTGAGCTTATTTGTTTGTTTGTTTGTTTGTTTACACAGTCCACTAGTTTTGGAATCTATCCTTCCTGTGAAAAAACATTATTCTTACTCAAGGCAAGATTTGAAACTTCACAAAGGACCACATCATTTTAGCAAAGCAATAAACGTGCAAAGGTCAAAAAGACACGAAAGCTACACGTGTAGGTTGTCTCGCAGGAAGAATGGTATGCGGTCACTACTGGTGAAACAAACGTGTTGTGCCAGTAGATGGCACTATTTTATGATTTTCAATTAATTATTTTGCAGAAATATACCCAAGCGAAATACCCGTGTGTTCACTTTGAATGTTAATTTACAAAAAATAAAATTTTAATATTCTTAATAAACGTCAGACCTTTGCCCAGGGAACATGTGGGATGGGATATCCAATCAGATTTTACAACAATGTTGCTTGGCAAACATAAAAGCGTGCGCACACACCAACACGAGTACGTCTCATCTCACGGTAGCCGTGGATTGTTACGTATGATGAAATAGCTCGATACAACACAACCCCATTGGTTAGCTTTAGCCGCTCATAAGTTAGCTTAATTAGAGAACCATCTTACAGTTTGTGCAGAGGTAAAAGTGGTGTAATTTCGAACTTTGAATTTAGTGAGTCTTAATAAAGACAGGAGAGGTATCGCTATATAAAATGTCTAATATAAAAATATTCGGCGGCAGCTCTCATCCGGATCTTTCAACAAGAATAGCGGAACGATTGGGACTTGAACTGGGAAAGGTTGTGACAAAAAAATTCAGCAACCAGGAAACTTGGTATGATGTTTATCTTTTTTGAGACATAAATGTTTTAAAGATCTAGCTAGTGTAGCTAATCTCTAGCTAGCCATAGTTTACAATGACCTAGCTATCTAGCTAACCTTAGCTTTGCTAGTAGTACCACATAGTAGCTTTATGCGAGCTAGCCAAGAGAGTCCACACATGTGTTTATAAATCGGACATTTACCTTGCCCGGTTCTGTACGTTAAGATTAGCATCTACGTTAGCCTTATTTACAATGAGCACTACAAACCCAAAGAGTGTGTTTGCATTCTGCTGTGTAATAAACTCTCCTAAAGATGGAATTTCATGTGGGTGATGCGAGGGAGACTTTGATATCCATTTTCCACGCATGCTAGCCTCGGTGCCAATGGATGACCTTTTAGGCCCAGGGTTTATTTACACCGCACTATAACTTACGAACTAGAACAGTTTCTATACATCTTGACGCTGAGTTCTTGAGTACATCCCTCTATTATTCATTACCTTGCATACGTAAACATAGTCACAAGCTTAACTACCACAAAGCTAGAGACAATCTTGGGAAGATGAGCTACCAACTACACGCGCCATGTTTTCCATTGTTGAAACGCATATCCACATTTTAAATGCCTCATGTGTGCTAAAATCTTATTTTATTGCAGTGTTGAGATTGGAGAAAGTGTCAGAGGAGAGGATGTCTACATTGTTCAGAGTGGTTGTGGTGAGATCAACGATAACTTGATGGAGCTTCTCATCATGATAAATGCGTGTAAGATAGCCTCGGCCTCACGAGTGACTGCAGTGATCCCCTGTTTCCCATACGCAAGACAAGACAAGAAGGACAAGGTGGGGGTGAGGGAAACTTGTCAATTTATATTCTCTCATCACCCAACACGTTTCATAAGTATATATTTTTAGAAATAATCTTTTCAGTTCTGTTCATCTCTCAGAAGATCCTCCTATCTGTTTTATTATCCACATGCTCTGAGCCAATCAAGACAAAGATAATCAATTCTGACTCTTCCTCCAGAGTCGTGCCCCCATCTCTGCAAAACTGGTGGCTAACATGTTGTCAGTGTCTGGAGCTGACCATATTATCACCATGGACCTCCATGCATCCCAGATACAGGTGAGCATTGTTCTTCTGAAAACCAACATTTCTTTAAGAGTGCCTGTCGTTTGGTTTGCATTCGGATTCAGGAACATGACAACATGGAATGTAAAATAATGCTATCTGGATGTGTAACTCCTTGCACAGGGCTTTTTCGATATCCCCGTGGACAATCTCTATGCTGAGCCAGCTGTGCTGAAATGGATTAAAGAGAACATCAGCGAGTGGAAGAATTGCACCATCGTGTCACCCGATGCAGGAGGTGCAAAGAGGTATGTGGAGGCCAATGGACTTTAGTCCTCATTTGTGAAATCCCTCATCAATATCAATGGTGAAAAGGGCAGCGACTCATTGACTTGAGTGATCGAGGTATTGTTCCCCTTGATTACATCTTTCTCCTCGTAGGGTCACATCCATCGCAGACAGGCTGAATGTGGACTTTGCACTCATCCACAAAGAAAGGAAGAAGGCCAATGAAGTGGACCGCATGGTTCTGGTTGGGGATGTGAAAGACAGAGTAGCCATCCTTGTTGACGACATGGCGGACACCTGTGGCACAATCTGCCATGCGGCAGACAAGTAAGGGGCCGCCACCCAAAAGAGAAACATTTGCCCCGATAAAAATGCAATTGATTTATACTCCCTACATAAATGTGAGGTATGTGTATTGCTAATTTGTAATTGGCGTGTTTTTATTTTATTTTTTATCCTCAGGCTTGTGTCAGCCGGTGCCACGAAGGTCTACGCCATCTTGACCCACGGGATTTTCTCTGGGCCTGCAATCTCTCGCATCAACGAGGCTTCTTTTGAAGCGGTGGTCGTCACAAATACAATCCCTCAGGAGGACAAGATGAAGCTGTGTTCAAAAATACAGGTCGGTTTCAGTTTCTACTTGATGGTTCCAAGTGCGAAACATTTCACGCACGCTTTTCCCTTTGTTTGTTCTTGGACGGTGATGAGTGCTTATGCAACCTAGCAGGGCTTGTGGAGACAAAAAACATCCCCCAAGTTACTTCCAACTGTCTATAGCATGTTTGATATATCATACTTTTTTTTTTAAATATTCATACTAATAAATGCATATAAATAAAATTTTCCCTTTCGTAATGTTCATTATGTCATGAAGCTGTATTTTGGTTTACCAATGCTGCAGCCTAATGGACCCCTCCTACCCTTCTAGGTTATTGACATCTCCATGATCCTTGCTGAGGCTATCCGCCGGACACATAACGGAGAATCGGTGTCGTATCTCTTCAGCCACGTTCCCTTGTAGGAACACCTCATACGTTCTGCGTCACACCCTGTCAGACCTGGGAATCTGTACTCACGGAGGCATAGAACGCCATCTTCTCTGCCCAGTCACTCCTTCCCATGTTGGGCAAAGGGATGAAAGTAGTTAGGGAATACTCTAACCCCGAGTAGATCTTTTTTTTATGGAGAGGGTTCTTTCAACCTTACCATGTTTGAGGCTTTCATTGTGTTACATTGCACTAGCTCTCAATTGGTTTCACCATTGGACACTCTCAATGTAGACCCTTTGGTGTAGTTACTTAGCATATGTTGGTATGCCAAGGTGATTCGTTAAGGCATTATCAATTGAAAGACTGGAAACTCTAGCTAAAGCTGCTGCTGATGCCATATTTCTGAGAAAATGTATACTCCAAAATAGTGGGTTACAATTTGAGATTGTTCTCTTATGTCAAAGATATTTTGGTGATTCTGGGAGGATGGGAGATTGCCAACCTAACTGTTTCCTAGCTTTTGAGTTTGTCAATTGCTATTTAATAGAATGATGGTTGTACACGATTTCATGTGTTTAAGTGTTTACAGTCATGCTTTTTCCAGCCATTTTATTGCTACACAAAGCTTGATGTTCTACATGCCATATTCTTGCATACAATTTCAGTTAAATATCCAAGTGTCCTTAATTCTATACCTTGGCGTGTGATATGAAACATTTGGATGCTGGTCAATTTGGTGATTCATGTATTAGTTTCTGTACCCACATTTAATGACTGATGCAAGTTTCATGCATGTTGGTATGTTTTTTTTTTTTCTTTCTCCCCCCCGCACAGAAAGCAATAACGCTTATATGCATGTAAATTCTGACGTAGCTTTAAATGTGCTGTAGCTTGCGTGGTTACAGAGAAGTGAAAGTGCCACTGCTTGGTCAGCACTTATTCAAAATTGGTAATTCACCCAGTCATCTCATTTTTTTGTTTACTTTTTTCAGCATGGAGTGGTTTTATTTTTTATTAATTGTCATCGTCACTAAAAGCAATACGGTACACGTCAAGTCCCTCGCAACAGAATATGTACTAAGAAAACAAATATTGAATTTACTGCTGTTAAACTAATTTGTGATTTTAATAAGGTTTATGTACAGGGCACTGCTCTTTGACCCCATGTCGATTAATTTGAAGATGCCTGTTGCCTTAATGTTAAATATTGAAGGTCGACATAAATGTATCCCCATATCTGGTAAGAACCTGCTTTCTCAATGGAGACCGATATGAATGTATTGTGTGATAGATTTCAGATCAATAAAATAGCCTACATTTTGGGAGATTCGTGTCCTCATTGCCATATTGAATTACGCCAAGCTCAGGTTTTTACAATAATAATGATTTTGCTGAAAGTTTTGTGCTGCACGGAGAAATCGGCCATAGAACATCGGCATCGCGGGAACGTGTGTAGAATCGTTATAGCTATACTCTTAACAGCAAACTGTCGTCAGCAGACACCAACTCAAGCTAAAAGCGATCAAACGTCAATGGATTGGACAATTTATTTAGGAGATACACTAAAGTAACATGGACAATTCTAAACAGGTTAGTGCTATGTACAATCCTGCAGTACAATAATTGGTGATACCTAGTAGCAGTAGGCTAGCTACCATTTGGGAAGGCTAACAGCTAGCGACAAACGGCCTGATTCCTAGTGATGTCTTGGCACCGATCCCTAGCTCTGACGCTGCGTTGACGTTGCTCTGGTTTCCTCAAGAGGCAGTGTGTCAAGACACTTAATCCACATAAAGACTGGCGTTGCTCTTTAAATCCAACCAATCTGTTGAGTGTCTCATGCAGTGCTTAACTAGTCAAATCTAGGTCAGTAGACAACAGTGGATTTTCACTGATGCTGTGAACATTACAAGAGTAACGTATGACAATGATTTAACTTTTGATTTTATTTTAAGAGGTGTCATGGTGATCCCAGATAGCTGTTCTGCCATGGAGTCAGTGAAGAAGGAGGGTCTCTGGAATCAAGCAGAGAGTTCAAGCTCAAGGTTGGAAAAAGACACTGCTGCTATGGAGCTGGAAGTGTGCAAGTTACAGGAATTAGTTCGGAAACTAGAAATCCAAAACGAAGCACTTAGTGAGAGGAAAAAGAACTCTTCCGACAGACAACAGTTGTTTAATGACGATAGTCTCAACTATTCTTGCGTGCCCAAAATCTGTCCCACAAGACCGGAGCAAAATCACAGTTTCCGGGGGGACTCTGAGCATGTACGATTGGACAGTAAGGATGACCAGTCTCCTACTGGTAGAAGTTCCATGAGCAGACTGGGGAAGGAGAAAGGACACTTGCCACATGTTAACTCTTGCGAAGATGCATTTGAGGGGACCCTGGGACAGGAAGGCCAAGAGAAGAGCTGGGAGCCGGTGACAGAAGAAGCACAGTCTGCTCTGGATCTGGTGGAAGTCCTGGATGTGGAGATGTGCTCAGTGATAAAGGATGAAGAGCGCTGGTAATGTGTCAACATGACTTAACTGTTGTGATTGAAGGATTTGTCGAAACCTTCTAAGTGACTTTGTAGGCCTCTCAATGCAATTGACCACGATCACAGTACGTTCGCTCTGCTAAATCCTTAAGTAAAATCCATGTAATTGGTTCACAGGTTATATGAATCTCCGAAGAAACGTGCATTTGTGGAAGGAAATGTGGAGTCTCCTGTGAAGTGGTACAGAAAAGTCCTGGACAACCACAGCCCAGAAACAGAGGTGGCTTGTCGCACACTTATTAACATGTTAGACCAAAGTAAGTGCTGTATAGACAAAAATGTTCTAACCCTATCACATGAACAAATATTCTCAGTTAATCTTGATGTAGCATGTAGTCGTTTCTTGACCCCAACAGGCTGTCATTTCTTATTTCTTTGTTCTTTTTTAGACACAAGGCTAAGAAGGTTCTTTAACAGCAGTCCCTATAGACATCCCATAACCTTCCCTGTAACACACTGTAAGAGATCATCTTACATTGGATGCAACAAATCAGCGGATAATATGGATCAAACCTTTGACGGCTCAGGTACGGTATAGCCAGGACAACAACATCTCCAAAATCCTTTTGATTGATTTTTTTATTTTTATGGAATACGCAATATTACTTTTCTCCAAAATGCCTGAAACATGAATCAGTACTATAAAGGAAGAACAAAATAAAGCCTCAGTAAGAATAGTTACTGATCTTGATCCGTTCGTGTTATTATTGCCTTTGTACTGCAGATCACAGCCAGGCCTGCCTAGCTTTGTATTCACCGCCAAGCAAAGATTCGAGTGAACTGCATTCCTCTGAGGACTCCATTACCACGGACTACAGACTGGAAGACCTCACTGATGTCCAGATCATGGCTCGACTGCAGGAGGAGAGTGAGTGTTGGAATCCTTCTGTCATAATTAGAAGCCGTCTGTAGATTTGCACATTGTTAAACTTTGCGCGTGTTTTGAACTCTGCAAGGTTTACGTCAGGACTGCAGTCTCCGTTCCTGCCCCCCCTCTATGCTCACCTGTGAGCCAGTTCACCAGGTCCACTGTCCAGATGGGTCGCCATACCAGATCTGCCACACAGCTGCCAAAGTCTACCCACCAGGTGGCTCAGTCTAAGCTTCTTAAGCTTGCACAGGGCAGAGGTAAGTAGAGCATTGCCCCCACACATGCAACGGTTAGTTTGACCACTTGACAATGGGAAGTTGAAGGTGACTGAGAAGTTTGTTGTTTATATTAGCGGCTCTGAGAAACAGCATGCCGAACCTGGACTCGGCTCCTCGTACCAGCCTGCGCTCCCTCCAGGCTGTTCGAAAGAGTAGGTGTATGGAGGACAACAGTCAGCATCCTACAGACCACACCACCCTGACCTACCCTGTCAGACCTCATTCAGGTGCGTTTGGATTCTCTTAGCCCATTTAAAGTATTTTAATCACAGGTTGATACAGACCATAATAATATATAATTGCTGAGATAGAATGAACTTGTTTTTTTCCTGACAAATAAATGAATGTAGAAATATGATTACTTTCTAGGTGCCATCCCTGGAAATACTGGCCGGTCTGTGTCAGACTCTGTCAACACCACGGTTTACAGTGGCCCAGTGGGTGGAGCCAGGAACTCCCTGAGAGAGTCGTTTCAGGCTGCATCCATTAGGGGGCTGCAAAGAGCCCAGTCTCTCAGCCCCTCAAAGATTAGGATTCAGTGTCCTGGCAAGGAGCTCTCGGTAAAAGGGTACCTGTCAATTCATAGTCGTGTTTATGCCTCCCCTGAGAGATCCACTACCTTAGCATGGGGCAGAATTGGGCAGCCTGCCCGGAGGTAAAACAAATAAACATAAACAACTAGGCACCTGCTTTAAAAGTTGTGGAGTCAGAATAAACAATTACAAATTGAGCTAAGACCTTTTGTACCAATTTTTGAATTTACAGCAATGTTTACTTTATAATTTTTAAAAAAATTATAGGGAGGAATAACTGTGTATTAAGTTCTGGTTGTACCGTAAATTCTGAAATAAAATCAGTTTATTCACATAGTTTTTTCTTGTTGCATGCATTCGCAGTTCCATTCTTGATATTTCATATTAGGCTCCAGGAAAGACAAGAAATTTGAATGCTAAACTAATGCATTATGCTTGTAACGGTTGTGCTGGACCCCCTCCCCCCTCCGTGCTAACAGCGGGCTTGTGTGATTGGTTCAGGCCTCGAAAACAGCCTTCAGGATCTACAATGGCGACCAGGCCTTGAATACGCACCATGGCAAATATAACCTAATTCCGTATGTTCGGCGAAGAAAGACAACGTTTACTAGAAAATTGAACTAAACGAACAAATATTACGTCTCGGTCTGGTAAGAGCATTATGCACTCATCGCAATATAACGGCGGGTCGTTTAGTTAAGGCCTAGTGAGGGCCTTCTAAACCTCCTGAAATAATACAATGGCCGACACTGCAGTTATAGCTAGGAAGCTAAATAGAAAAATGGCTGTCGACGAACAATAGCATTTACGCCATTTCAAACCATCGACATTTGCTTGCCTAAAAATCTCATTAATAGCTACTAGCGAAATGTATTTATTTCGGCATACTGTAGCCTGAGTATTGTTGATCGCCGCCTTCTGTGCTAACTTGCTAGATAGCTAGTATATATTGTGCTAACTAAATGCTACCCGATTTAGCTCACGCTACTCGCTAGACCCAAATGACTGTCAATGTAGCA
Source organism: Thaleichthys pacificus (assembly GCA_023658055.1). Taxonomy (NCBI): domain Eukaryota; kingdom Metazoa; phylum Chordata; class Actinopteri; order Osmeriformes; family Osmeridae; genus Thaleichthys; species Thaleichthys pacificus. The sequence continues at coordinate 4,115,736 of CM042877.1, forward strand.
AGCAAACGTTAGCCATTTGGCCAGTAGATACATACCTAGCTAGCTAGCCAGCTAGTTATTTTGCTAGCTACTAGCTAGCCAGGTAGCAATGGAAAGTGGTAGTAGCTAGCTCTAGCTAAATAACGTTAGCTATTAACTAGCGTAGGCTTCCTGCTTCAAATCGAATTTCATGCTAGGTTTTGCTTACCAGCTGAATACATACATTTGTACAAGCTTAGAGCTAGCTAGGTTGCTAGCTAGAAACAATTTGAAATTAAACACGGATGGCATTTATTATGGTCTGAAAAAGTGTCTGGCTTCTATTAATAACTTCACAATGAATTCTATATTATCTGGTGAGCCACCTCCACAGCACCGAGAACGTTAATGTCATTATGATAGGCTGCAGCCATGTCGGTTCTGGAGGTAGTGCCATCCATCTAGCTACAGCAAGAGTACTCTTCACCCATTGAACCCACAGTGTACTGTACACTGTGTGCCTATTACGTGACCTACTAGCTGCCTTCTAGTGGAATAGCTGTGAAATTACAAATTGATGCGTTCATTTTTCTTATCCTGTTGATAAACCAGCTACATTCATCCCCACACAGATCCGAAGAGAGCAGATTATGCTGACTGAACTCGGGTTACTAATTAGTACATTTGCTCTCCAGTCAGAATGGAATAATTATATTTAAACTAGAGAGGGTACAATTGTATGAGTGCTTGCAGCAGCCGCAGCTGGGGCAGTTGTAACTATATCACCTCCAAACCTATTGATTCCATTAATATCAATGTCCGTAACGTTCAAATATATATATATTTTCACTACTAAAAGACAAACGCACAACAGACATGACTATCTTTAAAACAATTGCATGCAAGGTTCTCCCCATCCTGTCATGCTTCCTTTTTGTCATGCTGTCAAATAAAACATCAAGATGCTGGAAATACATATTTAAAGTAAAGTGGGCTTTTCTTGCATAGCAGATAATTTCCACTCCAACCACTGCCGCTGCAATAAGGCCTCCACTTACATGGCACATACACTTAACCAGTGATATCTTTTGAAAATTGTATTTTTTTTAAAGATACATTTTCAAAGTAGGGGAAGGCCCCTCTCCAGTCATGGCTCCCCCATCACTGTCTAGGTTGATTGAAATGTAACTTTTAAAGTAAAGTGGGCTTTTTGTAAAGATAAAGCAAAGATGATCTGTTATATTATAATTTATCAGTGTAGACTGACAAGGAAAGCAAGGTGCAAGTGGGATTTGAACTCAAGCCCCAGCTTCGTTGTACACACTCTTAGTGGAGTGGAGATTGTTATGATCCCTGATAGCTCAGTGGTTAAGGATGTGGGCTATTGTATGAGGGGTTTTGTGTTCAAATCTGGCTAAAGGATCTAATCAATGCTTTTTCAATGACTGAATTCATTGAAATAAAAAGTTATTTTCAGAATTTGTTTGATTTTAATATTTTTTTGGTAATGCGTCGTGTAGGTCGTACATTTCAATCTTTATGGTCTTAAAATGTCTTAAAAACGTCTTACATTTCACTTACTGAAATCTGCAGGAACCCTGACTTAAAGCAGTTAATAGAATGGACCAGTGTGGAGATGTGCTGAACTTTCAAATGCAAGACTCGAAGCTTTCCCACACAGTCATTATGCAAGACTTTGGTAAGTTATGTCTCCATTGTGTGAAACTGATTTTATTGAATAGAATATGTGTAAAATTCAACAGTATTCATACCGAGATATCACTTAGTCAAACCATTACTTCCAAACCATTACTTCCACACAGTGGCAGGCATGGGCGGCATGGCCCACATCGAGGGGGACCACATCATCGTGTCGGTCCCCGAGGCTGTGCTAGTGTCGGACGTGGAGACCGACGAGGGCTTCGCCTTCGAGCACGATCTGGTGTCCGAGGTGGTGGAGGGGCCGGACATTTGCTGCGGCGACGGGGTCGTCGAGGCGGACGGCATCTCCATCGGCGAGTCCGTCCTGGGGGCCGAAGTCGCCATCGAGGAGGTCTTGGACTCAGGCCACCACGTGCTGACGACGGACCTCATGGAGGAATCTTCCGGCGTTCCCGACCAGGTCTTCGAGATGGTCTCGGAGGAGGTCCTGGTCTCCAACTGCGACTCGGAGGCGTTTGACCACGAGGAGGAGGAGGACATGGCAGACTCGGTGGTCACCACCCACTCCGAGGAGCAGGACGACGAGGACGAGAGGAGCGCCTCGGAAGACTACCTCATGATCTCTTGTAATTCAAATGCTAATAATAATTATTTTCCATTCACAATCTTTGTCAGGAATCGTCCGACTTGAGAAGTTTGGTCAGACGGTAAGATAAAAGTCGTATACTTTTCTATTTCCCAGTGGATGATGTTGGGGAGAAGCTGCACATGGAGGATTCCCCTCTCAAGCTGAGCGCTGGGGAGTTGCAGGAGGAGGATAGCTCTAAAGAGGGAGATGACTCAGAGGTCATCAAAGTGTACATCTTCAAAGCAGAGACTGATGATGACGTGGACATCGGTAAGGGCCCGTTATCACACTTCTTAAGCTGTGGAAGTGGGCCATTGATTTGAAAAATACACCCATCTATTTTCTTTCCCCTCTCTCTAACCTCTGCCCATTCTTCATTGCGTGAAGGTGGAACGGAGATCGTGGCGGAGAGCGATTTCCACAACGGCCATGCTGTGCTGGAACAAGGAAGTATGGGAAAGATGTCGAGGGAGAAGATGGTGTACATGGCTGTGAAGGACCCATCTCAGGACGAGGCGGACATGAGTAAATCCCTTTACTCACTCTCTCTGTCTCACTCACTCACTGTCTGTCTGTCTGTCTGTCAATCTCTCACTCACTCTCTGTCTTGTCAATCTCTCTCTCTCTTTCCTCTCTCTCTTCCTCTCTCTCTCTTCCTCTCTCTCTGTCTCTCTCTCTCCACAATCCATCCAACCGAACAAATAATCATTTGAGTCGCAGTTGCAAATGCCTGACTGATGTCCTTGTGTGTGAGCAGCCTGCAGCGAGATGGCCGACGAGGTGTACATGGAGGTGATAGTTGGAGAAGAGGAGGCCCCTGCCATCCAGGAAGTGCTGGACGACTCCAGCCATAAGAGCTTTGCCCCTGTAGCCTGGGCTGCAGCCTATGGTAATACCGTGTCTTATCGCCACAACAAGCTTTTATGGTGCTATGTAGATAACAAACAAGAAGGATTGTCTGAACTCATATAGCATCTATAGTTTGAGGCTTAGTAAACAATCTCAAATTAAAGTCACTTAAACATTTTTTTACCCTTCGCTTTCTCTTTCTTCTCAGGTAACGGTCTGGAATCCAAACTGGAGAACAAAACCAGCGGCGGGGGACACTACCTGAAGATCAGCGATAGTCTTAGCACCAGCCGAGCCCTCAAACAGAAGATCAAGAAGAAGAGGAAGGGAGAAGCCCGGCAGTGTCAGACAGGTACGAAGGCGGGCGTCTCCAAAGTCCTCTACGTTATTCAAACAAGTTCAGAACGTTTTGGATTGGGGGAGGGGATGTGAATCTGCTAACTCGTGTTTCCGTCCCTTGATGTCCTCAGCTGTGATCATCGGACCGGACGGCCAGCCCCTGACCGTGTACCCCTGCCACATCTGTGGCAAGAAGTTCCGATCGCGGGGCTTCCTGAAGTGCCACATGAAGAACCACCCGGACCACATGCTCAAGAAGAAGTACCAGTGCACGGACTGCGACTTCACCACCAACAAGAAGATCAACTTCCACAACCACCTGGAGAGCCACAAGCTCACCGTCAAGAACGACCGCGTGCCCGAGTTCACCGAGTTCACCCGGCGCTACTGCGTGGCCAGCCCCCTCAGCCCCAACAAGCTCATCCTGCGCGACAAGGAGCCCAAGATGCACCGCTGCAAGTACTGCGACTACGAGACGGCCGAGCCAGGCCTGCTCAACCGCCACATGCTGGCCGTGCACAGCAAGAACTTCCCGCACGTGTGCGTGGAGTGCGCCAAGGGCTTCCGCCACCCGTCCGAGCTCAAGAAGCACATGAGGACGCACACGGGCGAGAAGCCCTTCCACTGCCGCCACTGCGACTTCCGCTGCGCCGACCAGTCCAACCTGAAGACGCACGTCAAGAGCAGGCACGGCGCCGAGCTGCCGTTCAAGTGCGGCCACTGCCCGCAGGCCTTCCCGGACGAGGAGGAGCTCCAGGGCCACATGGACGTGCTGCAGGGCCACAAGACGCACCAGTGCCCCAACTGCGAGCACAAGAGCACCAACTCGAGCGACCTGAAGCGCCACGTGATCTCGGTGCACACCAAGGACTTCCCTCACAAGTGCGACATGTGCGAGAAGGGCTTCCACCGGCCCTCGGAGCTCAAGAAGCACGCCGAGACCCACAAGGTGGGCCGGCTGCACCAGTGCCGCCACTGCGAGTTTAAAACCCCCGACCCCTTCACCCTCAGCCGGCACATACTCTCCGTCCACACCAAAGACTTGCCCTTCAAGTGCAAGCGGTGCCGGCGAGGCTTCAGGCACCAGCTGGAGCTGAAGAAGCACATGAAAACGCACAGCGGACGCAAGGTGTACCAGTGCCAGTATTGCGAGTACAGCTCGTCGGACGCGTCAGGTTTCAAGCGGCACGTCATATCCATCCACACCAAGGACTACCCTCACCGCTGCGACTACTGCACCAAGGGCTTCCGGAGGCCGTCCGAAAAGAGCCAGCACATTGTGAGGCATCACAAGGACATTTTAATGTAGAGCTCCCCCCCCCCCCCCCCCCCCCCCATCCAGAACATTCTCTGTCTGACTAGAGCAGGGAAATGATTTGTAAAATGGTAAAAAAAAATATCATTTGCTCACCGTTTGCGATATTTATTAACGTTGTAGCCCCCAAATTGTCATCAGTACTCACACATGGGGTATTTTCCACCAGGCAGCAACCAGGCCCATTCTGAACTGACTAACATCGCAGCAAACACGTTTTTCTTATAGTTGTCTGGATTGAAAATGTATTGGATTCTGGGTTTAAGTGTCACGTACTAGAATATATGTACTCTATGAATGCCATGAATGTTGGTTGTAACCCTCACTTTGACCTCTGAAAGTGACTCAGAGTTTGTATAATATAAGCAAAGCTAGCAATAAGTAATGAAAATTGATCATGATTAATTCTATGAGAGGGGAAGAAAAAAAACTGCAATTTCTTGTCTATTCTGTTGTCCTAGAGAGATGTGGGTAACCAGCTTTTCACTGGGGTTTCTGCTCATACAAACGCTTTGGAAGAAGAAAATGGCTGGGTTCTAAGAACGCTCTAGAACGCTCCTAAGAATCTCTTAACGCTAAGAGCTTCTTAGGAGCGTTCTAAGAACGCTCTAGAACGCTCTTAGAACGCTCCTAAGAAGCTCTTAGCGTTAAGAGCTTCTTAACGAATCTGGGAAACCCGGCCAATATTTGTCAAACAATATCTTTCCCCCTTGGAAACGCCCAGAGCCAACATCATCTTCATTGTATCAGGTATGAATCATGTATAAGACGATCAGTGTTCCTTTAATCTTTACAATATCAGGTTTTTAAAAATCTTCACATAATGATTGCATTCGCGTTGAAGTCACTGTCTGCCATATCACTTTCCTAGTTACCCTGGTTTTTAGAACTTAACCACAGGGTGCGAACCAAAACAGTAGCTCTGCTTGTAACAAGAAACCATACATGTTGTGCATCCTTGACTCTCGCCTGCATCGCAACATGTCAACTCTGATTCATTTCAGGCCATATGCATTCAGCTCTTTTAATTAAAAGGGTCAAATTATTGTTTTGTTTATTAATTTAAGAGTTTTTAACACCTGATTAAAGAATAACTATTTGAAATAACACGTCTATCATGCCCCCCTTTATTTTTACTGCAGTAATCGAGTACAGATTCAATATAGCAAAGGAAAAGGATATTTTAAATGTTACATCAAGCTCCAACAATTTTTTGTAAACAAACACCAGAACTTATTGCACTATATCGCCACACACTATTCTTAAATATACAGAAACATTCTTTTTAATTGAATAAACCTATATAAGTAAAGGATTATGAATTTCTGATAATATGGCAAAGCACTGCCGTACTGCTATTAAAATGATCCATAAAATCGAAAGTGTTATGAGTTATTAACACATGGGCTGACTAATATATGGTTTCAGTGGTACATATGTGAAAACAATTGTTGCGTATTTGATCAATAGTTCATTGGGGTGGCAGAGGTCCCCCAGTGTGGGCCTACATGGGCCGTCCCATCTGGGCCCGGGGGAACTGGGCCCTGGAGGTGTAGTCTGGAGCAGCGTAGCTAGGCGCAGGGGGGTTCGGACCAGGATAACCTCCTCCCTAAGAAACCAACACGTCAGTCAGCGTGACGTCCACGGTGCAAATGCTGGGTAGGGTTAAGGTCTCACACGATCTTACGACTGTGGAGCGACTGTTTGTGCGCCCACTCACCATCATGCTGCTCTGCCTGGAGACGGGTTGGGAGGGTCTGTAGTCGTCATAGCGATCTACGGGTGGCGCTCTGTCCTCGTAGGGGTTTCTGACTGAAGGGGAGCGTCCGTTACCTACAGGCTGGGTCATGCCGGTGGCAATGCTGCAAACACAAAACGCAACGTTACGGAGCAGCCAAACAACACGGAGAAGCAGATGGTTTATCATGCGATGTTATTCAGGAGGACACACGACTGAATTGTACTAAAGTAAAATAACGTGTACAATATTTTAGCGCCCCCAAAAAATTCATAAAAACATCTCACTTGTATGGCTGATTTCCTGGATTGATCATGGGCTTCCTATCATAAGAGGGCTGTGAAACATTTGGCGGAGGGCTGAAAGAGAAAATATTGAAATATTTAAAAAGAATCAAGAGCATATCGGGAACATGGACTGAATAAAAAATGAAAACAGAGGATAAATACTTGTACGGCTGATATCCTGGAGTGGGTCGAGTTGGCTGGTCCAAGGGAGGGTACGTTACATTCGGCTGAGGGCTGAGGAGAATTTCGCAAAAAGCAGGGTAGTGTCGTCATTTCAAACAGCGTCCATGCCGATCATGTTTTTCAAGAGCACGTTATAGAAGCAGTTTGAGCTCAATATTTAGGCCCTTCCCATTGATGAGACACAATCAAGCCCCTCAAATGATTCGGTCAACCAGTAGGCCTGCTGAGAGGAGGTTACCTGTAAGGCCCGCTTGGGCGGTTGGTCATAGGGAGCCTCTCTTGAGTGGGCTGCACGTACGGACCTTTGGCACGACTCTAAAAGCAGGCAGATAACCAGCCAGGGAGTTATTGAGGAGGAACATTCACGACACAAAACGGGGAAGAGATGTCGACCTAGCGTGACAGATCATTTCTGGACGTGAGCATTTCCGTGCTGTTATTGACGAAACCGACACGGAAATGCTTTGGTATTCAGAAACAGTATGTTTGGTTTTATATCGTCTTTCTCAAAGGCTTGTGACTTAACACTGTGATAAGAGTTTCAACCCCCACCCTTTTATGGCGATGTGAGTCAAGATGATACGTGGGTGTAACTGCCCACGGCGGGAAAACGCCTCACATCTGGTGAATGTTTGACTGTCAGGATCAGATACAACCCATTATTACTAAGTGTACAAGAAAGGGCATTATCCTTAAGAGATGACATTCTGTAACTACAAAAACACAGTCCGTCAATAGTCCTCCTGTCTGTGAATCAATTTACAGTACGTGGTTGTTTGTGGTGTTTATGGTGGTGCTACTTACTGGCATGTCTCCAGCAAACACCAAGTTAGAATACGCGCCATCTTCACTGTTGGGATCTACGTAATGGTTCCCTTGTGGCTGTTTGTTGTGGGGTTTGGCCCTGAAAAGGGGAACAACACGAAATGACAGGTTTAGACTTAGACATTTAGGTCTCTCCTCCCGTCTGAATCACTGACTGCCATCCTCTCACCCCTTCGTATCCTTCGGTGCTTTGGCAGGTTTATTGAAATAATGGACCAACTGGACTGTGACGCCGACGATGACGGCGAGAGCCAATCCCGGTAGAGACGCCACCAGGGCGAAGGTCACAACGGTCCACTTCTGCTCAGTCGTCACCCATAAACCATTGGTCTTTATCGCTGTTACACCTGCAACGAAATGACCACACCTGACATGGCTTTCCTCAAATGGGAAACATCCCTGAATGGACGTGAATGTCCAACCATAATGGACAGCGCAGATGTGAAGACAGGATTGGGAGTAGCTCCTTCATCCGACGCATCAGAGGAATTTACCTGGTCAAATAAAAGGTCACATATAGAGGAAATCGACTTGACCTGAGATGCGTACAAAGCGCCATAACGTACCTACAAAACGACTTGTCATCCTTACAAGAACACCTGCTGTTGTCATTGCAGGGTAGCGAGCATTCAGTGAAGTCAGCTTTTCCTTGACAATAGTCTGAAAAAAAATGACACGACCCATGAGAGGCTCCCTGCACTCAGGACGTCGCAGTACGAAGCTAGACACACACACACACACACACACACACAACAGTCCACGGCCCCTCGAAAGCCCAAAACAAAAACAAAGCTGCGGTCACGCCATCTGATCAAAGAAAGGTCCTCACCCCTTATTTATTTATTAGAAAAACAACTCACCAGGATCTGCTGTAGTGGGAACTGGAGTAGTAGCTGGTGTAGTTGATGTAGCTGTAGTCGTTGGAGTCGCTGGAGTCGTTGGAGTCGCTGGAGTCGTTGGAGTCGCTGGAGTCGTTGGAGTCGCTGGAGTCGTTGGAGTCGCTGGAGTCGTTGGAGTCGCTGGAGTCGTTGGAGTCGCTGGAGTCGTTGGAGTCGCTGGAGTCGTTGGAGTCGCTGGAGTCGTTGGAGTCGCTGGAGTCGTTGGAGTCGCTGGAGTCGTTGGAGTCGCTGGAGTCGTTGGAGTCGCTGGAGTCGTTGGAGTCGCTGGAGTCGCTGGAGTCGCTGGAGTCGCTGGAGTCGTTGGAGTCGCTGGAGTCGTTGGAGTCGCTGGAGTCGTTGGAGTCGCTGGAGTCGTTGGAGTCGCTGGAGTCGTTGGAGTCGCTGGAGTCGTTGGAGTCGCTGGAGTCGTTGGAGTCGCTGGAGTCGTTGGAGTCGCTGGAGTCGTTGGAGTCGCTGGAGTCGCTGGAGTCGTTGGAGTCGCTGGAGTCGTTGGAGTCGCTGGAGTCGTTGGAGTTTGTCCAATAACAGAAACGGGGACCAGAAGCATTAAACTTAAAAAGACGAGCAGCTTCATGTTGCCCTGTCTCGCTCCTTCAATGCACCATCAGCATTTGGTGAGAAGAGAAAGCTAATGTGATCAAGGGTTACGTTTTATTGCCTGCTCGGGAGGGGGGGGGGGGGGGGGGGGAGAGTACAAATGTGCAACGCAATCTTGTGTAGTTTGTACTTTACGTACATCCACTCGTTTGCAATTCTGATTAAGACCTACAATTTGAGTTCCTGCTTAACCCTGCAGGGGCAAAAACTTGAATCCATGTTATTTCCCCCTCCACTTTATAAAATCTAAAGAATTTGTCTAAAACAAGCAACTAATCCAACACTTATCACTAGATTGCTCTCGCTCAGAGTTCATATTCTGACCCCAGAGGGGAGTCACTGAACTGACTGGCAAGCGGAGGAATGCAGATTTATGGCACATGGAGAACATTCGGGAGGGCACCAATTCGGTCATAAAATCATCAGCTTTAGATTCCTTCTTCAATTTCCCATAAGTCAAGCAGAGGTGAAAGAAGGAAAACATGTTTATGATCAAACCACAGATAAAACCAGATAAAGGCTTCATGTCAGCATTTATTCACCTCAGCGAAGCACCAAACTGAAAAAACCTTGACAGCTGTACAATTGCAAGAATGAGATCAAACTATCCAACTTGCTTCGAAAGCTTCATTTGAGATTGTACAAGTCCAATATCAACAACAAAATGCACTGCAACATTGGCAACTTACATGAGTGTAAAAAAAACAAAAAAACAAGTCTATATACACACACACGTTTTGGTACATTGAAAAGAATGTACCATTTAGAAGACATTGATTAAAAGCATCAAGTATGGAATTCAAACATTCTTTGTACAAAAGAAGCTTTCTCAAGGCCAGCAATACATGAATGGTGAAGACAGACATACTATGTTTGCTTTTTAATTGTCACAAGAAAGGGATTGAAAGAGAGTGAGAGAGAGAGAGAGAGACAGAGAAGAGGTGGGATGGGGTTCCAAAGGTTTTACTAGTTGTCAGACTCGACGTCGCTGTCCCCCCCGATGGATCGGAACTCTTCGCTGTCCTCGTCGTCCTCGCTCAGCTGGGCCTGGGTCAGCACGCTGGGGCCCCTCCTCTGAGCGTCTTCCTCCTCCTCCTCCTCCTCCTCGCTGATGCCATAGCCCTCGCCGTTGCCCATGCTCGGGGCCTGCGGTGGAGCCTGGCCGTCAGTCTCCTCATAGCTCCCATAGCTGGGACAGACAGAGAGAGAGACAGAGAGAAATACAAAGAGAGAGAGACAGAGAGAGAGAGAGAGAGAGAGAAATACAAAGAGAGAGAGACAGAGAGAGAGAGAGAGAGAGAGAGAGAGAGAGAGAGACAGAGAGACAGAGAGAAATACAAAAGAGAGAGAGAGAGAGAGAGAGAGAGAGAAATACAAAGAGAGAGAGAGAGAGAGAGAGAGAGAGAGAGACAGAGAGAGAGAGACAGAGAGAAATACAAAAGAGAGAGAGAGAGAGAGAGAGAGAGAGAGAGAAATACAAAAAGAGAGAGAAATACAAAGAGAGAGACAGAGAGAAATACAAAAAGAGAGAGAGAGAGAGAGAGAGAGAGAGAGAAAAAGATTATTCCAAAGCCATCAGGTGTTTGTGATCGTTCCCTCCAGACAGCACGTTGGGGGGGTGGGGGGGGGTTCACCCGGCCGGTACGTCCCGCTCCGGAGGCCGTACCTGACGTTGCTGTCCTCCATGTGCGTCTGGTCGGGCCCCTCCTCCCCCTCGTAGGACATCATGCTCTCCTCCTGCTCCAGGCCCATGCGGGCCGTCTCCGGGTGGGGCCTGGGCGGCGCCGGGGGACGCAGCTCCACCTCGCGGTCCGAGTCGCTGCCGCTCTCCGACAGGTGGATCGCTGGGACGGAAACGAGGGGAGGGACGGTTAGAAAGGGAAGGCCGTTACTGGTCATTTCCAACCCCCCCTGTAATATCTAAGGTCCCTCCCCTCTCCTCCTTCCACCCCTCCCTCCCCCTCCCCCACTCACAGGAGAATGGGTTGTCCCCCTCCTCCTCGCTGGCGTCGTCCTCCCCGTCGGACATGAGCAGGTCCTGGTAGAGCACGCTGGCCTGGGGCTGGCCCCGGCCGAAGCCTCCCTCCACCTCCTCCTCCTCGTCCTCCTCCTCGTCCTCGTGGCCGAGCAGGCGCCGGCGGGGCGGCAGCAGCATCTCCTCGTCGTCCTCGTCGTCGTCCAGGTCGCCCTCGCCGTCCTCCGCCTGCAGAGGAAGAGGGGGGTGGGGGGGGTGAGAGAGGCTGGTACTGTCGCCCGCGTCAACGTGTCATCCGTGTCTTTCTGCATGTCATGACACAGCCACGTCAGAGTGGACTCGGAGGGAGAGGGTGCGAGCGAGTTACGAGGGCGGCGGGGGGGGGGGGGGGGGGGAGGAGAGGGGGCGGGGCTTACAGGAGCAGGGGTCTTGGGCTTGCCGTCATCGTCCTCCTCAAAGCCTTCGATGTCGACGTCAGACTCCTCCTCCCCTAGCCTCCTGCCGTGGCGACCCTGAGGGGCAGGCAGACACGAGGTTGGACTACCCTGACTGACCACGGGTGCTCTCGGAAAGTGGAAAAGCTGTGGTTTGATTTGTTTTTTCAATTGTAAATAAAAAAAAAAAAATAAAAAAAAGATGGATAACGACGCATTCTTAAACTTATAGCTGGTATGACATGCAGACGCGATACAAATGTAGTGCGGTAAAAAAAAAAAAAAAAAAAAAAAAGACCTGCGTAGGACATTGTCATTGCTAAACACAAGACGACATTCCGGAATGGCCTCGGGGGTTTGCCATAACGTGGCCAGTCTGACGGCCAAACTCCACAGTGCGGTGGCGATATGGGGGGAGGGGGAGGGGGGGGTGGTGTTGTAAGGATGGAGGCAGATACGGGGGAGAGGGAGGCGGCGGGTGTGAGGGGAGGGGAGGGCAGTGGAGGTGAGATGGCCCCCCCGGGCAGACTTGCTGTCTCCCTCTCTCTCTCTCTCTCTCTCTCTCTCTCTCCGTACCTGCCCTCCTCTCTTCTCTGGAGCGGCCAGGAGAGGTCCCTCAGAGAACAGGCCCGCGTCTCTCTGCAGGCCCACTGAGCCCACGCTGTCAAACAGATCTGACGGCTGGCCCCGCAAACACACACCCCCCACCCCCCCCCCACACACACAGAGAAAGCCAGAGAGAGAGAGAGAGAGACGGAAAGAGAGAGCGATAGAGAGAGAGCAATGAAGAAAGAAAACCAACAAGGGAAGGAAAAAAAGTCACAGGGCAGAAGAGAAAAGCTACAGTGTTTAGGAATGCTACATAGGAACAAGACTGTCAGAGGAGCAAGACTGTGTCAGAGAAGGCACAGCATAGAGAGAGAGTGAGTCAGTCGCGGCTAGCGTTAGCCTAGCATGTGCTAAACCAGCGTGTCGCACAACCTGGTGTGGGTTTTTGCACTGAAATCGGTGTGGCAAAGACAACAAAATGTGCTGTTCCTTGCGTTTGCACTGAGAAACAAAAGCATGGCGGATCGATCGTCTGCTTCACTCAGCGATCACTTCACCCAGCCAGACGGCCCCGGCTCAGGACGGTCAGCTAGCGTCAAGGACGCTATGTCTAGAATCTTCGAAATCCCGTTCTCTAGTAGTAGCTTCAAGTTTGAAAATGTGGTTGAACCTGCGTTCCCTTGGTTAGTGTTTGCAGTGAAAGGCCCAAAGACGGAAAGTAGCCTCCGAGATGGGAAACCCAGTGTGGTGGTGTTTGTTAGTGCCTCAGGCCCAGTGTGTGTGTGTGTGTGTGTGTGTTCCTACCTGGGGTGTGTAGGGTCCCGGGGTGAGGGGGTCCAGCCCGTCCAGGTCGGCCGCGTCCAGGGCGGCCTCTTTAGCCGTGGAGATGTCCTTCTCCAGCTGGGTGAGGTGTTCGTCGTACTGCAGGGACACAACGCGACACGGACAGGGTGACTCGTCGATCACGGTCGTCGTGACGACATACAACACGGTATAAAAAGGGACAGCTGGTGTGATGAGAGGAAGATGTACGCACCTCCGCCAGGGTCTGCTTGCACACGTTGACGATGTCCAGGGCGGTTTTGGTGTAGGGGCTGTCTGGACCTAAACAACACAACACACACAAACATATCTGTCAGTCAGGACATGATGCATGAGCTCCTGTCTCGGATGAAAAGCTGACATCCCAGCTGCTGTGTAGGAACGCCGAGAGCGCTCAGCTCACCGTTGTACTTGACGCTGTTGGTGTGGACGAGAGTGACGTCGAACAGGAACACGTCCCGGTTCTGGTACTTGTGTTTGGAGATGTTCTGGTGGAGGGAGACAGAGGAGGAGAGGTTACACAGGAGGAGGAGAGGATAGGTTACACAGGAGGAGGAGAGGAGAGGTTACACAGGAGGAGGAGAGGCAGGAGGAGGAGAGGAGAGGTTACACAGGAGGAGGAGAGGAGAGGTACAGGAGGAGGAAGGAGAGGTTATTGAGGAGGGGAGGAGAGATTACACAGGAGGAGGAGAGGAGAGGTTACACAGGAGGAGGAGAGGTTATTGAGGAGCGGTTGTCTGTTCCCGTTCTGCCTCCACCTGTCTGGTTGCTGGTTTTGAACCCCGGCTCACCTTGCGGAGGTTCTCCAGATCCATGGGGCTGACGATCACTTTGTAATAATCTGGGACAAACTTCTTGTTGACAGGATGGTGGAACGGCCATGACTGTGGGAGGGAACAAGAACAAAACCAAAAAAAGACCTTTTATAAAGATGACAATATTTTTGTCATAGTCTAAATGAACTGTTAGTTTAAGTGAGCGAATTTCAGTGCAGACGGTCATACAAAGAAGTGGAAAAATTGACTTAAACTCTTTTTTTTTAACGTTTACAGTCGAATCGCAGGGGGTTCCACTCACGTCAGGCACGGCCATCATCTTCTGAGTGACGATGTTGTCCAGGATGAAGGAGAACGCCACCTGGTCGTCATCGTCCAGCAGTGGGTTGATGGCCTTCTCCAGTCTCACCAGCCTGTCCTCCTTCTGCTCACAACGAGACCCAGGGTCAGAGGGGGGGAAGGTTGGGGGATGGGAGAGAGGGTGTGGAAGGTTGGGGGAGGGTGTGGAGGGTTGGGGGATGGGAGGGAGGGTGTGGAAGGTTGGGGGAGGGTGTGGAAGGTTGGGGGATGGGAGAGAGGGTGTGGAGAGTCGAGGATGGGAGGGGAGGGTGTGGAGGGGAGAGAGGGTGTGGAGAGTTGGGGGGATGGGAGAGAGGGTGTGGAGGGTTGGGGGATGGGAGGGAGGGTGTGGAAGGTTGGGGGAGGGTGTGGAAGGTTGGGGGATGGGAGGGAGGGTGTGGAGAGTCGAGGATGGGAGGGGAGGGTGTGGAGGGGAGAGAGGGTGTGGAGAGTTGGGGGGATGGGAGAGAGGGTGTGGAGGGTTGGGGGATGGGAGGGAGGGTGTGGAAGGTTGGGGGAGGGTGTGGAAGGTTGGGGGATGGGAGGGAGGGTGTGGAGAGTCGAGGATGGGAACAAAAAGGAGACAGGCGATCACCCCTCACCTCTTTCAGCTTCGTATCACAGAGGTCCAGCATGGACTGGGCCACCTGGGTGATTGGATGCTTCGCTCCTGAATAAACACACACACACACATTAGACCCAACAGAAAATGCTCCGTTTACTATAAAAACAGCAACATCCTGGTGATCTCGACCCCAGGCCACGCCCTCCCTCCTGTGTTCCCCCAGGCCACGCCCTCCCTCCTGCGTTCCCCCAGGCCACGCCCTCCCTCCTGTGTTCCCCCAGGCCACGCCCTCCCTCCTGTCCTGCGTTCCCCCAGGCCACGCCCTCCCTCCTGTGTTCCCCCAGGCCACGCCCTCCCTCCTGCGTTCCCCCAGGCCACACCCTCCCTCCTGCGTTCCCCCAGGCCACGCCCTCCCTCCTGCGTTCCCCCAGGCCACGCCCTCCCTCCTGCGTTCCCCCAGGCCACGCCCTCCCTCCTGGGTTCCCCCAGGCCACGCCCTCCTGCGGACCCACGCTCGTACCGTTGTAGGTGCCGCTGTTCTTGACGATGAGCTCCACGTTCTCGCGGAACTCGTCCCGGGACGGGTACATGCGCTTGCGCACGTTCTCCCTCAGGGTCTGCAGGTCCATGGGGCGCGTGATGATCTTGTAGTAGTCCTTGACCACCTTGGCGTTGACCGGGGTGTGGAAGGGATAGGTCTGAGGAGGGGGGGGGGGAGGGAGGTGGTGGTTACCATGGTTAAGAGGCGGGGAGAATATCTGAGCGTCCGGCCTTGTAAGGCGTTCAAAAGGGTTACAATATCATCCATTTAAATGTAAACTGTATTTTGGATTAATCACTTGCATAAGAAATTAAATGGACACAATAACATTATACATACAAGTAAAGGACATTGTAGACAAAAAACAATTGTAAAAAAAATTATACAAATCTAAATAATCTAACTGACAGACCCTGACATGATACAGTGTGAGGTGAGTGTGAGGTGAGCGTGAGGTCTCACATTGGGGTGATCCCTCATGTCGTTGATGACGCTCTCCAGGACCGAGGACAGGGTCACCATGGGGTCGGTGCGTCTCCGGTGGATGGACTTGTGCGGCCTCTGGAAGAGAGAGACGACAGGTTAGGGGCCCGACCGGACGTCGGCCAATCAAAGCCGTCGGATTGTGCAGGTGTGCGTGGGGAGGGGAGCGTGAGAGAGAGAGCGAGAGAGAGAGAGAGAGAGAGACTCACGTTCAGGTAGTCACAGTGCACGGCCGATCCAACACGCCTCTTCTTCTTGGGAGGCAGTTGCTGTTTGGGGAACTTCAGCACCAGAGACTTCCTACGCACCTCGTCGGCACTGGAGGGGGGGAAGAGGGGGTGAGGAGGGAGGGAGGAGGGGTGGGGAGGGTCAAGCATAAGACAGTTATTCACTTACAAGCTACGATCACACATCGGTGGAGATTCATAATGAGGGTTACATCTATAGCAGTCCAGCCTGTAGACATGTGGTTCTGCACCATTTTTGGGGGGGATTGTGAGCCTAAGCTAGCCTGGCACTGTTGTGTGTGTGTGCGGTTCCCGCCTCACCTCTCGATGAGCTGCTTGCCCAGGACGATCTTGGTGCCCTCCACCTTGATGAGCTCCTCGTTGTCATTGTGGATCACCGTCTTCTCCAGCTCCTCCTCCTGCTCCTCCGTCATGGCAACGGGGTTGGAGGGCGGCGCGTTGGTCTGGTAGTACAGCGGGCAGAACTTGTTGGTGCGCATGTGTCCGATGGCGCCGCAGGCTCCGCACTTCAGCTGGGGAGGGGGGGGGGGGGGCGGGAGGAGAGCAGGACCAACGGACAACCATTCAAACGCAGAGTCACCACTCGTCAGGACTGCATGCACATGCAGGGGCGTTCAAATGGAAACGAATCACTCCCAAGATGCTTTGTAACACCAAAATACATCATTACAATTTAAAAAAAATATATATTTTAATATCAATCATCAGAACTCCACACGAGCAAAACGTTCAGTGGAGGGTTATTCCAAAATCGGTGGAGGGAGGATTCAAGAGGACAGAGCAGCGAGTAAGGTATTGAAGTCGGCAAGCTTACTTTTACCTTGAGGTCAGGCCTCTCCTTGACCTTCTTGGCTTTCTTCTCCGGAGGGCCCTTGAACTTGTCCTTCTCCTGGTTCCTCTTCAGCCGGCGGAGCTGCTCCTGGATGCGCCGGCGCTCCTTCCTCATCTCCTCCCGGTGCTGCTCGTCGAACAGCGCAAACTTCCTTCTGCGCCCGCGACAAAAACACGGACAGATGTAGGGGGGGGGGGGGTCTTAGAACCGGGGTACGGGCGGACGTGAACGACATAACCCGAGGGGGGGGGGGGGGGGGGGGGGAGGGGCGGTGGCTCCGGGTTCGAATCCGGGCCGCGCCGTTTCTGCACCTAGCCCTCTCTCTCTTACATTGCCCGTCTATGATAACCGTCTCTTTAACCAAACCAGGGCCAAAAATATATTCAAAAAACTAAAACAACAACAAACGTGACAGAATGGCGGGAGGGACTCACATGAAGTCGTCGTCCTTGGTGGTGCGGATGCGGGTGTAGGCGTCGATGACGGAGGGCTTGCGCACCGTCTCGCAGCGGACGTACTCCTTGCCGTCCTCGTCCCGGAACGTGCGGTAGATCTTGAGGCGGCGCCCCGTGGCCGACGAGTTCAGGCTGGTGACCGACGACGTGTCGTCGTCTTTGTGGGAGCTGGTGGACAAGGCGCTGGCTGCGCGTCGTCGTGGCAACGTGAGAGGGAGAGAGAGGGAGAGAGGGAGTCAGTGTGTGAGAGTGAGTCAGTGTGAGAGTGAGTCAGTGTGAGAGAGTGAGTGTGAGAGAGTGAGTGTGAGAGAGTGAGTCAGTGTGAGAGAGTGAGTGTGAGAGAGTGAGTCAGTGTGAGAGAGTGAGTGAGTGTGAGAGAGTGACAGAGAGTGAGTGAGTGTGAGAGAGTGACTGTGAGAGAGTGAGTGAGTGTGAGAGAGTGACTGTGAGAGAGTGAGTGAGTGTGAGAGAGTGACTGAGAGAGTGAGTGAGTGTGAGAGAGTGAGTGAGTGTGAGAGAGTGACTGAGAGAGTGAGTGAGTGTGAGTGAGTGAGTGTGAGAGAGTGAGTGAGTGTGTGAGAGTGAGTGAGAAAGAGAGAGAACATTATCGACCGGACGTGGACTCACAGAAGCCCTTGCGGCGCTCCTTGCGCCCCTTGTGGTCGCGGTCGCTCTCCTCGCCCATCAGCATCCTCTGCAGCTCCTTCCTCTCCTGCTCCTCCCTCTCGCGGGACAGCTGCGAGCTGGTCTTCTTGTTCTGCAGCATGTTCTCGATGTTCTTCCCCATCTCCTCGAAGTCGCTGTCCTCCGCCGAGCTGCTGTCCGTGTCGGTGGACAGGACCTCGGTGGACTCCAACACCCTTGGGGGAGAAGGGGGGAGGGGTTTAGAGGAAGCTCTCTACCTTGCCTATGACCTCGTTGGCTAAACCGCTGACACAGAACGGCGGGGTGGGGGGTGGGGGCCCGTACTTGTTCTGCAGGTCGAAGATGCGCTGGCACTCCTCTTTGTAGCGCTCCTGGTGTTCGGCCACGGAGAAGCGGGAGCCCCGGGCGAACTTGCTCATGGGCCCCTCGCCGGAGCGCGCCTGCTCCGTGGACATGGTCCTCACCACGTCGATCACCTCCCACCGCGAGAGCTTCTTGATCTGAAAAACCACACGGGACACGCAACGTTTACGTATGACCGTACCTTCGCGGTGGAGACGGCGGAGGCGTGTTGGCGCCGCGTCCTCACCTCCTCCTCGGGGACGCCGAACTTGCGCAGCAGCTGCTTGGCGTTCTTGAGCGACAGCCGCCGCAGGTCGGCGTCGGTGCCCGTGACCGTCTTCTTGGCGGGTTGCGGCTCTCGGTCGTCCTGGGAAGCGCAAGACACAACGTCATCACTGTGGTTCGCCGTGCCTGGCGGCTGGGATTACTTTGCACTGGGGGCTGGTCAATACAGGCAAGCTCCTTGACTCTGACCACTGAAATACTGGCTGAAACGCTTGTCATCTTTGAATTGTCTGCTGTACTTCCTGTATGCGCTATTTGTTTAGTTTCTTTGGATAACAGCGGCAGCTGAGTCTGTGGTCTTCAACCCTGGTCCTCTGGGACCCCCTGCATGTTTTAGACGTGTGTGTGTGTATCTGCTCCAACACACCTTATTCTAATGAACGGCTCGTTAAGAAGCTCAACAGAAGCCTGCTAACGAGCATTCATTTGAGGTGTGTTGGAAGAGGGCAACATCTAGAACATGCACGACAAGGGGGTCCATGAGGACCAGAGTTGAGAGAACCACTGTGTTAAAATAATAAAACGCACACACACACACAAAAGAAATACAATAAAACGAGTGTAACCAAACTATACTTTTTCCATTTCCGTACTTCACGTTATCCAAAACACCCAAGTGAATGAATAGACCAGTGCTGCCATGTTTGCGGCATGGTAGTCCCAAAGGACTGGCTGTCGGGAGGTCGGCGCTGGGCAAACTACCTTCTGCTGAGTGGGCTTGTTTGGGACTTTGACGTAGGAGAAGCCCTCCCCACAGCCGGTGGGGTCGGCCACCCCCATCACCTCCAGCAGACACTTCCCCTTCATGGCGGCGATGAAGGCTCGCGTTGTGTTCCAGGGCGCCGTCCGGACCTAGACAGCCAGAGGGATGGATCGATGGGGAGATTATTCATAACTCGTGTTTTTTTTTTTTTTGGTCTGACTGGGTATTTTTTTGGGATGGTCGCTTCTTGGCAGGAGGCTGAGGTGCGTGATATCGATCGGGACGCGAGCGAAGCTTGTACCTCGTCGTCGATCTTCATCTGGAAGTCTTCTTCGTTTTCCTCCTCGGGGGCAAAGAAAGACTTTTCCCCGTAGCCAGCATCCTGAAGAGAGACTTCAGCAGTTATAGCTATACCAGACATACCAAACTAAACTATACCAGATACACTGCACCACACATACCGGACACAGTGTAACAGCAGACGCTCTGGTCCTACCTTGAGTCTCTGCTCGGCCACCAGCATGCTGTAGTAGGCGCAGCACTGCTCAGGGGACACCATGGCCCTGATCTCCTCCTCCGTGGGCAGCCTGAAGTCAGGCTTCAGCACCCACCAGTTGGAGTCCATCCCTGGAGGACGAGACGGGTCAGCTTCTCGCAGCGTTTCGCTGGCGCCTGAGCTTCACGGCCTAACCCCCCTTTCTCCTCCCTGTCAGCTCCTCTCGACAACATCGGACCTGGTCCTAAAGACCTAGATGCTACTCTTGACCCGTAAATGCCGTGACGAAAACGTGTTGTCGTCACTCGAGGGAGGTCAGTGTCGGTGTGATGTCTCGTGCGTGACATGGATCGGGTTCGTACTTCCTGCTCTTGCCCTCAAGACTGCTTCTTACCTTCGTAGTGAAAGCCGTACCAGTCATAAAAGGCTGACCTCTCTCTTTCCGTACGCCTGTCTGTCAAAAGCAAGGCACACCACCACCTCTGAGCTCAAACTGCTAAACAAGCCACGAGGGCACCTTGCTATCAGATCTACACTTCCCTGACAGGAGGGACAGGAGACAGAGACAGACACAGTTCAAAGGTGCAGATTGTTATTCTTGTGACGTGTATTGCACGCCCGGCGACACTATAGGAACAAACAACACAAGGGAGGGGCAAAAAGTATCGTAGGCCAATCGGGAGCACCGGTTACACGTGTACCTGTCCGCTTGAAGTCGGCGCAGAGTTTGAGGCGTTTGCGGATGCTGCTCTCGGAATGGGAGGGGAAGGCCTTCTTGATATCCTCCATGCGAATCCTCCGCGGCCGGTCTTTGCTCTTCCAGAACAACCGATAGATGAACACCTGGAGAACGAGAGGCCGGAAGTGAGACACATGACGAGCCGGCGTGTGATTGGGCCCCCCTCGACGACGGCGGCGACCCCGAAAAGGCGTTGTGCGTGTGGATTCGAGGGAGTACCTGTAGGAAGTCTCGGATGTGGGTGTTGGCCCGTTTGGAGTTGGGCCCGGGGACCTCGTAGAGAGGACACTCCTGGCCGACCACGAAGATGTCCACCAGCTCACGGACGAAGTAGCCCTGCCGCGTACGCAGCACCAGGAAGTCCGTCTCGGGCATCTTGTGGAGGTAGATTGGCGCGCGGAACAGGTTGTTCTCGAAAGCCTGAAAGGACAAATACGAAGCGTAAAAATAAAATAAAAACACAACACTAAAAATGTTTATCTGTGAGGAGAGTTGTCGTGGAGAAGCCCATAGGAGGTACTAGTTTTCCTCCCCACACCACATGAGTTTAAGAAGGAGACTGACCGGTAGAAGCTGCCCAGGGTGGAGGGATCCCAGGAAGGGCGAGGTGTGGCAGTAAACCGTCTCTCCGTACTTGCAGTCAGGAGCCCCAGGATCCTTCCCTGGTTTCTGGAAGAGAAACAAAACTAAAACAAACCGCAAGGAAGAAGAAAAAAAAAAGGCTGAGGAGAAAGTTGACGTCGACTGTACGAAACAACCAACGAATAATATCAATATATCTTGGCCAGGTCTCCCTTGAAAAATATATTTTTTATCTCAATGGGACTCTCCTGGTTAAATAAAGGTTAAATTAAAAAATATGCGGTCTAGCTAGTCCTTTTGGATCTGAGGGGGCAGGAGAGCAGGGAGGGGACCGGAGACGAGACTCAACTCTTTTGTAGTAGTTCTTGATCTTGGTTGCCATGCCGACTTGCATGATGAGGGGGGGGTATTCCTCGCTGTACTCCGCCAGGATCAGGTCCCCGTCTTTCCCCGTCAGGTCCTGGGCGGTGCGCATGAAGAACATGTCCCCTCCGCCCGACGCCTGCCGCTCCTGCTCTCGCATCTGGAGGGGCGGAAAACATCGTCAAGTCTCACACAACAACAACAACAACAACAACAACAACACACACCTAACTGTGAATGTCAAACGTTTATAGAGGGATATTAAGGGGAAAAGACAGATGTGTTTAGGATTTAAATCATGATAACGTAGTCCCTTTTTGTTCAACGCTACATGGGGGACGGGGGGGTTTTGAACCTGGGAGGTCCTCTTAAATCTGCAGGCAAACCGCTCTACCACCGAGCCACGGCCCCATCCTCGGCTGGAGGGGGGGAACGCGGGGCGGGGTCGAGGCTAGCCTCGTGTCTCACCTTAGCCTTCTTCTTGATCTGTTTGAGCAGAGGCTGGGAGGCGTGGGGGCCCGGCTGGGACAGGGTGCCGAAGGAGTACTTCTTCAGGGAGGGCCGGTGGAACTGACGGAGCTTCATGGGGCCCATGTGGGTGGGGAAGAACGGCTGCCGGAGCTCCACGGCCGGGATGGAGTGCTGAGACACAAGCAGACATCACCGATGTCATGGGATTGTTTATTTAGTCGACAATTCTATCCAAAGTGAGGGATGGGGGGGAGATTTGAACCTGGGATCTCTTGACCTGCTGTAGCTGGTCAAGTCTGGTTCCACAACAAGTTCCCCACAGGAAGGGATGTTGTTCTGCTCACCTGAATGATGTTGCCCCCAAACGTTCCCCTCAGGCCCTGCTGCTTGGGGTAGTAGAACTCGTCGTTGGACAGGTTCCACTGGTCCTTCACCTCCGGCTGGGACATGTTCTGGCGGGAGAAACAGAAGGTCGTTTTCCTTGGGGGGGTTAAGTTCCAGACCATGAGCCCCCCCTTTGCTTGTGATTGGCTGACGGAGGTGGACGTGAACCCGGGCTCTGGCCGCTTCTGTACCTGCTGGGGCTCGTCTTTGATCACCCCGGTCTTCCCCAGCAGGATGCGACTCTTCTTCAGGGCCGACTCCTTCTTGTTCTCCTTGGACGGGGAGTGGGACGTCCTCTCCTCCTTCTCATCTGGGATCTCTGTGACGGGGGGAAAAAACAGAGGACGTTTCTTGAGATTAGAATTCGAGCTTTGGGCCTAGAGATGTTATTACCACGATACTTCTGAAGTGATATAAGACGACTGGGAGTGGGGGTTGAACAGTCTGGGGGGGTACCTAAGATGATGTTCTCGTCGTTGGGGTCCAGGGTGAGGACCGGGGGGGACAGCAAGCGGTCCATGGCCTGGTCGTCCCAGATGATGTTGTCCTCCCAGCGCCCGTACACCAGCTCCTCGTTGTCGATGGGGAAGATGGAGAACCAGGGGGCGTCGTCCTCGTGGGAGGCTGTGGAGGAGCACAGGGGAGGGCGTATCGCCCGGTCAAGAGGGTCCCTCCATTTCGGTTTCCCGGAAGACGGGGGTGGAGTGCTGTGGTACGAAAAGGGCATTGAGGCTCCTTCGCCAGCCGACGGGCGGCCCGGCCTCGCGGTACCTTGGTGGTCATGGTTGTGTTTGTCCCGCTTGGACCCGGAGAGCGAGGGGGGTTTGGGCATGGGTGGAGGGGTGGGAGGCACCAGCTGGGAGTTACTTCTGCTAAGACCTGGCGGGGGCGCAGACAAACACACACAGAAACAACGCCTTGAGTGCCTAGCCCCCGACTACAGCAGCGAGGGTGGGATTGCGGTCTAGGCGAACGCCGCTAGGTTCTACCGTACGCAAGGCGTGGCCTGGTGAAAGCGGCGTCCGAACTCACCCTGCTGTGCGTTGTAGGCGTTGGCGTTGCGAGTCATGCTCGAGGGAAGCCACCCGGCCAGGCTGGCTCGCTGGGTCTTAGTGCCTTTGTGTTTCACGTCCTCGCCGTTCCAGATGATGTCGTCCTCCCACTGAAGCTGGGTGACCATGAGGAAGAGCTCGTTCTCCAGAGTCTCTTTCTCCTGGCTCTCCTCGCCCGTCATCTGCTAGTAGACAAACACAGAACGAGGTCGGACGTATGTTTTCACGTTTCAGAGCCAAGTCGGATCTGGCCTTAGCCGGGTTGAGTCGCGTGAGTCAATACCTCCGCGGGAGGTTCCGGCGCCGGTTCCTCCTCCTCCTTCTCGTCGTCGTTCTCCTCCTTCAGCCTGAAGCCGTACTGGAAGCCGCTGCCGTCCTCGGGCACGCCCAGCATGTCGTACCAGAGCTGGGCCGGGCCGTAGCGCCACTCGGCCACCTTGGGACGCGACTCGGCCACCTTGTCGCCGTCCCCCGAGGCCTGGGAGAACTTGGACTCGACAGGGGCCATCATGGTGATCTAAAGGGGGGAGGAATCAGACGGATGTGGTTCCAAGTGGACGTGACGTTTGCCAAGACTGCTTGGTTACCAAAAGCTGGTCAATGTAGGAGCCGGGCCGGTGATGCTTCCTATTAGAGGACATAACATACTGAGCGTATCTTAACCCACGAGACCACAGGCACTCACCTCGTCATCCGAGATACACTGCTCTGGGGGTGGAGCGGAGGCGTATTCGTACTCCCAGCCAGACTTCAGCTCTGAGCCCTGGTCCATGGGCTCCCCCTCCGGGGGCGGCGTTCCCGGCTGGGGGTCGCGATGCTTCCTCCTCCGCTTCCTCCGAGCACTCCTCCACACCGACGGCATGTTCTTCCCGGGGCCAAACAGACGGAGGAATCGCAGAACCTAGCCGGGTTTGGGGATTTGAAATGGTAAATAACCCGGTAAAAGACTAAGAATAACACGTTTGTTATTATGTTTTTGGGAGATGTGTGGTAAACGTTAAGAAGGCCTCACCCTTCCGGGCCTGAACACCGGGAAGAGCTCCGTGACCCCAGGGAGAGCTTTGGCGGCGTCCTTCTGCATGATGCCAGCCAGGGGCAGGGTGAGGCAGCCCGGGGGGCCCCCGGCCCCGGAGCCCGGGCCGGGACGGTCTGTCTCAGACTCGGAGTCTGAGGAGCTGCTGAAGTCCACCTTGTCTCCCAGGGAGGAGGGGGCGATGATGGAGGGCAGGATGATTCCATCTCCTTCATCCCCAACTGTGGAAGGAGACACACAGCCACATAAATACAGATACACTCCGCTGCTTACCGTCCCAATGTAAACCCCCCCAAAAAAATAAAAAAATAAGAGAAACTGCTTGCACAGACAGTTTCTTGCATGATTGATGTCACGGCAACATGCCAAAGAACATGGTCTGAAAATGTTTCACGTATGAACATAAATCTCCCTACAGTTTCTCAAATACATTGGGGAATGAACAGGGAATGTTTTAACAACTCTGTCGAACACACTGGACTTGGAAGTCCTGAAGGTAAACATATATCCGGAGTAGAACGTGTCGACTTTGGGATTCAGTCCTCACCACTGGTCGCCTGTGGGGCGGATTCCTCTTTCTTGCCCTGGGTGGGAACGATGGGTGGAGGAGGAGGGGGCATCAGCTTGGCGTCGATGTCTTCACAGTCGGCATCGTAGTCATCCTCATCATCTGACGGGGTGGGGAAAAAAAGCATCCTGTGAGACCAGACCCAGACATAGCCTGAATGCCACCATGGCTATATTAACAGGATTCAGAGACAGTCAGGTGGCTCAGGAGTCAGGTGGCTGAGCGGTTATGGAATCGGCCTAGTAATCAGAAGGTTGCCGGTTCGATTCTGGCTGTGAAAAATTATGTTGTGTCCTTGGGCAAGGCACTTCAACCTACTTGCCTCGGGGGGGGAATGTCCCTGTATTTACTGTAAGTCGCTCTGGATAAGAGCGTCTGCTAAATGACTAAATGTAAATAACATGATTCAGATTCAGAGACGGAATGTGTCACCTGTCCTCCTGGTGGGCTGGAGGGTCCCCATAACGTGACGGTACTTCTTGGTCTCGTCCTCGGCCACCTCGCTGATGTCGGAGTAATCCACCGCGTCTTCGGTGCTCTTCACCCAGCCTGCAGGAGACAAGAGCGGCAGCCGTCACACGCGGCTCTCGGGGGGCTTCCACACAGGGGGGTGGGGCCGGCCTAACTGTCAGGCCCGTTAAGGCTCACCCTCTGCATCTGTGCCCCCGGTGTCCCTGTCCTCGTCGGGGTCGTCGTCTTCGCTGGCCGTGATCTCTGTGATGAGGGTCCCCAGGCCGAGGGAGCCCAGGCCGGCCAGGTGCTTCTTACACTCCTACGATTACAGAAAGGAAGTCCGTAAAAAAAATGCATATCAAATCAATACATTAAACAGTAATCAGATCTCCACCTCTGTTTGCTGCTTCAGGACTATGTGTGTCTCTTTCGAAAACACGTTTTGGTTTTTATATGTTCCTCGACTTTTTTTCGGCTTGAAAACTTACAGTGTCCAGCACGCTGTCACCCTCCAACTGCCCATCTTCGTTGATATTCCCGAAGAGGAAGCCAGTGAGAGAGAAGGGACGGTCTTGGTCTTCATCGCTGTCTGAATCCGACATCCTGACACTGAGAGACGTTTGACATAAATTTAAGCAAACTGTTGACACTTACACTAACTACTGTTGAACTCTGTGTATGTTTTGAAAGACATAAAGATGTGACTTCACCAATGTTGCCATATTAGTTCAAACTCAAGGATGTTGTCCCGCATTGTTTACTGGCTAGACTATCTTAGTTAACGACAACTATAACTGCTGCTACTGTACATTGTGATAACATACCTCAGTTACTTGGCTTTCGGTCACTTATAGATAGATCAGTGGACTTAAATCAGTCGCGCTGCAGCCAGCTACACATGCATTATCATCAATCCAGCGCAGAACTAGTAGTTAGTGCAA
Organism: Thaleichthys pacificus; assembly: GCA_023658055.1. Taxonomy (NCBI): domain Eukaryota; kingdom Metazoa; phylum Chordata; class Actinopteri; order Osmeriformes; family Osmeridae; genus Thaleichthys; species Thaleichthys pacificus. The sequence goes on from CM042877.1 coordinate 4,142,092, forward strand.
AGCAGCACTAGTTACTTAGCTAACTACAGTAGCTGGGCTAGCATAGCTAGATAGTATCGCCCTCAATGTCCTTATCGTTTCTTTCTCACCAGAAACTCTGTGTTGAGGTGTAAAAAAGCGTAAACTAATCTACATATCTTTGTTTAGAATGAACGTTACCCAGATATGCAAGCTAGCTATACGGTTTCATGTTGTTTTTTAATCTGGAAACACTAGCAAGCGAGCAGGCGATGCTGGCGCTTGCGCACAACAAATTTCCGTACGAGATGGCCAGCCTCGCGCTCAGTTTTCGACAGAGAACGGTACTTGGTCGCCATCTACCGGACACTAATAGTATGACAACTGGTGCCTGTTGTTTCGATTTGAATATATAAGTAGGCCTACTTGTCGACATTTAATATTGGTAAAGGCCATAAATAAAATGTGAAACCATATTCAACATTCCAACATGTATATGGTATCGTATGTAAGAAACAAAGAATCCTTGTTTGTATTTTGTGTTGAGTATACTGTATTCAGAGCTCAACAATTTCTATGCTGTCTTGACAGATAATGCAGTGTATTTAATCACGTGATGGTGACCTCCTTGAGATCCTCTCAGCATTAATGCGTTTCTTTCAGACTTCCGAGAACATATGCGTCTTATACAAGGCTTGCACTCGTCATGTTATGCAGTACACGTCGGTGAGTCATTCGTGCACATGAATAGACCATCTCAGCAAACAGCCACAATGAGATGTTTGTGTGAAAAGTAGCATTACAGGTATGATGTAAGTGTTCAGCGCGAAAGCACACCGCAGCCTGTTCCATGCCGTTTGTCGCACTTACTAGGCACACTGTTAACAGCATCTACATGCTGCCAGACACACAAAAAAAAACATGAAAAACAGCCAAAGTGTTAACCCATGAATTTATTTGGCATGACTGATATCCTTTACAATATCACGTAATACAAATGTGATTTATGTCTCAGTTAGAAATTTCTTATCAACTTACAAATTCCACAATGCATTCCATGCACATTGCTGACAGGCCACGTTATCCCCTCGGAGGTAAAGGGCTGGAGAAGGCAATGGGTTTAAAGTTTAAACCTGATGATAGTCCCTCGGTTGGGCCTGTTCCAGAGGTCCAAACAACCACATGAGCAGAATAGTTCATCTCTGACCAATTCAAAATTGGCCAGTACATTAGCCAAGTTTGAAAGACTCAATTTACCGTTTCCTTTACTCAATGTATTTGGCAAGGGGTCAAATATTTATTTTGTGTACATAGTTTTATTAACCTGTGACGCAAATGACAAATTGACATAATATTGGTTGCCTTCTTTTACAAGGTCTTTGATTACAAAGCTTATATAATGAACATAGAATAGAGGGTAAAAAGCTTGTTATCAAAGTTAATAAAGTAGGTAAACTGTTACTACACACACAGTAAAAATAGTAAAATATAATGTAAATTGGCTTTCTTACTGTGAAAATAAAAGATTAGATCAAAAATATATAACCAAGTCAAGCACTGAACAAAAAATGTAAATGGCCTTGGCACTGGTAGGTGCAATGTGTCTTGGTGATTAAAGCACAGGGCAACTTAAATCAAATTTAGTCAACAGGACAAGACTTTAAATATGTATTTAGTTTAAATTGAAATGTGATGAGTATCAGCAAGCCTTGTGGTCCTTCGGGAATAAAGGTTTAATATCTCTGTAGGTACAGATATCACATCACAAAAGGCACGAGGCAGACCCGTTTTTAAATCGGAAATAACCATCTGGATAAAAGCACCCTCGCATCCGTTCTGTATTCAATTTACAGTTGATATGGTTCACAATCAATCATATGAAAAGACAATGATAAGTTAACAGAGTTAGCCACACATGTGTAGCATTGCAGCTAAATGTGGTACCTTTGTCATAGTACCTCCATGTAAGAGCACAAACTGTTAAGAAAGTGTACAGGAATATGGAATCCTAGAGTGGCAAAATTCAGCATGTAAATAACAGTTGCAACTGGACATGGAATGTATTTTAACTTGTGGTTTAAACCTGTCTTGTGACAAAAGTTAGCCTATTACTCATTAGCAGGTCACCAATGAAATGGACAATCTAGGGGCAGTCAACAATCTCTTGCAAATCGCTTGATGAACGATTCCTTCCCGATTGTTCCGTTCCTCTGATGATACGGCTAGATTAATCTTTGTGACTTTTGTTTACTTAGCAGACATGGACAACCAAATCTGTATCCACTGAGACAATCAGCACGTTGTTTTGACAATAAAGCATTGTGCGCATTCCAAGCTCATAGTTTACGGAGCGGGAGCAACCACACGAGCTCCGAAAAAACAGATCTGATCTAATCAAAGTGTGTCAGTATTTAGGTTGACACTGCTAGACACCCTTTTTTGGTCTCGGTGCGGTGCAGTTTTGCGTGTCCTGAGACTTGACATGGTTGAAGCACATGCATTCGTGCATTCCTTCATCCAATAAGAGCAAAGGTTTTGCAATCAGTGGCACGGAGAGGTCTTTTTTTTTTTCTTTTTTTTTTTACATATTGGCTATTTAAGGCACACAATAAATGATTTACGAATGCCTTGTCATGACATGGAGGACAGGGCTGAAATGAAATGTCATTAAAAGACTGGCCTGACATGGGAATAGGGCAAAGAGTGAGAAATCTGTTGTGTTGATCACAGCGCTGGTAGGGGCACTTCAGGTGGCTACAAAGACAAGACACGTTCTGAAATCTCTCTGCCATCTTCACTTTGGTGTTTCGATTTCAGTGACATAAAAATCCATAGGCAGGTCGGTGGAAAAAAAACCACGGCTAGTGGTGAGGACCTCTTAAAAACGGAAAGAAAAATTATAATCTATTTGCGTAATAAAGAAGCCTGGCAAAGCTTACAATGGGCAAGGGTTTGAATGTGGAAGGCCTACTGGAACCAAACTGGCCGAGCCAATCATTTCAGTCTCTTCCTCCAGTCTCCCCACAGTCTTAGGCACATGGTTATAACAGAACGCACCTTTTGGGCGTTTTCTTAGCGACGGGGTTAAGCACGGCGCGCACAGCATCCGCAAACACCTCCCTGACGCCTTCCTGCATCAGAGCCGAGCACTCTAGGTATTTGACGGCCCCGATCTGCTTGGCTAAAGCGTTGCCCTGCTGTATGGTGGTGGGAGCCAGACCGTGCTCCTTTAGCTTCTTCACGGCCTCCGTGTCCCCTCGGAGGTCCTTCTTGGTGCCCACCAGCAGAACGGGAACGCCGGGGCAGTGGTGGGACACCTCGGGGTGCCACTTGTGTCGGACGTTGGCGTGGGAGGAGGGGCTCCCGATGGAGAAGCAGATGATGAAGACGTTGGTCTGCGGGTAGGAGAGGGTGCGCAGTCGGTCGTACTCTTCCTGCCCCGCCGTGTCCCACAGGTTGAGGCTGATGGCCCGGCCGTCGACGCTGATCTGGGCACTGTAGTTGTCGAACACGGTGGGGATGTACTCCTCCGGGAAAGCGTTGGTCGTGTAGGAGATGAGCAGACAGGTCTTACCCACGGCACCATCGCCCACCACCACACATTTTATGGTCTGCATGGTGCCCACATCCACTAGGGCGACGAAGGTGCCTGCGTGAAGGGAAAGGAAGAGTCAAGAGAAGACAGCGTCATGCTCCTAATGTTGTGACCGAGTCAAGTATCGTCACAAGATGTTTAAGTATTAGTTACACTACCCATACTCTATAACTGTATAATCACTCTTGATGGTTCAGTGCTCTCTTCAACATAATACTAGTAAGCGACAAGAAAGTTTACATACAATCAGTACAGATATTACATTGTAAAATAAACGGTAATTCATGGACTCGCTTCAACTTCGGCAAGTCGACCAACATTCAAGCTATGAGCGCTAATTCTGTACTGTACTATTTAGTTAGCATTCAAATCAGGCTAAACTCGCCGACTTGGCTAGAAAGCAAATGTTACAAAACGTACAGTTAAGCACATAATGCCGTTAGTAAAGAAACACATACAGGGAATGTGGTTTGCACGACACGACTGCAAAACAATAGCTAGATAACTATAAACATTAACCAAATAAACTAACCAGTGAATGCTTGCTAGTTAGCCCGTACAAGCTAACTTAGCACGCGCTTGAGTTTCCGTAGCAGAGTGAACTTATGGCTACAAGCTAACAGCTAAGCTAAAAGCTAAACAGTAACATTTCTCCTCCAGTCAAATTAAACCCATCTGAAATAAGACCATAATACGAGCACAACTTACAGTGAAGTTTGTTAGTTAATCTCAATGTCCCATTAATTGAGGTCTCAACAGGTAAATTTCATAAATCACTCCACCGCCTTCTTGTTGTCTCGCGCCCTGTTTCGTTGTTTTAGAAGTTTGTCATCCGGGAATTTTTTCTGAAGCATTGTATTATGGTACATGTAGTGGCTGCACTACCTACTCGGTTGTAACTTCAAGGGTGTGGGTTTCACAGTTAAATTGAAACATGAACACACAACATTATCACGATTTCCCAAAATAAGACTCACAATTTGTATCAAAACCGTTAATTATTTTATTTTTTTCGTCCAAAATGACAGTTATGACAAAATCTACATATGTTTAAATAGAAGGCCATACACTAAAGTGAACAATTCAAACCTACACCGACCTGCTCCAATCCCTTTACTCTCTTCCTCACACAGAAGTACAAACATATTTGAAAATCTTTTCTCAAAACAGCTTACGATCCTCTCTCCATCACATACTATAACCTCCATATTAACAAACATTATCTTTCTTTTCTCTGTGCACAAGTGTTATTTTATCACAATTCCACAAGAATTGATCCATTGAATTTGATGAATAATTTAAATAAATTACATGAATGAATTTCAACCTTTTTTGCTATTTTAATCAGGTATTTCTGAAGGGTGCTATACTTTCCATCTATACTAAGACCTAACAGCAAGGTCTGTAATTCTTTTGTCTTTCTTACAGGTGAGATGTACTACGTATCTGGTAATTCCTCTGAGAAACACCTAATAAAAGTCTGCATATACGAGACAGTGATTGTCTGTCCAGTCTGAGTGTGTGCACACGTCTGCGGATCACTTCTACAGATGACTGGGGCACTGAGACGCAGGCCTCTTTGATCCTGAGATCCTTGGAATCATAGACCTGCTGTTCCTGTCTCTTCTCACAGCTGCAGCGGCGATGACAACACACCGTAAGACTCTGGCCGTGGTGGAGTTCTGGAGAGCCAGGTTGGGGAGAGAGTGAACCGAGGAGCCGGGGTGGAGGTTCAGCTGTTTGGAGACACGCAGAGTGGATCTCGTCTCGGGCTTCACTTGGAGCTCCTTGTCCATCTCCCTGCCATTAGAGGGATTCTGTTGGAGCTCCTTGTCCATCTCCCTGCCATTCGAGGGATTCAGTTGGAGCTCCTTGTCCATCTCTCTTCCATTCGAGGGATTCAGTTGGAGCTCCTTGTCCATCTCTCTTCCATTCGAGGGATTCAGTTGGAGCTCCTTGTCCATCTCCCTGCCATTCGAGGGATTCAGTTGGAGCTCCTTGTCCATCTCTCTTCCATTCGAGGGATTCAGTTGGAGCTCCTTGTCCATCTCCCTGCCATTCGAGGGATTCAGTTGGAGCTCCTTGTCCATCTCCCTTCCATTCGAGGGATTCAGTTTGAGCTCCTTGTCCATCTCCCTGCCATTAGAGGGATTCAGTTGGAGCTCCTTGTCCATCTCCCTTCCATTCGAGGGATTCAGTTTGAGCTCCTTGTCCATCTCCCTTCCATTCGAGGGATTCAGTTGGTCCCTTTCTTTCGATTCTTCACTCGTTTTCTCCTTTGTGTGCTTTCTCTCTCTCTTTGTCTTCTCTCTCTTTCTTTCGTTCTCTTCTTTTGTTTTGGTCTCCCTTTCAGCTTTTCTTTCACTTTCCCTCTCGCTTGCCTATTCCTTTTTCACTTTCTTTCTCCTCCTTCGCCTGTTTTTTCCCCTTTTCCATTTTTACTTTCTCATTATCTTTGACTTTCTCCTTTTCCTTCACCTGTTCCTTTTCTAGTCTGACTTTTTTGAACATGTGGTGAATTGGATTCCTTTTTTTTGTCTGCTCAGTATAGTCAGTCCCCTTTCTGATTGTTGAAAGTGCAGGGGATCGCACATTGACTTTCACAGGAAGGCGGCAGGGCAAAGCTGTCTCTGATGTGGTTTGGAGTCTGGGGATGGAAGATGGGCTAGCACAAGCAGTAACAGAAGAGCCAGAAGAAGGGTCGGCATTGGAGGTGTCAGCATCGCCCATACCCCCCGTCCCTTTCCGCACTCCTGGAGTGGGCAGGGTCGGCGCCAGGTTTTTGTAGGAACGTAGGCCACTTACAAGCGTATGACAAACGACTGTGTCTCCCAAGAGTGGATACAGACCCTCCCATTCCAGAGATTGTCCTTCGGAAGGTTTGGAGGAAGCTGTGTCTTGCTGTGTCTGTGAGTTTGAGACAAGCTGGGTCGACTTGGGTCGGCTCTCCAGGGACGGCTGTGCATCGTCTCCAGGAGGAGGCGTCTGGGCAGCCCTTGCCAGGACAGAGTCTGTGGGCTCGGGGGACAACTGAGGTTTTGTCTGTGGTGAGCAGGCACGGGGTGAGGCCTCCAATTTTTCATTCATGTTTGTCTGCTGCAGGCTTTGTAAAGGGCTGACGGCACGTGGTCTGCCTTCCGGACTCCTCAAGTTGCCACGGCTCCAAATATGGACGAGACTGCGCTCCAGTGAGCTCTCCAGGTCGTCTCCGTGACTACCCCCGAGTCCAGCCCCCAGGACGGAGCAGGTGACGATGGAACGCCACCTCACAGTTCCGTCCTTCTCTCGCTCTGCTCCATTCCTCGATGCCCTCTTCTCTTCTAGTAGCTTCCTTTTAGCATTCTCCTGAGAATCACAACCAGAGGAGTGATCTACTTAAATCGGCCACATGATGCTAATGCTAACAACCATTTGACTATTTTGAATTTTTATACAAACCTCGACAGCTTTCTGAAAGCGAACATTGAAGGAATGGAAGATGTTACAGGCCTCCTCGAGCTTGAATGTGACGTCATCCTCGCAGAAGAAGTCAACAAGGGATTGCTGGGCCTTCAGTAAGGCCTCAGCCTCCACCTCGGCCTCCTCCAGCCTCCCACTCGCCCTCTGAGGACACAGGGCAACATTTGAACCCCCGATGCCTCACTGTCAGATCAGTTGCATAACAAAATAGAAATCACACATCCAGAGGACGTCATAAAACACGACAGCTAGTCGGTAAGAACTGAAGACTTGGGAGCTTGTTTTGGAATATCAACCATTCTGGAAGCTCTAACCTGGAAGAAAGGTTTCGTCTGCAGCAGGAGGTCATGTTCTGTTTCAGTCCTTGACCGTAGAGCTGTTACTCGACTCTTCAGCTGAGACAGTTCTTCCTGCACTCCATCCACAGACAGTCTTAGGGTGGGAAAGGAGGAGAAAATAAGTGAATTTGCTCAGAAGTACAATAAAGAAAAGTCAGTTACATAGACAGGACTAACATGACAACAAGAAAGAGACCAACAGACAGGACAGGGCAGCTAGACAATTCAGAAGGACAAAGCTATTGGACGGCACAGTGTGAACACATTACAAAGTTGCGTAACCAAAAAATACACAAAAGCCGAGAAACGACACCCATTAGTTTAAGTTTACAGTTAAGTCGCATCAGAGTCCTTCGTCACATCGTTATAATACTCTGATCTGTCAAACAGAATAACAGAACCATGCTTTTTATTCCCCTCACACATTTCACGTCAATCTTTTGGACAAACTGAGTCATGCTCGGTGTCCTGCATTGGAGCTGGTGTGGTGGCAGCTTATTGTACTGTTGCACTGACCTGGAGGCAGGCCCAACATGTCTCAGCTTCAGGGGAAAGGAGAGCAAGGCGGGGTCTTTCCTCGTAGCTTCCTGAGAGGACGACAGACACAACACATCCTGTATAAAGTTGCCGTTTACCACAGAAGTATATAGAAGCAAGTTTTTCACCTTCATTGTTAACTGTTTATTTTATGTATTTCCTTTTACCATGGCTACAAAATGGAGCAGGTTCATTCCTGGTTTGTTGGCTTTGGTGTCAGCTAGTTTCAGCAGCGAGGCGATGCGGAACCCAGCAGCATTTCCTGCGTACCCGCCCTGTTAATTAACGTTTGATAGGGAGAATCAGATCCTGAAGGATTCAAATCACGACCACACTAATGGGCAGTTGGTCCAAGCGTACTACTCACAGCGTTCATGTGGTTCCCTGCCCTCAGTACCAGCCGGATGATGGAATGCAACTCTGGACACTTCAGAAGCTCTGTAAAAGACAGAGAAGTAGGGCGGTTGTTATGAAGGCCCGTCACATCACCTGTGGTTGAGCTGTTCACAGTGCTTTTGTCAAGCGTAGAGCTGACACAAATCGGTTCTTGTTGCATGTAATCTGAGTGCCAATAGCATAACTCCGCTTCCCTGTCTCCTTACCTGTGGCTGCAGTTACCAAGCAACGTGCTGATTCACACAGCGCAGCCAATGTGGGGTCAAACTCCTGCTGTAGAATCATGGCATCCAGATGCAAGCGATAACTAAACAAACGACAGCGAAGACAGATGATGGAAAAAGGAGGAATACGGGGTATTGAGCTGCCGAGGTACTGAAACGAAAGAGGTTTAGCAGGAAGAGCAACGGGAGGTTCCCACCTCGGCACCTCCACTAACAGCAGCATGAAGAGGTCGGCCTCCCTCAGCTGACTTGGATCCCCTCCGTAGCTTCTCAGGCGCCTCTCCTACGGAGCATGTGCAGAGGTTGAGGGAGAGATCGGGAGGGAAGGCCGTGATATCCGAACAGATGCAACTGGATAGGTCTGGATGTTTTCACAGATGCGTTTAGGTAGGCCGTTCGGTGTTTTGGACGGATACACCCAGCTAGGCTTTGATATTCCGAAGAGGGAATTGTACAGTACCTCCTCTGAATCAGGCAGCAGTTTGCAGAGTTCACTGAGATTCTCACTTCCGTAGCGTTGACTGGAACCCTGCTTGATATCCTCCACAATCTCCTTGACTGCACTGTTAACAGGAGACAACATCAGACAATGGACATTCAGTGACTCATAGACGAACACATGGGAATCTAAGCTACTTTCATGGTGACATTCTATATCACTGTGAAATGATGACACTACTGGTGTTGTTTACCAGCTTGATTGAGGACGGCCAAACCTTTCTCACCTCTTGAACTGCCGGAGGAAGATACCTACGTTCATGCTGCGCTTTCCATCAAGAATTGATACCTACACATGACCACAAAGAACAGCAGTCAGAACAAAAACAATCAGTGTACATCTCAATTACTCTTTTACTGTTCATTTAGTAATACACTTCATAATGTTTCATGATAATCACAGTCGATCGGTATGTTACCGACTATTGAAACAATAAAGAGACTTGCCTGTTTGGCTCGTGGTGGGGAACCAAGTGGTCGGAGACCGTGACATGCGTCTGACTCTCTCTTATGGGTGCGAGACCTCGTCTGCCCGAACAGCTCGTTCAGAGAGCTCAGGTCGATGGGAAACTCGTCCGGACCGGTCCAAACACTAAGCCGCCCCTCCACCTTCTCCTTAGGGATGAGGTCCCAGTTCAAGTTCCGCAGCTGCAGGGCACCAGGACGGGTCGGAGGGCTCGAGGGCAGGGGAGGAGGTGGGGGCGGGGGGGATGTGGGTGGTGGAGGAGGGGGAGACATAGGTGGGGGTGGGGGGGATGTGGGTGGTGGAGGAGAGGGAGACCTGGGTGGGGGTGGGGTTGGAGACACAGATGGGGGAGGTGGTGTCGAGGCCATGGGTGTCAAGCAAGAGGACAGCTCAAAGGATGGATCCATGGGATATCGCTTCACATCCAAGGTTGCAGGAGTGTCATTGAAAGGCTAGGGCACAGCATGAAAGGAGTTGAGCAGTCCGATAGAGAATCCACGAAAAAGTTTGCAATTATAACTTTAGTATCAGCAGCAGACAACATACAGTACCAAAAGCTGCGATGCTAATATATCACACACTTCAGTGCCCTCAATATGTTTGCCCACACAATGTGTGGGGCTACAGGTCAATGTTGAATTTATGTTATAAAGTTAAAAGGTGTATGTACTTTCCTTAGTCACGATACCTTAACCGACGATAACGTGCATAGTTAAGGTTTAACCAAGTCCACAGCGTTAATAGATGATCACAGGTAAAGTCATTAGTATGCCGAAGAAAGACCATCTAATAAACAGGTAACAATTCTCGATTTCCAGCAGGCTGACGCAAAAAGCGAACCATCATTTTAGTTTTTATCATTCACATCTCAAAGTAAAAATAAAAGTATTGACGCTTTAATAATTGCTGGTCTAAACAGCAAAGTGTTCTCTCTGAAGCTATTTAGATCGCGCAAATTAGTAATTGGTAGTTCTATAACTTAAACTTACATTTGGGAATCCGTAATACCTCCAGCGACGGCATTAAAATGTTCTGAAGGTAATTTTATCCCATGCATTGCACTCTTAGAATTAAGTAATTCTACATTGATTTAGTCTACTTGCAAGTTTGTCGATATACTCCTGCAAAGCTTTCTATATATTTATAACTTCTGTCAGCCTAAGTGACCGAGAGTGCCTGCACTGATGTAAACGACTCCTCCTAGCCACTGGAATTGGGAGGCAGAACGGTAGGCTACACAAATCTTATCTTTTTCTCTGGGAAACAAATAACATCAACATCTTGATTACCTTGATACGCTCAAAATTTCAAAGCAATTCTGAACCATCGATTGAGCAACACTTGGTTGAGCAAGAAATTGCCTGAACACAAGACGTTTATCAGATTCAAAACTATGCCTACTCATAAACAAATATACTGGTTTGTATTACAGACTTTGCTAATAAGTGTCTGTTCTTCAATTTTAAGTAAATGAAACCTTCTAAAAACAAATGCATAGGCAGTATATTGGATTTGCCTTCAGTTAAGCACTGAATACAATTAGGCTCAGTGAAGTCACTGAGAATATAGCCTATAGACAGCATCCTCCGCTAGTCATCATCAACATGTATCCCATGAGAACATTATTTTCAGATAAGAGGCGGGCACAGAAAAAGCCTAACTATAGATGTGATAAATAACTATTTTCCCATCAGTCATGGACTTTAGTGATATTACAACGCAACAGTTAGATTTCACCGGTCTTACATCTACTCCAATGGCTTACAAGTCCACATCCTTATCAGATTTTCCCCCGTGAAATTTGTTCTCAGACAGAAACTGTTCCCCACTCCCTAAGACTTCCTTCTTGTAAGATATTTACGAGCAAGAGTAAAAAAAAAAGTTTCATGATTTATATCTCCTCCACATTTCAGAGCCCCGTCTCTCACATGGTCTTTAAACATAGCCAGAGTAAACTAGCTCAGGAAACGAACTCTCTTAATTCAATACAGACGCATTAGCACTACTGGTGTAGAATTCTAGGAAATGCCTCTGTGCTGGGTAACAGAAACAAGGCCATAAATAAACAAGCTCAGAGATACATGATTGTAGACACATTTTGTGCTCAACACCATATCATATATTACTCTACACTGTAGTAAGTAGCAAAAACTGTGAATATAGTGTAGTCACAGTAGTTGATTAATGGAGTACTAACGAATGGCTGTATGGTTTGACTTGTTGTTAGGGTCTGAGGAACCCTATTTGAACAGATCATTGATAAAGATCAAGAATGTGTAGAAAACATTCGATTCTTCTAGACAAAATAATTTTGGTTTGCAACACTGAGTTCAAGATGACATAACCCAACAACTGAATTCATTCACGGTCAAGTCTTATGTCCACCAAAATACGTTTTAGGGAATAATTCCTAAATACCTTTAAAGTCAGTTCTATGACAACCCGTAGCTTCTGTTGAATGGATTACCCCTCTTGTCCGTGTGCAGTGCTTTCCATGGGATGAGCCAACATCATCCATTTGACAGACAATGTCAGATCTGCCCTGAGGGCCAGGGACCTGGAAACAGAAGCTGGCGTTAAGAGTTGAGTTGTGGTGAGGAGGATCCTACTGTGTGTCTCATGGAGAAGAGGGAGGTCATCAACCTGAGATTAGGTCATTGTTCACATACCCCCAGCCATCACAAAGCAGACTGGGAAATGAAGGCCCGGTATTGACGAGCTTGAGAATTTCACCCCTCACGTCAATTGTTGTATTGGTGAAAAGGTAAAGACATGTTATACATCTACATATAATTTGATCGCAATCGTATTGTGTGAGGAGGAACTGCAGTCCTTACCCTATATCAGGGGTGGAAGACAACAATTATCAAGGGATTTTTAATTCCCAAATGCCATTAAACAAATGATTTTCCATAGGTGGCAAGGCTTGTTGTGGACCATCAGGGATATTGCTATTGATTCCCTTTACATGGGGGGAAAAAGCAATGCCATTTAAAGTACAGAACATGCAGTATCTTATGTAGCTAGTCTGGTAGAGCCCTAAACCAGGCACCTTTTCCTTGTGGCTGATTCTCCTTTAAATTAGGTATAAAAGAGCTAGCTGGAGCAGGACTCAGCCGGTGTAAATTATACATGTTAGTGCGTCCGCCTCTTTGGTCTGAAACAAGAAAGAAAGAGACTAATAGAGAGGGGGTGGGTGGGTGGAGGGGGGAGAGATGGGGGAAGATACACAGAGGCGAGAGAGAGAGAGACAGAGAGAGAGAGAGAGAGAGAGAGACAGAGAGACAGAGAGAGAGAGAGACAGAGAGACAGAGAGAGACAGAGAGACAGAGAGAGAGAGAGACAGAGAGACAGAGAGACAGAGAGAGAGACAGAGAGAGAGAGAGAGAGAGACAGAGAGACAGATAGAGAGAGAGACAGAGAGAGAGAGAGAGAGAGACAGAGAGAGAGACAGAGAGAGAGAGAGAGAGACAGAGAGAGACAGAGAGAGAGAGAGAGACAGAGAGAGAGACAGAGAGAGAGAGAGACAGAGAGAGAGAGACAGATAGAGAGAGAGAGACAGATAGAGAGAGACAGATAGAGAGAGAATGAGGTGTAGAAGGTTTTGACATTCCGGCTATTGTTCTCATGCAGATAACATGAGGACGTTTTGTTGTTGTGTTCTAGATTCCAGCCCTCTTAATAAGCTTTCAGCTTCACACACACACACACACACACACACACACACACACACACACACACACACACACACACACACACACACACACACACACACACACTTGCACATTTATTATAACATCTTTTCAATCTTTCTGCTCAAACACAAAATAACCCAATGACAATATCTCAATGCTAACGTTCAATCCTCAGTCCGATGGATTGACTACTGAGCTATTATTGAAAACAGGAACTTAGTTGAACCCTAAAGCTAAACGAGGTGCACTCTTCTTTGTCTTGTCTATGCACCCTGAATAGACAGTGAGGATGTCTGGAGATTTGTCTTTTCCACCCAAGCCTCAGTACTGCGGTGCTGTCCCAAGATGGAGCCAGAAACCATATCTTCCTCGTGAGCCTTTAACCCCCCATCTTCATCCCCCCCTAGTGGTGTAGACAGGTACGACAGCAGAGTATCTTCATTGACGTGAGTAAGTCATCGACCCAGCCCAGCCTTGACTCTGAAACCCTCCCATTGTTGTCGATCCTCTCCTTTGAAATGTGTTGTTACATTTGTTACTCCTACTCGTTTACCAACAGATTCCTACTGTGTGCATCCCATTCACTCTGGAGAGGCCGGTTGGACGGTTTTGCCATGGGAATGTTGGTGTCAGGGACGGGAGAGAGGGGATCTCAACGTGCCTCGTCCCCCCTCTGCCTCGCTGCCTCGCCTGCTGCCTCGCCCGCATTCCTGATGCACTCAATAACATGTCGAAAGAACGAAGGAAATTGCCTCCAGAAGAAAATGCCAGGCAAAAAACGAACACTGGCTGCCATTGCTTTTGTCTACGTTAACCCTCCCAGGCACGAATTCCAGCACGCTACGTTTTATAGACGTATAAAATGTGTATTTCCAGAACAAATTATAACCCCTCACAATGGTTATTCATGAACATGAAGACACAAATGGAATTTGTCAGTTAATGTGTCTATCATTATGTGTTACTTGATGTTGCCCAGTCATCCGCCCTAAGGATATTTGCACACTGTTCATCGTTGGGACTAATTAAACTGCCCATCACAACTGCACAGTACACTGTATTCTTTAAATAAACCACCGATAATATTTGTTATGTATGACGTTCTTACATACCTCAGCTCGGCCATAGTGACATTTACATTTAGTCATTTATCAGACGCTCTTATCCAGAGCAACTTACAGTAAGTACAGGGACATTTCCCCTGAGGCAAGTAGGGTGAAGTGCCTTGCCCAAGGACACAACGTCTTTTTGCACAGCCGAGAATCAAACCGGCAACCTTCTGATTACTAGCCCAATTCCCTAACCACTCAGCCACCTGACTCCCTAAGATAAGGATAGTGTACAGAAACCGACAAACCAGAGTGAGAAACAACCTGCTAGTTCCTGCTAGTAAGATGTCATCTTTCAGGTGTTGTTTGACAGGTGCTACCAGTCTTTACCACATGACTCTATTCTACTAAATATGTTTTTTCTTTTCATGGAAAGCTGCATGTGTCTACATATTGTGCCCTATAGAACTTAAGGGGACTTAAACAACTCCCCTATACAAGCAGAAGTAGAATATAACTCCAGAACAGGCCTGGCAGAACATCACCAGAAAGGATACTCAGCACCTGGTCATGTCTGAGTCCCAGACTCAAAGCAGTCATTGAATGCAAATGATATGCAGCAATGTACTAAATGTGACTACTTTCATTTACATATAATTGCTGTGTCCCACACATAACGGCGCCCTGTATGCACAATGTATGAATGGTGTCATTTCGACATGTTGAAATCAAAATGTACGAAAGTAACCTTTAATAAAACCTGAGAATGTGCGCTTGGGCCACTTGTGAATTAGATGATTACAAATCTAAAACGGTGGCGTAGCGAGGAAAATGTCTTCGTTTCAAATATAATGGTGGGCACTGGTTTTCACGCACATGATCTGCCTTTGCTTCGCTTCATTTCTTTTACTGAGCCTACTTGTAAGGAAAGCGCCACACAAACAGAGACAGATCAGAATGTACCTTTCCTGTACTTCACGACGGCCTCCACTAATCCCTTTCTGTTGGCACAGCCCATGCCATCAATCTCAACACTCACGCATAGCTCACATAGCTTTCATACAGTAGTGTTTTCGTTTCGATCGGGTGAGGTGATTGCAAATGCTTAGGATTCTCACAAAAGCGCCCAGAGGGCTGCATCATGACGGGGGGGAGAGCTTGTACAGGGAACCACACGGATCTGCCTGAAGAGTCGGAGAGGTGTACAGGTACAGTGGGGCTGGGATAGGGATTACTGTAAGATGAGGGGTGGAGAGAGGGCAGGGGCTGGGTTTAGATGTTGAGTTGTACAGTGTGGGGTGGGGGCTGAGGAGTCGGGGGGGGGGGGGGGGGGGGGGTCGGAGGAGGGCAGGTTTGAAGCTGGCAAGCATATAATAATGATGTCGTTTTATGTAAACCACGGCTGACTCATGCTGATTGGAACCAGCTATGACTGCGGGGAACTTGTCTCTATAAATTCACTCCTGTTTGTGTTTATGCCTTTGTGATTTTTTTCCACTGCAGCATGTTTGTGGTGCTGTCAGTGTGTACTTTAATGGCGTCAAATCTTTTTTAAATGCTTTATTGCATGAAATATCATCTTATATCAATATTTTAGATAGAACGATCTTGAACTGGTGCCTCAGCCCGAGTTTTGGAAACCCGTCTTTAGTGAATGATGACACTATTTTGACAGGTGAGACACTTTGAGGTGCTTATCTGAAGATCAAATTCATATCAGTTAGTGGAGCAATGCTTGGTTTCACCGTAAATCGTTTTGAAAGAAGGCAGCACCACCTGACAAACAATGGTTGTTAGAGAGCAACGACCGAGTATGGAAATCAGGTCTCTCTGGATTCCTTGCACCCCTCATGTCAGGACAATATGTCACATGAAGAATGAAGAATGCTTTTTCTGTCTTATCTAAAGCCATGAACCACAAAGACTGCGCTCCGACATGGAGGGGCGGTGCCTAGGGTTCAGTGCCGTTGTGTTTGTTCGAGTGGGGAGGGGGGCCACTTTAAGATGTTCTGTTCTTGCAGGTGCAACAATCTCTAAGAGAGAGAGAGAGAGAGAGGCACTTCTGAGCGGGAGGCCCAAAGCAGGATCTACCACTGACTCACTGGTAAGTACTGTTTGTGTTCCACAGAGTGGTTCTGCACCATTTGAGACATTTTCATCATGGCCTTAAGTTAAAAGGTGTAATTGTTTCCCTGGCATAGCTGCAGGTTAATATATGCATGATGTCGATATATATATATATATATATATATATATATTATATTCTGAATTGTATTGCTTGGGTGCTGGTACTGAAACCGTTGCCATCGAAGCAGGAATTTAGTTTTCTACTGTGTGTGTGTGTGCGCGCGTGTGTGTAAACGAGAGACAGAGAAGGACAAACAGTTAAAGTGAGAGTATGTGTGAAGGCAAGCATGCATACAGTACTTGGTTTCCTTCGGTTTCTGCACCAAACGAGCAATTTCCAGCCATCTGTGATTTCATAAAAAGCCCTGATATAAATGAGGTGTGAAGCTCTTGATAAGGCAGATGACTTCCTGATGCTTTGAATTAACTATGTGTGTATTTATTTACATCTTTCTTAACATACTTAACAACATAACCCTCGCAATAATTAGTGAACACCCACAGATTTCTGTGTCAACAGAAAGCCTGGTTGGACACACAAGATCTGCATCATGTCAACTGGTAAGTTGAGCTCTACTGGAATGCCACACGCCTATGTTGAACAACCTTGCATGACCAAATATTGATTGACATGATTGTTTTGCTCCAAAAGTGAACAGACAGCAGGTGCTCCGCACCACAAAGGTGCGGACTTTGATGAAGGGAGATGGCAGTTGGATTCGTGCAGTCACAGAACCAAACCAGCAGGAAGATAGCCCACGGTAACCCATGGACGCCCGCCCCCCAACCCCGATCCCCCCTCCCCTTACCAAGTCAAGTGATGTCGCCTAATGGATCAAATGTGCTTCGATTTGCCCCAAGAAAACCAGAGATTCCCAAGAAACCCATCGGGTTGTCTTCTCCTGAATCCAGCCCTGTCACCTCTCCCACTGCACTGACCTCCCCCTCTCCCACAAAGGCAACAAATGACCAAGCAGTGGGTGTTGACCCCCGACCCCTGAAGCCAGGTGAGAGAGAAACGGCATTGGATGAAATTACAGTAAATGATGATGAAAGAATGCCATCGTATTTTGTGTTCACTATGCACTGTTATTTATAGTTCAGGGACCAAGACTATCAGACCAGCCAGGCTGAATTCGTATGTCCTTTCAGCTACAAAGAAATTTGAGTGAGTATATGGTCTTTGATGGAGTGGTGGTAATTATCACTGTTAATTTGATATACTGTATCCGTGCAGCGACAAAACAGGAAAAACAAGTTGTTTCAGTCGACACTGAAACCCAATAATGGATTAGCATTTAAACTGGGCTAAGTGTCTTTCTAAATTCACCCTCTTCATTGTATTTTCTCTGACCAATATTGATATTTAAACGTGGACCTTTTGGTCTCATTCCAATGTCCTATATGGTTTGACAGGGATCATTTCATTTTTATGTCTTTTTTTATCTATCTAATAGGTCCATAGCTGCTCCAGTAAGTCCCCCATTCAGAAGAGTTCCCTCAACTAAAAGGTAATTGTTTTTTGTTTTACTGTTCTTCAAATAGTACTCTGTGTGCTTTTCCACCCCTCCCTCTCTCTCTCTCTCTCTCTCTCTCTCTCTCTCTCTCTCTCTCTCTCTCTCTCTCTCTCTCATTCATTTTCCCTCACTGATTAAAACTCTGTCTGATCATGTCTCCTTTCCACCTGCATCTGTCTCTCCCTCCTCAGTGAGAGCGTCTCCACAGCTAGTGAGGCCGCTCCCGCCTCAGCCGAGGCCCAGGTTGTCGGGGAGCAATCTGCTCCAGAGGTATCAGTCGAGTCTGGGTGAGCGCCTCCCACCCACAGTGCTCTTTAATATCACGTCCATCAAAGGTCATTTTCATCTTTCGGGAGGCACGGTTGTAATGAGGAATTCTTTTTTTCTGGTTGGATATGTAGGAGTGAGAAGACTGCTAACATACATGGCCAAGATTCCCAATCAACCGATGCACCTGCTGTGAATTCAGAGGGAGAATCGCCCAATGAGAAGCCTGATAATGAAGCAGGGATTGCTGTAGCGCCAGAGAAGTGTCCGGATGATCCAGCGTCTGCTGAACCTGTGAAGGAGGTCGCAACGGAAAGCTCTCCTGAGACGACCACAGAACTGACTGCGGAACCCACAGTGGAACCCACGGTGGAGCCTGCCGTGGAACCAGCAAGCGATGTAAAAGAGGAACCTGTTGCAGAATCTGCTGCGGTGGCAGAACCTGTAAGTGAACCAGTAACTGCAGGATCCACCGACGAACTTCCCGTCGAACTTGACACAACTAACGACAAAGACCCTACACCTGCATTGACGTCACACGTTGAAGGGGAAGAGGAATCAACACAGGAATCTTCAGAAATATGTACACATGCAGAAAAACCTGTTATGGAGACCTCAGAAAAATCCTTACATGAAGAGCCTGTGTCTGAGCCTCTTGCTCCCAGTGTTGAACTTGCAATGGAGTCAAGCGCTGAAAGTACTGCCGACTGTGCCGCTGTCTGTTCTGTTGAGACAACTGTCGAGCCTGATAAGGAGCTGCCAGCTGAACCTGCAGTGCAGCTTGAACAGAAATTGACCTCGGAGGCTCAACCTGCAGTTGAACTTACATCTGAACCTGAAGTGAAATCTGAAGTTCAGCCTGTAGTTGAACCTGCAGTTGAACTTGCTTCTGAACCAGCAACTGAACCAGCAGTTGAACCTGCTTCTGAACCAGCAGCTGAACCAGCAGCCGATCCTGCTTCTGAACCAGCAGCTGAACCAGCATCTGAACCAGCAGTTGAACCAGCAGCTGAACCTGCTTCTGAACCAGCAGCTGAACCAGCAGCTGAACCAGCAGTTGAACCAGCAGCTGAACCTGCTTCTGAAACAGCAGCTGAACCTGCAGTTGAACCAGCAGTAGAACCAGCAGCTGAAACTGCTTCTGAACCAGAAGCTGAACCTGCTTCAGAACCAACAGCTGAACCAGCAGCTGAACCAGCAGCTGAACCAGCAGCTGAACCAGCAGCTGAACCAGCAGCTGAACCTAAAGTTGAACTTGCATCTGAACCTGTTGTTGCAGCAAATGAAGAATCCTGTTGAAGTCGAGGAGTCAGCTTATTGAACCCGCCATTACGTCTACTGTTCAAGCAGCTGTTGAGGTTGTACAGGAGCCATCTGTTGGGTCTGCCATGGAACTGGATGAGGCATTAGAAGGGGGAGTATCTTCCACTGAAGTGGTTGCCACTGATGTTATTGCTGAAGCTTCTGTGGAAAGTGTGGGACCTACAGTGGAATCTGCAAAAGAATGCTCCAATGAATCTGAATCTGGTCAAGAGAGTGAAAAAACCAGCTCTGAAGATACGTAAGTTATATCTCGTATGTGTTTTATCAAGATGCTAGCATGTCAGTATTGTCAATCTTTGTGTTTACTATTTGTTTACGTTCAATGAAAAACATATGATAGCATACCACAGTTATTTATTTAGTTCATCCCACCCTCATGTAAAACATGTATACATTATAAACATTTATTGCAAATTCACAGGCCAAAATATCATGATAGTTTTGTCCCTGTGTAAAGCACATTTTGTATTGCTAATTCATGTTGTAAATTCCTTTGCAGTCAGGCAACTGAACCAGCAGTGACTCTAGTTACAGTCCACTCTCTGCGCCGTACTGAGTAAGTGACTCTTTTGCCCTCCATTACTGAACTGAAAAGCAATTCCTTTGCAATGACGTAAGTGTTACCAATGTGAATGCTTAGAATCAATTAAACATACTCCTTTTGTGAACTTTCCCTTCCAAATGCAGGAATGGCACACCCATCTGTTCATTCTGCGATACCCCAATTGATGGTACTATCAAGATTACGGTCGATTTCCCCGCCATCTACAGCCATCCAGACTGTTTCAAGGTACCCCAATCCTCTTCTCCTTCTCCTAGTTTGAATAGAATCTACTGTGAACATTACGCTCTTTGTTTTTGCTGATGGACCTAACAATTTTGTGGCACCCTGCTAATTCAATTCCTCCTTCCATCCTGCAGTGTGGGGTATGCAGCCTAGCCTTGGGAGACATGAAGACGGGCATGTTCTTGCATGGACAGGTGATCCACTGTGACGGCTGCTTCTCTAAAACAATTTAAAGAGGAGTTCGGGATCAATCGTTGCAAGGCTGTAATTTGTGCCTGTTCTAAATGCTTTTAGAACGATATGTTAGGTTTCTTTTTTTCTTCTCCACAATAGCTGGCTTCAATATAGTCCCCCTAGCAACCGAGCATTCTTCTATTCCCAATGTGACAATGTTATGAGAATCAAATAAAGTACATTACTGTAATGCCTCTGGTTCAAAAGCTTTAATAGGAATTTTAATTGCCAACCATTTCAACAGAGCGTGTTCACAAACGATTTCAGGACACGGTGAATACGTATAAAGAATCACATCCTTCGGATATATGGGAATCTGTCCCATTTTCTTTTATGAGCAATGAGCATTAATACATCCTAGAAGAGCATGGAGATTGAGCATGGCATTTTACAGTAACAATAGCACCACTGCAGCCGTGAATATCCTTGAAGCCCTACCCAGTGATCAGTCAAAAAAGGACAAACAAGGAGTATGTACATATTATGAGAGCGTGTGCAAAATATATCATCCATGGTTTGACTACATTAACACTAGATGGATGTCCATTTATAAATCACACTTCAGCCTCGTACAGAACTCCGGCACGTTCAGCTGTTTTTCAGTGAAGGGAAAGCGTGTTTTAAATACAGTCAGAAGGCAGCAGCATGTGAAAGGTATTCCGTGTATAAATATGTAGGCACAGTTTGCACATCCGTTAGCTTTGGTATGGGGGTCGTGTTTTAGATTTGTTTAGTACACTCACGTCACTCATGCTGTTGTCGACATTCAAAAACATGGAGTGCGAGACCTAGGATTACATGGAGAGTGAACCGAGACCGTACAACACGACAGGGATATCAGTATCATTTCACAAAATCTTTACAACAAAAAAAGCAGTCGTTCAAAATCAGAGATGCCGCACCCGGTGTGAAAACGAGCAACAAGCTGAAGAGAATCATCCCCTTCGACAGAGTAAGATGTGCCGAGCCCGGAAGGGTGTTACAAACAGGAGTTGTACATCTCACAGTGAGTTGCTTAAATGATAAAAACAAAAAACAGACAGGAAGCAGTTTGTGTGATGTCAGGTGACAGGTGTGTGCCACAGGGGGGGGGGGGGAGGAGGACAGAGGTGCCGGGTGTGACGGTCGCCAATCGTGGCCAGGGGGGTTCAGTGGACATGGATGGGTCACAGAGCCTAACAGCGCATGCCTTTCCTGCCCAGGAAGCGCAGGACTGCATAGTTATAGGTCGTTGCTATCACATAGAGGAACTAGGAGACAGGAGAGGGTGAACGAAAGGGAGAGAGAGGGAGGGAGTGAAAGGGAAATGGAGAGAGAGGGAGATGGATGGGTGACAGAGATCAAGAAAAAGGATTCAATTACAGGCAGTACAGTTACTCTCCTAAGCTGCACTGTGCACTTCCAGACCAGTATTTTTCAACCAAATGCATGGAGAACAGGGTGACACTAGTTCAACTCACCAAAGCAAGTAGAGCCACTCCGGCACCAACAAATGCAGCTATAAAAAAGTCATAGGTGCCAAAGAACTGCAGAGAAGAAACACGACACAATGCGTTTGGAACTGTAGTAGCATGACGTAGATACGTCATCGAGATAACATGACACACGCAATAAAGAGGCGAACTATTTCACAAGTGTTTTATCGAAACATCCTTTTCCGTTGGTGTAAACCTGATACGCTGGAGGAAGTGTTCCTTCTCATGAGGTTTTCGAATACCTTCCTGTCACCGTACTCTCTCTCACCTCTTTGGTTTTGCAGATCGAGGCTAGCGTCATTCCGCATGCCTTCCCTGGCATGGCGTTCCAAGGAAGGAGACCTGTTGAAAAGGTTATCTTAGAAACGTGAATCTGAATGCCTCTCATTTCACGACCATTGAAGAAAACACTCTGATGCTGATTGATGCAGCAGAACATCGAGGCCGCCAATCATTTCTCCATTTGTCCTTTTCAATGCAATTGCAACGTGTTCGCTTCTAACAATTCTCTAACAATGTCCCATTTGGTCTTATACTGCCCGAGAGCCAGACACAGACCCCGCAAAGAGACGGAGACGGACGGTCTAAAGATTTACCTTAAGCCTTTAAACATACAATACATTCCTCTCTTCAAAGACAAGAACGGTATGTTCAATCGGGGTCGAGTCTCGAGCTATTCATCAACCGGTCTGTCAGGAGGAAGAAGGATGACAGCCATTAGATGTCACTCTCACCGTACTGTCTGGCGTCCATGCAGATCCAGCTGTGCTGGTTTATGCTCGGTGCCGTCTCTGCCAGGAGGTTGATGTTGTGGCAGGTCTGTGCCATGTTGAAGAAGAAGAAGACAGGTATGGCCGAGAAGGCAAACACAGCCAGCCAGATGACGACCAGGATGTATGTCAGGACTAGGAACTGCGGGAGGAAGTGATACGTTCATTTACACGAAGTTACAGGAAGTTAGGTTCAAGGAGAATATGGGACATGTACAGCAGTACATGTCCCTGGTGACCTCATTATTGCAGAATAATCAGACATAGCATGTTTCCCTAACATAAAACGTTTCTATAATGTGGAATGTGGAATAATGCTGTATAATTCATAAAACATTATTGCAAAAATGTATCTTCATTCCGATTCAATTATTAACAATTGCTTCAACATTGAGAGCAAAAGGTTGTATACATGGATTCTGGAGACTTTCACGTGGTGACAAGTCATTAACTACATCATCTCACTGCCCCCTTTGACAGTTCCATCCCCAACTCAACCCCTACCTCCAGCCCCCCCCCTATCCCCACAATGAGTTCCACCCCTAAACCCAGCCCTAGCCCTCTCTCCACCCCATCTTCATCCCTACCCCAACCCCACCCCTAGCCCCACACCCAGGCCACCCCTGCCCCGAGCCCCTCCCCCTGCCCTTCCCTCTCCTTCCTCACCGTCAGGCTGAGGCAGCGGCCACATCTAGTGCTCCGGAACTCTCCGAAGGTCTGCTTGACGGCGCTCGTGGTGTAAAACCCCTCGGCCAGCAGCAGGATGCAGTAGAGGAAGAAGAATCCGGCCAGGCCGTAGATCACATACTGGAGGTACTTGATGCTGAAACATGAGGTCACAGGCAGGGAGAGGTCAACCTCCTCCCCATGCATATAGGTTCAACCACTTCCTGGGGGGGGGGGGGGGCAAAGGGGCACCACTCACAACGAGGCCATGACGGCGTAGTCTTGGATGTTGCGAGCGAAGTGCGTCTCGACCAGGACCTCGGTCTGAGCCAGCGCCTCGTGCCCGCAGCCGCAGAACAGTGCGACGCCGGTGAAGCACAGTAGAGTCGCCACCAGCGACGGGTAAGGCACTGCCCCCAGGCAGCGGACACAGCAATCATAGCAACCTGAGGGGGCATAATAGATAAACACACAGGCGGCACACACCGCACACAGCAGCACACAGCACATCTAAGCCACGGTTGTGACCCCCTCCCTTCCCTCCCTGGAATCCCTGTCTGTCACCCTCCTCGGGAACTATGGAGATGGCCCGTCTCCTGCTGTAAATCCATCAACAGCCAATTCATTCCATTTTCACAGGCATGAATGCAACAGAAAAAAAACGAGGGCTCAAAGAAAGAGTGAAACCAAGAGCAGCGCAGAGGTTCTCGAGTCAAGCGTCCATTCGAAACCAGCCGGGCACCGACTTCACTGCAATCTCACACACTTCTTCTAGTGTAAGCTGTGTCGGTGAAGCAGTCAGCAAAACATCCAGACAATTAATGGGAGAAAGAGAAACACCTAAGGCTTTGCAAAGCCAAGGCTGCTTGACCGGAAACATTTGTTGTTTGGAATCTTGTGTTCCACGACAAACACTGCGATGTGAAAACCACGAAACTGGAAAAACAGCTCTCTCCGTCCCGGTTTTTCCGCGTAAAAGTTCCTCAGCTCTTGCCAGAAGCTCACAGCTCAGCCCCTTACTCCCTGTAGTCCAACCCTCTTTCACCACCGGCAACAGGCGTCACCAGGCAAGGAGAGAGAGAGAGTAGTGAAGGGTGGGCTCCCGGGGGGCCTTGAGAAAGAGCCTCTCTTTGTGGCTGGGGACACAATGACCTTTGTCTTTGCCGTGATCGGAGGAGAACAAAGGCCAGTGATGTCAAACAAACAAAGACCACCTCACACCACGAACGTACACACTCCTGGGGCTGAGCGCACACACACACACACACCCACACACACACACAAGCACATCAACAAGTTGTGGATGGTTTGCTGTTCAGGGGTGTGTCCACCAACAGGATTCTCACAGTACCAGTGGTAATGTCACTCAGGCTAGCCCACAGTTACAGCTGGCTGGCTGGTACGGGGGGGGTCAGATGGCTGAGCGGTTAGGGAGTCGGGCTAGTAATCAGAAGGTTGCTGGTTCGATTCTGGCCGTGCCAAATGACGTTGTGTCCTTGGGCAAGGCACTTCACCCTACTTGCCTCGGGGAGAATGTCCCTGTACTTACTGGAAGTCGCTCTGGATAAGAGCGTCTGCTAAATGACTACATGTAAATGTAATGGTACCAGCAGTGGGTCTGCAGACTGGGTCTGCAGGAGTGTGTTGACGTGTTCAAGGGTGGGTGGAAGCCCGATGACTGGGAGGGGGAAACTGAAACGTCTTCAGCAACAACGATCCGCTCATCAAAGTTGGATGATCCCGAGATCCCGTTTGGGAACGGCAAACACTGTTGTGATCATGCATTATAAATGTTAGAGCTGCCCCAGTTCTTCCAAACATACAAAACATGTGGTTATACAACACCTATGTGATTCGGCTAAGGAGGAAATTAAGTCAACAAATTGCCATTTGAGTGTAAACAGCAAAACATGTCCGGTTGTTTGTTGACTGCAAACACCCATGCTTCGGCTGTGCTCCAAAAAGAGTTATTTCATTAGTTAAGTGTGCTACAAAAACAGAAACAGAAAAGGTCCTTTAAGGTCTCTAACCACTTCTGAATAGGGAATTACAGCTGACATGTATACAATGGCTGGCGGATTTAACTTGCCCGCCAAATTCAAATCATGTAGACGGTACAAAGGATTTATGCAAATTTGCTAATTCTGCCTGCAACAAGTGAGGGAGTGTGAGAGCCTTTGACTTTATCGACCTTGCATGACCCCTTTCTGGCGGGCATCGGTGGTCATCTGTCTCTCAGAACCACTCTGGCCTCAGTCTTCCTTTAACTCGGTATTCCACAAGGATTTGTCTTCATAGGACAGTTATTTGATTTATTTATTGTATTTCTTTTTTAATCAAAACTCTTCTCCAAATTGTTTCATTCCAATTTTTTACTTAATATTTACAGACTTGAGAATGGAATTTTGATTGAAATGGGATTTTGCTGAAAATAATCCAAATGGAATGACATAATCGGTGTAATTTTGATTCCTATGTGGGCACATGTCCAATGTTGTCTAATGATTTAACCAAAATAAACAGATCACCAACAGGTAGACAGTAGAGCAAGAACCAGTCAACAAGTTTGAAAATAATTTCAAAAGTCCAGTTTGCATGCACCCGAGAACCACTGTGCACGAAAAAAAAGTTGCACAATAACTCCCTTTACAATGCATGTCATTTTACCCAAAAGAAATAACTCAAAGTAGGTTAAAGAGATTCAAACAAGATATAAAGTTTATATCATATCAAGAAGTCAATGGCACAACAACTGGAAATTCAAAACATCTTATAAGCACTCACCCATGTCCCGACAGAAGTTAGTTTTTTTGGGGAAGTTTTAGATGGTGGCTTTGTGACTCTGATATGGGGATATGAGAAGTTATTCTCCACCACTGCTATATGAATCTGACTCGCGCTTTTGTCTCCTCAACAATAGACAGACCCCCGGCTTCTGCAGCCACATCTTAAAGACACAAAGTCCCTTTTCAGACACCAACCATCATATATGCAGCTCTGGGTTCAACGCTGAGGACAGCGCAGGGGTGAGACACCCTAAAAACAGAATCCCACTTGTTATCCAGTCCAACATCAGGAGTTGCATTTCAGACAACTGTAAACCCAGTCACACCGGACGGCAAAAAAATGATCCCGGTGATTTTTTTCTCAAGACGTCAGAGCAGCCAGTGATCAGCATGTCTTCATTCATGACCCACGCATTTGTTATGTAATCCACTGTAGTGGACGGCAGCCATGCAGACACCGTGGTCATCGTTTAGAAAATATACGGCTGTTTAAATGAGACATCCCTCACAGCTTTTTAAGATCCCAAGACGCACACGCGGACACATAATATCTTTGGCCTTGGATTTTATATGTTAAATGTGAACGTGAGAAATGGTCCCATTCCTGTGATTTATTCGCTCCTATTCCAAACGGACTGCACATTGTACACGTGCTCATATATTCTGGGTTTTCTGCCGGTGGCATGCACTCGATCCGTAACTACAGTACAGTATGTGGGCCGTCGGCCAGTCCATTAGCTTGGAGTAGCCAGGCTAAATATGGCCTGCGTGTGTACGCTACGCTTCCTGTTTGCACTCGACGCACGCCACACACAGCACACGAGCAGGCTCGACATGGCGGGTGGAGCTCCCCAGTACGTGCCGCTTTTTCCACACACAACGTGATATGAAGAACACACAGACAGAAGAAAGAAGAAAAAGAGGGAAAAAGCCAGGGACATGGAAATGGCCAGGGAGAGAGGTTGATGAAGTCGACCAACAAGGGGACATTGAGGGCTGGGTTCAGCAGCTGCCCTCCCTCCATCCCACCCGCCTTCCCTGCCTCGCCCCTGACCTAGTTGATGTCAAAGCCTGGCCCACACAATGCAGCCAGTGTGCCCACTGGACCAAACACGGCACTGTCCTTTTTGGAGCACCCCTGTACCCTTCTGTCGTTGTCACATTTCCCTTTATAGCTCTGGATGAAGACATCAGCGAAGCATTTTTTCGAAGACACCATCCACGCAGTATGATAATGCCGTCTCACACTGCCGGGATCTCAATGTACTCTTACTGTAATGCGACATCCATCTTGGGTCGTCTAGTTATGCCTACTGTTGTGTGTTTTCCTACATTTCACATTCCCTACGTTTCCGAAATATGCTCATTAATTGTGAGTTGCGAATCAAATTGGTCTGATTCAACCGATGGTGGGAATTTCATTTAAACAAAATGACAACTCAGTTCCAAAAATCTTTAATAATCAGCTGAATAGACTGAATAGCAATATTAGTGATGTAACAGCATCATAAACATACTTTTTTTTCCCAGAAGGAGGTGAGTTCTCCGAGAATGCAACTGTAGACAAAAGACAAACTTGAACCCCCCAAAAACCTTCCTAATGCTTTAAAGCCTTTCTTTATATGGGATGAAATCGGCTTGATTCTCTGCACATAATGTAAAACTGCTCCCACGACTGACTCAGGTAGTTCAAACTGACAATTACAATATACTTACAGCGATCTCTCTGAGAACCTTATTTATATAGTATATTCATATGAACAAAAACAATCAAAAAGTGCTGGTCTAAGTTTATTCTGTAAAAACAAGCAAGCCAATGGAATCATACTGTATCGGTTGTTAGAGAGCCATCCTAAGCTATTATTTTTTTCAGTAAAAAGCAAAAGTCTTACAACATGATAAGCAAAATAAGACATCAACATAAAAAACAATAGAGGTACTTAGACAGACAACCATAGATCGGAGTTACACCACTAAACATGAGGAAACCTTAATCTTCAAACAAATATAAACAAATGCGTTACCAATTTACACTTTTACATTACACTGTTGAGTGTAACTGCGGAAACACACGCTCACACACGCACACACACACACACACACCCATGCTCACACATGCACACACATATGCGCACCCATACGCACACACGCGTACACTCACACACACACGCACCCATGCACCCACATGCACACGCGTACACTCGCACGCACGCACACATTCACACGCACACAGTATACGTACAGCACATACACACATATTCATTATACTGTATATAGGGATGATATATTGTGCATATTCAATAGAAATATTGTGGATGAATTTTTAACTTTTACTACAAATTGTTAGCAATGTTATAGGGAAAGTCCAATTCATCACAGTCAAAGTAACATAGCAGTTCTCTAAGCAGAGCATGTTACTATAACAAGCCATTCTTAAGTCAGTAAGTAAAAAATAGCTTTTTTTAAGTAGGATATCATGAGGAGTATGTATAAAATAGCTTAATAACACTGATATTCCGCTGTTCATAAATGTCTCTTTGATCAGAGAGGATGATTCAGTCCAAATGTCACTTATTCCACACATTAAGAGATGAAGATCAAAACATAGATTACAGTAAGAAAAAGCATCCCGTACAAATCCAACTGTACAAACATGTTGCTGAGGTCTTACAATAGAAAGTTTGAGAAAAAAAGCAATGTAACCCTCTATAGACAGGTATGGGAAATAAAAAGCACTTCTTTTTTTTATCATTTAACAGCTTCACAAAGGCTTTTTGAGATGATTGTTAGAAAGTGACACCGCTTGCGGACTTCCAGCTACGAGGGAGCGAAGGCAGGTGAGCGTTGGCGGTTCGGTTCTGCACCCATGGACCCCGGCGAAGCTTGCAGAATGATCGCGGCTCTTGCAGTGTGAACAATAATTCAAAACAGTCTTCTCATTCACACGATCCCAACAACCCGCTTGGTCTTCATCCGTAATCTACTGTACACCTCGTCCCACTTCCTTTTCCAACTCGAAAATCTGCGTCTGTAATCCCGGACCGGACTGTTATCCGGTCCCAAGCCAGGTAAGGCCAGGCTATACCCGTGTTGTGGAGTGGGAATGGGGCAGGCCAGTGGAATTGTAGCCTGCTGGGAAGGTGCTGTAGGGGTGCATGTTGGGGAGTCCCATGAGGGAGTTGGGGATCATGGTGATGTTGTTGGGGGTCATGAGGGGGATGTCGTCGGGCGAGCGGCGCAGGGTGAGGGTGTAATCCATGTTGGGCGAGAGGTGCAGGGGGTCGTGGTGGGCGTCGCACGGGCTCATCTGGTTGGCCTGGTTCATCTGGTGGGACAGGCTCTCGTCGATGGTGGTGGCGTGGCTGACGTCGTTGCCGTTGCCCTGGCGCTGCGGGCTGGTCTGGTGCGGGCCGTCCTGCCGGCTGCGCTTGTCCTTGCGGTAGTAGAGGGCGGCGAACGCCAGCACGTTGAGGAAGAGCAGCGAGGCGCCCACGGCGATGGTGACGCTCAGCTCCGTGGAGTAGTCCCGGGGGTTGGCCACGATCATGGGGCCCTGCTCCTCCCCGGCGTCCCCGTCGCTGCTGTGGGCCGTGGACACCGGGGGCCGCTTGGTGCCGGAGGGCCGCGTCTTGCCGTTGGACTGCGTGGTGTCCAAGGGGGTCACCTTGGTGGTGGTGGAGGTGTAGTGGAACATGTCGTGGAGGTTGTAAAGGTGGGGCACCAGGTGTTTCCAGAAGGCCACCTTGGTGGCGCGGTAGTGGTCTCGGATGCGAGGCTTCAGGCCGATGTGCAGGTACAGCTGGTCGTGGGGGTCATACTTGGACCAGGCCACCTCCTCGAAACGGTTGGCCTTGGTGTGAATGAACTTCGTATCCTGTGGCACCGGCTTGTTGGGGTCACTACACACAAACGATAAAGTGCTAGGGTCAATTACCAGCAGCATGTCATGGAACACAGGGTCGGTATTTGACTCCAAAACGAATCCTAGCTTGTCAAATATTCACGGTCGACATGTGACAAGGACCATCGCTTATGTCATACTCCGACTGCACATAATGAGATTAGATGGCGGGTTAATTAAAAGTCAAGTAATCAGCTTGTGGATTGTGCAAATCAATCCCATATGTACGACAAGGATGTCATTTCACTGTCTTTCCTCAAGGGCTCAGCATTCCCTTCATATGACTTTAATCTACCCCAATCCCATTCATCCACGTCCCTGTTTCTCAGGTACCCTTCCACCATTGTTAGTGCTTTTCGAGCGACATTCAGAGGTCATTGCGTGCGACTTCAGCAAGAGAGCCTGAGAGGGTTCATTGTCAACCGCGTGTCTCTGCAAAACCACATCCTGTGTCTCTGTCCCTGTTAATCAGGCGGTAATAGGGAGGAAGCTAAACAAGAGTGCAGCGCCTAGACCTCGCTATTGTGCGGGTCCCACATTGTTTGAATCCATTACCCTTTCAATAAGCCTTCCATTTTCCATTTAACATCAGAAAGCATCAGTAATGTAAGCTGTCAGGCTACCGCAAAGTATGAATACGTCTTCTGCCATGAAAGTCATTACCACAGCAAGACAAAAATGAGAACCAGGCAGCTAGCGTGCTCGTAGATTTGTACTCACCCACTCTTGGCGAAATTGGTCCAATAGGTCATGACAACGGCGCTGAGCATGATGTCGTTCCTGGAGAAGTTGCAGGGGAACAGGTCGGTGGGGCCCACCATGGGGACGCCGAACACGTAGGGCACCTCGTCGCCGTGGGCCGAGTCCGACCACACAGGCTTCATCAGGCTCTGGCAGTGGTGGTAGAAGGCGTAGAAGTAGGTGGGCGAGCCGTAGCGGGCGTGGAGGTCCGCCGTCACCACCGAGGGCTCCACCCACTGGTGGTCGGTGAACAGGGCCACCAGGGTCTTCCGGCGCGTCTCCGGGTTGTCGCGGTCCGCCCAGTCGGTGTACATGAACTTGATGGTCTCCCTCAGGGTGTCTTTCCCCTCCGGGTAGCCGTACAGGCTGTCCACGAAGTCCGACACGGCGAAGTCAAAGTCGTTGCCGGACACGCCGTCCTCCAGGTCCACCACGTTCTCCACGAACCTCAAACCCTCGCCCTGGTTGACGCCCAGCATGATGTCGTAGTTGAGGAACTCGCCCTGCTCCATCAGGATCTCGGGGTCGTCGGGGATGACGTCGCCGTCGATGACGGGGCCGAAGGCCACGTGGTAGCGCGCCGGCTGGATGTCCTGCTCCACCAGCTCCTTGGCGGTCTTCTTCTGCAGACAGGACACCATGTCCAGGGTGTCTAGAACGTTGCAGCCCACCCTCTCGGCCAGATGGCGTGTGTATTTTACTGGCTGGTAGTTGACAGCCCAGCTGGACAGGGCTGAGCCACTCTGGATGATGGCTCTATGGAACAGGCCTGGGGAAAACACAGATACACACATACAGTTCACACACCTTCCTGTTTTGAGGATGACTTACGAGTTAAATAGCTACGAGTTAGAGAAAATAATCTCTGTTTTAAGACTATAATTCATGTGTATTTTATTCAAAACGACTTCTACGGTATATATATCTGTATATAAATACAGAGTATCTATATATATATACACATCTCCAGGCAACTAAGCGACGGTGTTTGATCTTGGTGCCGTAAACCTGTTTTTTCTCGACTTTTCAGTTTTTTTTCAGTAATCGTGCGTCCAGCACGTTCACATCCACCATCTTCAACAAAAAAAAACAAGAGCGGTGGACAGGCGAACAAACACTGACAGGAACCCCGCTCAGAAAAATCAATACTACATCAAGACAGCGTGAGTAGGTGTGTGTGATAACAGCCAAGCCTCATGCGAGGAAGCGAGCAGCACGGCTGGCCGCCGGCGGCTGTCCTTCATAGTCACATCTTCGGGGACACTTCCAATCCAGACTAGTTGGGGACGGGGAGAAGCCATTTCATTTAGCGGGGCAAACACGTTGCTGTATTTTTCAATCCAGTCAGACCAAGCAGTGTGTCTAGATGTCTATCAGAGAGAGTGTCAGGGGACGTAAGCTGACTCGAGAGTCGATGAGGAGCCTTCTAGCTTCCAGAACATACCGTGCATCCGCAAGTTCAGTCGGACATGCCTGGAAAACTAAGCCCAAGCTCCACAGCACCGCCACTCACTTATGTGATCCTTCCCTTTGATTGTGTTTCGTGATTCTCTTTCATAATTCACTGATATCCCTGTCCTGTTATCTGGTTGCGATTGTATCAAGTCTAATTTGGCCAGCAGGGACTGTATTCACCCAGGCATAGGAATGTAATCTATTTTTTAAGCATTGTCTAAAAGAGAGCCCTTTTCTGGGCCGTGCGTGCTATGACGTACTACATTGGATGTATCTGATAACATAGATATATATAAACATATATTTGTTTATATATATCTATGTCTGATAACGCCTCATTTAGATGTACGTGTTATTAGAGTGTGGATGTATCGAGCTGGCACCACTCCTGAATGTTGAAGCTTGCCTGGACCTGGGATCGGATGTAATAAAGGACTGATTGATTGGAGCTGGGGCAGAGGATGCTATGTGTGTGTGTTGGTTACTGTGCGCGTGTGTGTGTGTGTGCGTGAGAGATAGATAGAGATGAAAGAGTGAGGAGATGAGATAGAAAGAGAGGAAAAGAAAGAGAAAGAGACTTGTAAAAACTTGTTAACAGAGAACGCCATCAATGTCCCACCCGTAATGCCCTTGCTTAAATCATTCCAAAACGGGTTCATTAATTCAAAAACCTCCTTGGAATTTCCCTGACATGATATCTTTACAAGGACAGCTAGGACACCCAGGTCAAAAGAAGTCAATAGACATTCATATTGACAAATCCATGAGGCACATCACGCATAATCTACACACATGGAGATGTATAGCTGTGAGTGGAGTTAAATTGATAGGCAGTTCAATGCCATATACTCTTTTAAATTTATAGGCATTCCTGTTTAAGGGGTTTACTCTTAAAGAGGCAAAGCTTTTACGTTGATTAGATTCAGGAGAGAAGAACAATAGCCATCACTTAACTATACCACAGCCCCCCTCTCCTATAGGCTACTTTCATATCCCAGCACTCCCGTCAGTCTACATGAAGAATCGCATGGAGAAGAGAAGTACTTGACACGAGAGGATGGATCCTGGGAAAAGCTCCAATTCATTTCAGATTTGGCTTAAATACTGGTGTCAGAATTGCTTTAATACAACAACAAAAACGCGCAATATATGGGATGGCATTAAGATTCCCACGGTAGTAACACAGGTAGATTTGTATCTCCATAAATAATGCCACTGTCTTCAAGCGAGACTAGACAGGGAACTATATATAAATAAATACATACAGATATAGCGATGCCCTTGATGTAGAAGATATAATATAAGAGATGCGATCTTAGATACGCAGGAGAGGCTGCAGGCTGATGAATCACAGTGCGCGTGTTCACCAAGGCATGTAACTCATGCTTATAAAGGCCGTCTTGGTTTTCCCCTTCAACGAGCATCCCGCCGGCTCCCCTTCCCCCTCCAGGTGGTGTCTTACCCTCTGAGTGGTGGGACAGCGTGAGCAGGCTGACGCAGGAGGCCCCGATCCCGGATCCGAAGACCGTGATGCGACCTGGATCCCCGCCGAAATAGCCTAATGTTCTTACTAATCCAACGCAGGGCCTGAATCTGGTCCAGGAGTCCGTAGTTCCCTTTGGCCGCCTGGTCACCTGTGCTGAGGAACCCTGTCACATGGCCACGAGGAGAGGAATTAGCTTAGAGGTAATAGTGCTGAATTGACGTTTTCTGTGACATTTCCCTGCACGGAGAAAGGGTGCGCTCGATTCTAAACCCCTCGGTTTCTCTCTTCAACACCATTGACCCTCCTCGTGGGGACACTGTACTCTTCGTGGTTTCCTCACTTTCAACCTTTTCCGTGCTCAATTCTAATGTGTCGGAGCAGGCTGCCTTGGAAGAGAGCCAGAAGGGCAGCAGTATCAATCACAAAGAGGTGGGGTGCGCGGAGGGGGGGGGGGGGAGGGGGGGGGGGAGGGGCAGGCCCTCCGCCCCTCACACACAGATAGATGGAGTGTTACAGCAGTGATGTCACTCCGACAAGAAAGACTCCCCGACCTTGGCTGTGACTCCTGTATCTCTCCTTATTTAAATCAGCCTTTCAGGGCTTGCCAGGAGCAGTCTCTTTTCAGGTTAGATAAATTTACCTCGAGAAAGATAAACGGTAATTGATACAGTATTTGGAGCGCCACAAAAACAGCTTGTGCACCCAGGAGAAGGTTGATGGATAGTTTCACCTCTTGTCCTCTGAGAATAATACGTTTTTTTGCTTATCTCATCTGTATCACTCCACACTAAGACCTCAAGACACAGGACCTCACCTAATATGGCTAGGCTAAAAGTACAGTGATATAGATACAGTAACAGCTTACACCACATCAAACGATGAACAAATCTGGTAGGGGAAAACAAATAACGAATGATCGCGGACTAAACTTAAATCCCCAAAGTCATAACGTCCTCCCTCGTGTCCAGAGATGGCTAAGAAGTTCACGTCACCTAGCACGCCAACCCTGTAGTTGAGAGTGATGACGATGACGTTCCCGTAACTCGCCAGCACGCTGCCGTCGATCATGTTTCCCGTGCCCTCCATGTACGACCCTCCGTGGATGTAGACCATCACAGGCCTGGCTTCGGCGTCCCTGATGTCTGCAGAGAGTCAGAACAGACACTGTGTACAACAATTACTGACAAGCAACGTAAGGACACCCCGGGTCAGAAGACTGGACTACTGTGCTGTTGACAGCGTTCAAGGGGTTAGACCGAAACCAAGGTAACAACATTGATATTAGCAGATGTGCTTAGGCTGAGTGATCGAGGCTGTGAAGCACCAATGGGGAGACAATGACAAAGCAGAGATCCTCATCATAGAGGCCGCCTCAACTCTACGCGATCTCATTTGTCAACACTAGGTACCATACCACTCGACCGAGTTTTCTTCTTCCAGGCCGCTTTTAAAATAACAGTTCTCCTATCATCAAGTGTGGCAAAGTAGTGATTCATACCATACAAATGTATAAACTATGATTATGTATTGTTATTATTGTCTGGTTATTATTTGGATTGGACATGAGGAGGTATGGTCTTTACAAAACATTAAAATGATTTTTAGTGACATAATTAAAGTACACAAGTCTTTATATGCATGGGCCATACATATACTATACCTTATATATCAAAGCAATGTTAACCCTCTGAAAATTATTATAATACACATCCTAGACTGTGAGACAAGAGGAGGTTGTGTGCAATCTATCATGTGATCTTGCATTGAAATATGGTCATTCTTAGAGGTGAGATGAGAAATGGCACACCTATATTTGTCTTCAGGGAGACCATCAGGGGCAGTCCTAGTGTCTTAAAAACAAAAATGACACAAAAAAAAAACACTAAATATCGAATGGTTGGACTTGATCAATAGGTGCTTCTATAGCTACATCACTTCCTGCAGCACATAACATCCTTGACTGATGTGATTCACGTGCTCTCAAAATTTTGTGAGGAAAATATAAATGCAATTCTGTGGAAAAGAGTGCATAAAAAATCTCAAAGAAGAGGGGAAAAAAAAAGACGAATTCATGCATTAAACTTTCAGCACCCAAAAATACCTTCAGCCTTATCACTGTCATGATGAGAGAAATCCGCTCCATGACTCTTGCTTTGGCTCCCTAGGATTCACATGAAGGAGAAAAAACAGAGTACAGGAGAATTCAAAAAAGCATGACTGACCAAGGAAAGAAGATTGAAATATCGAACTCGCCTCCGAAGGTCAGTCAAAAAAGGACATTAGTCTAGAAAAACCCAAGACCACCAACAGAGAGGAAAGTATTTTCCTTGACATTCCTCTCCTGATAAACATAAAAGTGTGTTATTGTATGGACACAATATGTAGCTGCATATATTATGTTCTTTTATGTATGACCCTCCAATAAAAACCTGAAACTGTGTACAAATAAATGGGTTCCTGAAAGAAACATGTGATGAGGAGATGTTGTTGTGTTAATGAGAATACTCCCGGATAGATTACCAAAAGATCTTTAACATCCGTCTACACGCAGACACACACACACACACACACACAAGACACACACACACAAGACTCACAGACATTCATCTTAGCAGAGTTCATTAGTCTCAAAGATAGAGAGTTGCAGGGTTCTTGGTTTTGAAGTGGATTGGAGTCACTCGCTGCTCTCCTCAAGACTCCTTTGGTTAGCTCACTGTACATACCTTCTCCTCTACACACTTTCTTGTTGGGTTTTCTGGCACATTCCATGGATATTCTTTGGACTGAAAAATGAATGGAAGACTACGAAGTAACAATGAGCTGTAGAAGATCGCAGATGCATGCAAAGCGCTCAACTGCCCGAAACCTTTTCTGATTTGCATCACCGCAGGACGGTCAATGGTGTGCGGTTAGAAATATTCATGACTTCAAATCATAACCATAATGGATAAACAATGTTACACAGTTAATTCTTACGTGCACACTGTGTGTGTGAGCCATTGTGTTTAACACCGAGCAAAGAGAACGTGTTAATAAATCACAAGGGTTTCATAGGAAATACAGCATATCTGTATTTGTCTAGTAAATACTAATTACAGAATTACAGCAGTTCAACTTTCTGTAACTTACAGAGGTTTGGGGCTCGAATTGTGAATTGAATGTGCAGATGAATAAATATTTCACGTACTGTAACTAACAAATATCTGTCTGATTGACTACACCAACCCTATTGACTCATTCACAGTGGTAGGGATATTGAATGAAAACCATGCTGGGGGCAATGTTGCCACTGTTCTATGGTTTTTGAATTCGTAGGTGAATTGCATGTTTTTTCCTTTCTTACAGAGCTCTAAGACAAGAACCCAGGTTACACAGGTGACGAGATGACGAGGCATGACAAATCAACTGGTGATGGCACAAATGACACAAATGACACGAACGATGACAACTGCACATGCTCAAAACAGGATGATCGCAAAATGACAGCAAGGCTGACACAGTGGTCATAAGAAAGATCCGGAACGGTCATTCTGTCCGTTAACCGACCGCCCGACTCACCCTCCACCGTCGGAACATAGATGTTCAAAAACAAGCAGTCTTCGTTCTGATCCTGAATGTACGTCGCCACAAAGTCCAGGTTGTAGGTGAACCATATGGGCATCATGATCTCGGGGACAGTGTTGCGGATGTTCTGCGGGCACACGGGCATGAACTGAGTGGCGTTCTTGATCCCAGACCAGGAGGAAGGCTGGTCTGGGGGCATGAAGCGCTTCTCCCCGAGGGGGGGCGCTGCGTACGGCACTCCCAGGTACTGGTCCACAGGCCCCAGAACCTCACCAGGCACCGCAACCCTCCGGCCCCTCAGTTTCCCATACTGGGTGTTCACCGTAGGGTAGAAGTTTTGGCTTGTTGCCTGCGTGAGAGGCCAGTAGGAGCATAATATCCACCATATAAGACCGCAGCGGGCGATGGATGCAGCTCCTCTCCAACATGATCGGTGTGTAGGCAGCAGATGGTGTCTGAACGCGGCCCACCACATGGTGTGGGCAAGTGAGTGCACCCCCTGCACAGCACCAAAGCACTCTCTAGTGTCCCGTCTACCCCTTCTGACCTAGCTTCTCCTGTCAACCAGACATCGTTGGTTCTTGTCGGAACTTGGCTCCAAGGGTTAACACAAACAAATAA
The DNA here is from genome assembly GCA_023658055.1 of Thaleichthys pacificus. Lineage (NCBI taxonomy): Eukaryota > Metazoa > Chordata > Actinopteri > Osmeriformes > Osmeridae > Thaleichthys > Thaleichthys pacificus. The sequence continues at coordinate 4,180,027 of CM042877.1, forward strand.
ACCAATGCCAGGTTCTCAATCATGTCCTGCTCCAAGTTTCATTGCGGGTATTCTTAGACCTGGGAAGAAGAGAGAGACATAATGTTAGTGCACGGTAAGAAAATCATTGTTCTCAAAGTGTAGGTTGCTACCTGAGTATGCAGTAGGCCTATTGACATTCACAACTAGACTAGTATGTTGCCCGGTTACTTGAAAACTGGGTCTTCTAAATATATACAGCAGTTCTAGAGTAGCCCATCCTGCTTATGCTTACACGGAAGATTTGCTCCCAAATCCAACCCACTCAAGCATTCAAAATAGCAAACTCCAGGGATTGTTTGAACAAAGCACAACAATAGTGGTTCTTTCTGTGGTTTAGCGACACAGTTAGCCTCCTGGATATCCCTATCACAGTCAATTGTCTTGAATAGTCTTTATTATTGAACAATGAATTATTGCTCCAATTGACTGGAAAAAGCATTGACGGCATAAGCGATATCCCGTTCGCAGTCGTTTAAAATGACAACACCTTCTCATGACTGGAGTGTGGGCAGGATTACTATGGGGAGGAGATGGGAGGAATATGAAAAACCATCTGCAATGATGTAGGCGGAATGCTGTGTACTGTATGGCGCAACGCATCTGGGGCTTAACGCTAGGCCTGTCCGTAAGGCCCGCAGATCGGTTTCAATGCTGAGGATTAGAAAGTCATTAGATTGAGAATTCCTGTACGAACTGGAGGTATATGCTCAAAACAATAACTGTGGGGGGAAAAAAACGATTGTGTTCAACAACTCAACAACCTAATGGTCCCAAGGCTGGACCTGATTGGCTGATAGGGTTATAAAAACGAAATAAAGTCAAACTATAATAGAAGCAGGGGCCTTGATGCCCCGGGGCAAGACAAACTCACACTCATAATAAGCCTCCTAGGTCATCAGGCTCAATACTTGTTTGTCAATATGTATGACTTGAAGAACAAGGCAGGAACAAGCTTGTTCCCCTAAATCAATTTCCTGAGCGGTTATTGATGTGCATAGACCTGCCTACAGACACAGCCAAGAGCTTCTCTCTCCCTCTGAAACTAGCAGTAAGGCCTACAATAAATTGATTATCTCAAGTAACATATTTCCAAGTCCTCAAAGTCTTAGATGTCATGATCTCTGCTATCTGGTGAATCAAAAATGTAACCTATAGGCCTACGTTTAATTCAAAGAACCCAATCATTGGAACATTGTCGAAAACAATGAATGTGGATACTTTATCCGGTAAAAAAAAAAAACGAGTCATGCACCAAAATACATATTATGTCTCGTTGTGATATAAAAGATTATAGAATTAAGTCCTAAGTGGGTCGAACATTCCTCATGTCATTTATCTGGAGTCCAGGCAAGCGGGCGAGGTGTACTCCCTGAACACACAGGATTGTGTTTAGACCAGCAGGGGAGACGGAGGAGACTTGACGACGAGACATGAATACGAATAGCGTCTCTTACGGAGGTGCAATGCTGTGGCAACATCTGATGCGTAGGCCTAGATGCGGTGTGCGTTAATTAGAAATACAAACACAGTAGCTTACTGCTGGCTTCTCATCTCTATTGAAAAAAGCACACCACTTCAAAACGATAAGCCAAAGGCATAAAATAACCTACAGCAACAGAATAATGCACTGGCCTGTGGGTTTTCAGCACTCTAAAAACTAGGCTGTTTGATGTTGAAGATATGACAATTTCTTGGGGAGTGCATCCTAGCAACCACCAGTAATATCATGAGCGTAGATGCTTACATTTTGAATAAGCGTAAATGATGGTCGTAAACAAAATGTAGACTGTAGAAATGTCCAAAGTTAACCCCACAACAGGTGTGTAATAAGAAAACTATTTTATGAGCTATAACTTCACAGTAGGCTAGCCTACAATGGCATAAGCTAGTCATGAAAATGGCAATATTTATTTATTTAAATACTATCAAGCATATCTGCGGGTACCAACCTTGATTATGAGGTCGTTATTTAGGCGACAGGCCTACAATTAGGCTATGTCTGATGATCAGCGCGTGTCAGCAAGCAATCATAACATCAATGGGAAGAATCAATCCAATTCCGTGACAGACAGATACAATATGTTTCCTTCATTGGGATGGATGCCGAATCCGAATGTCTGACGTCTTGCTCAAGGTAGCCCGTGACCATTGTAGAGATCGGCCCTGGATAAACGATAAGGGATTGCAGTGCGTAAATTAGAGCTCGCACTTCAAACATACAAGGTGGTAGGCTACACTAAAATCGGCGCAATTCAAATTAATTGGCGTTAATCCACCAGTATATCTTGATTTGGTAGTCTTCAACTTCTTTAATAGCATGTATAGTCTTGTCTAGTGCATGTAGGCTACTTCAAAGGCGATAAGATAATAATGTCACAGAGCACCTCTCTTTGAAGGTGAGCTGGTACCATTGAATAGCCGGCGATATAGGCAACGATGCGTTCAAATCTCAGAGTGGAAATTTCACAGAAATCCAGACGTTCACACAACAGATACAGCCACAACCCAATCTCTCCAAATAAATGCAATCAGTGCAATAAAAGAGAAAACGTTGGAGCTTTCACTCCAAAAAAATCCAACAGCGAAAATAGCCTAATGATGCCTACATTTGGCTACCCCATTCATACAACATTTATTAGCACGATTAAACCGCGAGGAATGAGAAGCGTACGTTAAAAAGCAAGTTGTTGATAAATCTGGCAAAACCTTCTCGTGGAAAAGGAAATCTCGACTCACCTGCTTTACAGATGGGCTACTAGACCATACCCGGCATCACTCTTCTGCATATCGTGTACTTTTCATGGAAATGATTTCCACCTTGCCGTTTGTTCCTTAATCCAACAGAAAAACTATTTTTTTTTCTCACATATTCATGTTTTCCTCCTTGATTAAAATTAATATCTTAGCTCGCGCGGTCTGTGCACGCACTGCGCGTTCACGACGGCAAGGTCAGGAGCGCCCACTGCCGAGCGCGTTTCTAGGCAACCGTGGGATACGCGTGATCTGAAAAACAGGCAGAAAATAAGTAAAATGAAGCTGATTTAGCTCGCTCACTGTGGTCTTTAGGTTTCTCTCTGGTTTCACTATCGCTTACTACCTATGGACCGCTACTTTACATAGCCTCGAATATACATTTCTGAACCTTTTAAACTATGGGCTAAGCGCCAGCATTTATCAAACTCATAGTAATCTATGATTGGCCAGGAGTTATGTCAAAATACTGTGTATTTCTTTGTATTAAATCCATTTATCATCAAATGAAATTTCTTTAGAACAAAACAAAACACTAGAAGCAGTAGTACTTGAGGGCATTCGAGTTTTGAGTAATAGAGAGTGACTCATTGTACAAATTGAAATGCAAATTGTGCACGTGTGATTAGAATTCCATGCTTGTATGCCCATTGATGCTTGAATGTTGGTTCATTTATTCAAATGATCTAACAGGCAAAATCCAAATGGTAACAATCATTTCGATTTATTGTACTTGCTTAATAAACTTACAAGTTTAACTTGAGGAAAGGCAGAGCATTGTAACCCTTGCATAAGGTTATCATGAATTCTATATCCATCATCTCGTTATTTTCAGCTATAAACCGCCAAAACACGCTCACGGGTTGGTGCTATTGATAATTTGAATACTAGCAACATCTGGTGGACAGTTACAATACTACAAACGAATCAATTGATCTGATTTAATATAAAACACACTTAACAATAAAAAACAAAAGGTGCACCCTTAATATTTTCTGTGGATTCATAGTGCACGCTACATTAGTACATGTATTCTACTGTATTTAAATGCACCACAGCGCTGGGTAGTAACAGAACGCACTTAAATGGCAGTTTTTTCATGTAGACGCCCTCTGGTGGATCATCAACAGAAACGCAGACAGGACCAGCAATGCAAACAGGAAGCGTATCGTTACCATGAACACAACTCTGTGTTTGAAATCATGGCGCTTCTACGAGGTTTCACCCACTGCTAGATTTGCTGTCACTTTAACTGCAGTATAAAGTACAATGGCGAGACCCAAAGCAGATGAAAAGCTCAATGCTCCTTGTGATTTTGTGGCGTCAACCGCCACAAGTAAGTAAACTTTAAACGATATAATTTACTTGGCTAACAAGCTAATATTAGTGCTAATCTATGGTGCTAACGAGCTAAAATGCTAGCGAGCTAACTGGCACCATAGATTTGTGGCTTACTTACTTAACACAGTCATGTGACAGATGTCTACTTGTTGAAGTGATAACATTTGCAGGATAACTAGCTAACCTGTGCCCTTTATATTGTTACCCAGTGGCTGACAACAAGGACTTGATGACCCCATCCCATTTCACAGCAAGCTCTCAGTCTACCTCCATCACGGTGCCAGGTGCCATAAGGGGCACCAGGGACAACACCGCTCACGTGGGTAAATCCTGCCCCAACAACGCAAACAATGGATCCATGGCTTGCCATCAACCAGGCCAAACAGGAAATCCTGGAATTGCGCAAGGAAAACCAGAGGATTGTGATGCTACAGGGAGATGGATCAAGAAGGGGGCATGCTACGGGTGGTTGTGTAGACTCCAGACCAAGGTGACTGTGTTCGTCTCGAATTTCTGACCTCTCTATTCGCTCTTCACTCACCAGCAAAATGTGCGTAGACGTGCCCCCCTGACGTGCTGTTGTGTCCGTCACAAGTCACAGGTCCGGGGAGAGGGGTGACACGTCGAGATGGGAGACGACAGAGTGGAGGCTGGACATGGAGAGGCTGAGGGCTGAGTCAGAGAGACTCAGGGGGCAGGTGGAGGCTCTGAAAGAGGCTGCAGGGAGGCAGAGGGAAGAGATGCGAGATAAGGAAAGCTACCTAAACAGGTATGCTGCATGTGGTATACATGTTCGTAGCGAATCCGAAAATGACGCACGTTTTTTTCTTCTTCCAGGTAGCCTACTTAGTTCTGAGCGTTCCACCATCACGGAAGTTGGTGGACATTGCCTGTTGACTGAAATGTTTTCCAATCCTCTGAGATCAGGAATCGGCTGAGTTCCCCGTGGGTTCCGCTGTCTTCCAAATGGTTCTCAATGTTTGGCGCTGCGCGTTTTGTTCCCCCTCTGCATTGGCAGGCAGAGTCTCGAAATGGAGGCGGCGCGTGAGGAGTTATGTAAGACCAAGGCTGAACTTGGCATCATTAGCGTGGAGCTCAATCTGAAGAGGGAAGAAAAGGAAAGAGTCAGCGCTCAGGTAAACAGCTGTGTGATGTCAAATGTGGCAGTCTATCGATTTCTGCCTCCCCGTCAGCCATCAAAGTATTAATGGGCCAATGAATATTAATGCTAGCCTGTAGCGTAGCTCCTCATTACTCGAAAGGTAAAGCAACCAGGCAAGACAAGCTTAAGATGAATCAAATCACTGCCTCTAGGTACCGGCTAATTCTGTTTTCTTTTTTCCCCCCCTCTTGACCTCGCGCTGACACTGCCCGCTTTTGGCGGCGTGCAGCTGGGGAGATTGGAGAGGGAGTCGGGGGAGGAGGTGGAGAGGCTGAACAGGGAGGTGGAGCGGAGCAGGTTGGAGGCTCAGAGGCTGACCGCAGAGGTCGAGGCCGCCCTCCTAAAGGCCGGGGCAGAGGCCAGTGAGCACGCTTCGAAACTGAGACGGCAACTGGAGGAGTTGCGGAGGAGACAGGAAACGGAGGTGAGGGCCGGTCGCTCTCCTAAGCCCTGGCTGTGTTTCGGGTTCCACAGAACAACCCGGAAGTTCACAAATCATCAATGAGATATGGTATGGGAGATTATAGTAGACGTATCTCCTTGTGTGTCTGTTTTCAACAGTTGCAGCAGTTGACTTCAACCCATAGTACAGAGATGGCTTTGGTGAGACAAACCAACTCTGAACTGCAGGCCAGACTGTGTGTCCTGACCCAGGAAGTGACTCAGCAGAAGAGCGGTCTACTGGACGTGTTCGCAGAAAGAGATGGGTTGAACGAGCAACTCAGGTGCCCAGTTTGATGAAGGGAGTTGCGTTGAAAAGAAGGGATTGCAAGTGAAGTGCACCCGAACGATCACGAATAAACAATCTGCTGCGATGGAGTGGGAAGCTAAACCTCAGAGAGCGCGTTGGAAATCTATTACATCTAAATTTGATTTATAGGGTCTCGCAGTATGTACAAAGCACACTTTCAGTGATGGACTGGTTTTCTGTTACAGCCAAATGGGAAAGGATTTTGAGACCCAGTCGGCTACACTGCAGAGTCTGAGGAATTACATCGGGGAACTTTCCCCTGAGAAAGGAGAGGAGGATAAATTGGCAGAAACAATTCAGGTGAGAAGTTGTGCTACTGATGGCCCAAGATTGTGCTTAACCACCCTGATAGCAGTCTTTAGGAGATTGATCGTGTTTTACTACTTTAATTGTTCTGTCTTTTTCAAATCTCTGGCGTTTGGTAGAGGCTGCAAAGAGAGAAGGAGGCTCTACGGGTGACCACAGAACTACTGACTGTTCGACTCAACTCTGTGAACGACATATTAGCTCTGCAAGAGGAGGAGATGACGGAGAAGGTGAGCGATGGAGGGAGGAAACGTAAAGCTCCAAACACGACGTCGTTTCGTCTCCACGGACACAAACAGACGGGGATTCGATATCGAGCGACGTAGTCTTGAGGTGGGATGTTGTGTGTCCACAGGCCGGCTCAGAGACGCTACTTAAGGGCTATTCTAAAGGAGCCAGGGTGCTACGTTGCTGGAGGGAGAAAGTCTTCACCTTGTTGGTCCAGCTCCGCGCAAAGGACTTGGAGACGAGAGGAGAAAAGGAGAAACTTCACTCAGCGGTATGTAGTTGAATTAATGATCGGTAAATCAATATTTCAATCCATTGTTATGTTTTTCGAATGATATTCTATGACACACGGACGCAAACGTGCAGTCGGGATGCTGGCAGCGTTCGACAAAGCGATTCCTTCTCCGTTTTTGGGAGACTCACCCCGTTTTTGTCCTGTTTGGACCCAGATGTCGTCCCTGGAGCGGCAGGTCAAGGAGGAGAAGTACCAGGCCGGTGTGTTCCAGCACGGCCTGCGAGACCGGGCCGCCGAGCTGCACCTGGAGAGGGTGGCCAGGCAGGTCAGTCTGCTCCCAGAGCCTCCGGCAACCTGGAGCTAGGAGCATAGGCTCCCTCCTCCATTTTGTTCCAAGCACAACATTCTTTTTTTGTTGATGGCGTTTGGAGGCGCCTGTGGCCTTTGCGGTTTCAAGACTGCGGGGGGCGCTGTTTCACCTGTTTACGTAGCATTTAAACTGACACAAATTCCCAGCGAGGTCTTCGGTAATTGAGTGATTATGGGTGATAATGGGATTAGTTCAAGATTCGCAAAGGGGTTGAGGGGACCCCGAGGCTGCCATGAGATTGCATCCAGATTGGCATTTGAAGAAAGGATATTAAGTCAAAGGTCATCATGTTTACAATCGCTAACAGAGGTGCTATTTGGGAATTGTCGCCAGGTTGTTGAGCAGGACTTAGCCAGTACCCAGGCGGAGAACGCAGAGCTGAAGACTTGTCGTCAAGAGGCGGGGACGGGACTGAACACCATGACAGAGGCAGTCCAGAGGTCAGTGAACACAGATCAGATACGGCCGCTGTTACAGCGTCATTCCAAACCCCATTACGGCGGAATTTCAGAGAGTTATGGGTTGAAGTCGGTCGAAAATACCCTCCTTACGGCTCTCTGAATGGGAAGTCTGGTGAATGTTTCAGGCCTTTCCACAGATTCAGGCCTGGCATTCGAGGCCAAGATCGCTGAGCTGGAGAGCGCCCAGTCACGCCTAAACAGTCACAGCCAGAGACTCACCTTTGCCAAGCGAAAGGTGGACACAATTCAAGGTGCTGACCGATGGTCAAACAATCATTTTGTTTTCGATGAATAGTTGGAGTCGATGGCGTTTTGGATCGCTATGCTCAGTTTGCCTTCACACACACACACCCTCTCTCACTCACACACATACACACACTCTCTCTTTCACTCACTCACTCACTCACACTCTCTCTCTCTCTCTCTCTCTCTCTCTCTCTCTCTCTCTCTCTCACACACACGCACACTCTCTCTCTCTCTCTCTCTCTCTCTCTCTCTCTCTGTCTCTCTCTCTCTCACACACACACTGTTGTGTTACAGGGCTGATGATGAGGAGGGAGGCCCTACGGAGGATCCACCAGCAGCCTCCCAAGCCGGTCGACGTCGTCTCCGAAGGGTACGACCACCATCCCCCCGGTCAGACAGGAGACAGCGCTCGCTCTCTCCGCGTGGTGTCTCTCTCTCTCTCTCTCTCTCTCTCTCTCTCTCCCTCCCTCTCTCTCCCTCTCTCTCTCTAACCCCCTCACCAGGACGTCCTCTCCCTTTGTCTCCGCCTCGCAGGAGCCGTCTCGGAGACCTCCGGGCAGAGCTGGCCCTGGTGTGCGAGGAGAGAGACAAGCTGGCGCAGGAGCTGAGGAGGACCCCGGACCTCGTCGAGAACGCCCTCGCCGACCTCCACGAGCGGTGTGAGTTCCCGCGTCCGTGTCGGAGATTCGAAACCCCCCCGAAACCGTATCCAGCGATTTGTGTGTTTTTTGTTGTTGTCGCGTGCAGTCGGGGCCCAGGTGAGGCAGCTGAGCGGGGCCGTGGAGCAGGGCAGGATGGAGGTCCAGGAGGCCGCGGCAGGGCGGGAGGAGGCCCAGAGGAGGCTGCTGGAGGCCCACACACAGCTGGAGGAGGGCAGCCTCCGTCTGGAGCAGATCAGCGGCCAGCTGCTCAGCCAGCGCCAGGACAGCGATCGAGGTGAGGCCTCTACCAGTTAGTTGAACTTAAAAACGAATGAATTCAATCAAATCTGCACAGTGTGGGAATCAAGCCTACTGTAGAACGTATGCACTGCGCTGGATGGAGTCGTAGTTCCTCGGGCCGAGCGGAATTTGAGCGTGAGGGTAGTAGTATGTGCCAGGCATATGCAACGTACTAATACAAGCGATACACCCGCGGACTCTCAAACAGAGCGGGTTCAGGCCTGCCTGGTTCTGGCCACACACAGCTGGACTCTCCAGTCAAGGGGGTGGCCTGAGTAGCTTTCACTTCCCATTAGATATTCAGTGTTTCAGTTAGGGACCGACACCTGGGCTGTACCTCCCATGATGTCGGAGAACCCCCAAGCTGTCACTGCTGCCGCACACCCAGTCGGCCCCCATGTGAGGAGAATGAAGGTTCGACTTACTGACTCGTGTTTGCCCCCCCTCGTCGCCCCCCTCCCGCCGTCCCCCTCCAGCGCTGTCCGACGCGGAGGAGCGCTGCGCCCGGCAGCTGAGGGACATGGAGACCCAGCTGAACACGGCCAGGAGGGAGCACAGCAAAGCAGGTAGGGGACTCGACACGCCACCCCACACAGCGGGCAAGCGGGACAGGGCCGAGGTAGGATAGAAAATAAATTCCGGAGGCAAAACGTCTTCTAATCGAGTTATGGGGTTGGGAGGGTTCAAGGGTTTGACGCGTGTCATTTTCCGAAAGCGCCAGTTCCGGAATGGTCCGGACAGCTGACCCCTGGGGGTGTGGTCTCTCCTCTTGCAGTTGTGGCTCTGCGCCAGGTGGAGAGACACGCGGAGAGAGAGCGGGAGCAGGAGAGAGGGGCCCGGCGTCTTCAAGAGGAGCACAGCGACAGGGAAATCCGCGCGTTGCAGAAACGACTGCAAGAAAAGGACAAGGACAAAAACCTGCTGCTGGTAAAGAGGGCCCGACGGGGGGGGGGGTCGTAAGCTTGCTGTCAGTGAGCAGTTCTAACTTTGGGGTTACCTGGTTCGATTCCGGCCTGGGCCTTTTTCTGCATGTCTTCCCCACTCTCTCTCCCCTGCTTTCCCTGTCTCTCTCCAACCGTCTCTATTCACACACAAAGTACAAATCTGGGGAAATAGTCCCCCCCCCCCCCCGAAAGATATTCATATCATTGAAATGAAATCGATGTAAATGGAACTCGTCCCCAGGCCACGGTGCGTGAACGAGGCCTGCTGAGCGAGTTTAAAAGAGCCCGCAGCAGAGCCCTGCAGACCTCCACCGCCCCGGGGGAGCCGGAGAGCCCCCCGGGGACGATCGCTCACCCCAGCCTGGGAGGCAAAGACGAGCCGCCCCCCAAAGGTAACCCGCCTCCTCACCGCCACACCCGTCTACACGCGCCGCGTCGCCTGGTAGTGTTGCTTGACGAGGCACCGCCAGGGCGGAGACGCTAGCTGAGGCTGTCCTGTGTTTTCGCCGTTTCCTGCCAGAGTCGCTGCTGAGCATGCTGGGGGTGCTCCAGGCTCTCAGCTCCTCCCTGGCGGAGAGCTCCGGGGACTCGGCCGAGGAAGAGGGGCAGGGCGACGGCGGGAAGGCGGTCGGAGACGCCTGATTCCAGCACGGCGAAGCGGCCCAAACCGCACGACGACCTGGAGCCGGGTGTGCGCTCGTTCAGGGTTGAGCCGTCGAGGACCGAATGCGTACTATTACCAAAATGCTGATTGATGTTCCCTTTTTTAAAAGCGTTTTCTAAGGTTTGGTAATGCGTCTGAATTAGTCAGGGCCTGTCAGCTGTGCCTTTGCAGACAACAGCTGCAAAACAAGGCATCCATGCCAGCTCTCTGATCCTAATTGCCAGCATGAAATGCATTTCTTTCCTTCTTTTAATTGAGTTTCTCAGTGTCTTGTTAAGACGGACCGTATATATACCGTCGAGTCCACTTTCTCCCCCCCCCTCCTTATTTACCAAAACAGTGCAACCGGGAGGAGTTCATTGCAGGTAGGCGTGTAGCCAGCACTCTCAGAGGCTAATCAATAAGTCAATGGGCTTCTTCCCGGGGCCTCCCAGCAAGGAGCGGCATGACAGCAAAATCAACAGAATGGATAGCCTCGTTCCAAACAGAACACCAGTGGAGGAGGCTGAGTAACCGGATGAGTTATGTCTCTAAGTGCTCCCGAGTCGTGACGCCCAGGCGAGGATGGACCTCTGCCGACAGCCCCGTAAGCCTCGCTAATGGTTACGTATGTGAACCCGCCGGTCGATTGTGCGGCGCGACAATATTCGGTGTGTTTTTTTTTCTTCTTTTTTTGGTGTGGTTTCATCACGTGTAATAAATGACCTTCGCGTCTTGACGTCAAACGAGGGCTTTCGTTTGATTTCCGATCGCAGACACATCTCTGTTTAGTTGTATGGCATGATGCAGATATTTGTTTTGATGATTGTCATGGTTACTTTACAGTACAAGAATGACATGAATTAACAAATATGAATAGGGTAATAATAGGAAATGGACACCTTAACGAGTACAAAGGTACAGGCTGGATCACAAGATTGTCAATATGTAGAAATAAACTCGACCCTAGAAAGAGGCGTTGTTGGAATTTCACATTTTCCCTGCTTGAAAATAATTCACAATCAAGCTTCCCCATGTCTTAAGCACCAGGCCTGCCCAATTCCCAGGGATGCAATTCACTCCAATCAAAGTGGAAGTATTTCTACAATGAAACACCTGCATGCCGAGAAAGATAAGCAAACTCCAGAAAACAGCCATGTGGACAGTAAATCAGAAGGTGTGATCAATGTTGCCATGAACTGAACATTGTTTGCTGGTAGGTAATTACTGAGCGCGTCTTTGGCCAGGAGGGAGGTAATGTGCAGATGTGCTAGCTGTGCAAGTTAAAGCAGAGCATGCTGGGAAGGGTGATTTGTTTCCCAGAGGGCTGTTCTGTGGCAGGTCTGTCTGATGAATGGTGTTTTTATCTGTCCCTACGTCCTCATCAGACCCCAGCTCGGAGGCAATGTTTGGCACGGACCCTTTATGCCGACCCCCCCCCCCCCCAACACACACACACAGAAACTCACACCCAGATACAGAGACCCACACACTTACACACACAGAGACTCACACCCACACACTTACACACACAGAGACTCACACATGAGCTTTGTGGCTCATGCCTTCATCGGATGTTAAAGGCTGACATTGTTTTACGTGAAGAATTACACGTGACGTCATTGACATGCTTCTTGCAAGTCATTACTGCTCTGATTCAAGACATCTATGATCTGCCACGGAAAGCATTGCCCGACTCAGTTTAATTGTTTTTGTTGAATGTTGAATAGCATGGCCGACTCACTTGTGAATCATCTACAATATTATCTTCTTTTTTGTGTGGACATATTGTAACAGCAGATGGCATTGTTGTCAAATAAAGATGGCTCATGCTGCAAATGATGTCATGTAAGTCTTTCATTGTGCTTTGCTTGTTCCATTACGTAAGTATTTCATTTATCAGATCACTTTCAGGTCTGATGCACTTTCAGTCGACGGCAAACTAACTAATTCCCCACAGCATTTGTCCTTTCAATGTGTTCAATTTGGCTGTGAAAGCAAATCTGAATTATTCTCTTAATTATTATCCAACTCCAATCAGCCATGTCCACACTAACACCAAATGACTTCCTGTGGCAGTCCATGATTTTATTGAGCTAGATGTCCTGTTCTCCCGAACTCGAGCTACATCACCCGGTGAGAAACGGCAGCAACGTGTCGCACTTATGCAGCGTCTCGCCCACCAGCACTTAAATCCGCTCGATCTACATGTTTCTCTGCAAATAGCCGAGGGTGCAATCTTTGTGTCAGCACAGTGATAACAAGCTTGTGATGAAGAACACGCGGGAGGGGCAGCCCACTGTTGCTCTATTCATAAGTCGGCTGGCGCATTTTATGGATGGCAGAGTCGAAAACATACCTGCTGAACATACATCTTTGCATTTCAGTTGCTTCGGCGGCACGGCAAGAGTGGCACAATAGCAGAGCAGCACAGTGATGACTTATGAATAATTTAATCGAGTATTGCAAGACATGAATTAAGTGAGGTTGAAAACCTATCAATAAGCTCCCAGCCCTTTTTATTAGCAATTCAGAATTAATGATATGTAAAATAAGATTCAGACCAGCGGGATGATACGATACCCTCAGCCAAGTCGCCTTCCTCCCTTGCCTGCCTCTCTGTCTGACTGCCTGCCTTACCTTTCTTTCTTTATGCCTGACTTCCTGCCTGCAGCTGTCTGCAGTTTCTCTCATAGAGGGTGATGAGCCCTTGGGAATAGGCATGTCTCAAATGGCCCCTCTCATGTGTTCTGGTAAAAAGAATGATGACGTGTGATTTGATATCAAAAACATCCAGCTGTCTCGAGACTGCCACTTAAATAAACCATCGCAATCCAACCATCCGAGATGAACAAATCGGTGCTGGGTTCGGAAACGACAATATGCAGCACGGGTAAACCTAGACCCTTCCTTATGTACGGGTTTGTCGGCCTGTGTTTTTGGAGGAAAGACCTCGGAGCTTGACTTGGAAGACGGAGCCAGCGTGGAGCTGTGGATGACGTTGATGTGATCCAGTACGTCAGAGCCCAGAAGTTACCAGCAGCCCTCTGGACTGGACCCCCTGGTCGACGGCTGGGCCCTGGCGTGGTGGCAGGCCCTGCTGGAGGGGTTCGACAGCATGCAGAGAGGGGCTGTGCGAGAGAAGCCAGCCAAGTACCCCCTATTTATAGACACAGGAAGTCTAGGGCATCACCTTGGGGCATTGCAGTGTACTGAACTGTCTTCCCTTGAAACTGAACACCGACTTTTACATGCGAGAGAACTTCAGACTACAGTGGTGTGGAAGTACTGGAGATAGATGCTCCGGGTCTTTCTGTGGTGTCAGTCTTTTTACCAGTCAAATCCCATCGACCTCAAGGTTGTGTGGAAATATGATTGTGCCCCTTGCGCCCCTGATTGAGTGTCTGGTTTGACACAGAGTAAAGATCATAAAAGCCAACCAGCAATTGACATGCATTTCCTGCTCTGTTGACACTACAACACGAATACTGAGCCAAACTAGAGGAGGACGACAAAGACAGGAAGGCTAAATGAGATGATAATAAGTGGTTAGTATGCACAATTTGTCAACTGCGGATAATCAATTCAAGTTCAATTGAAGCTCATGTAACAATTTCAGACCAGTTTAACAGGGCATAAGACGAGCTTTATCTGAAATCTCAACCAATCCAAAATGACCTCATTAACCGTCCATAGATTCACCGCTAACTGGAAACAGTCTGCTTCCAACATATCTCGTTCACATTTGCACCTTTTAAAGATTTTTCCGGCGGACACCATGTGTACCTCGCAGAGAGGAAGACGAAGGAATGTTTGAGAAAGCAGAACATTGCTAATTAAAATTGCCAGGGTAATTTGTTTCGCTCTCTAAGCACTGATATTCTGCCTGTGGGATATTCTGTAGCTGAAGACACAGGGATGTTAAAGTCAAATTACCGTTAATATTCATCTGTGCTGTTGCACCATAAGCTACTGAATGTTAACACCATAGTATAGGAAGAGGCCTTCTCAATTACAGGGTTTCCCTTCCATTTCCAATGCAACACACCCACAGTGTAAAAGACGTTGGATGGTTAACGTCAATAACGTCTTTGGCTTTTTGAAACTGGGTGCAATCTTTTTTACAACGCAGTGATGACATGTTTTCAAACTGGTCCGTAGGATAAATAAACCAAAAGTAGGCCACGAGGAAATCATCGTGGCAGTCTCAATATGAGAATGAAAAATTGAACTTTTGTTGGTCTTTTCTCTTACCCCAAATGTATTCCAAATGTGCCTATTCCCAAAAAACAAAGAGATGGTCAAAATAATCAGTGGCGCCTGCCAACGAGATGCCTGTTTGACACTCCAAGGTCATTCTATCATCTTCAGCTCGAAAATGTTCGGCGTAAACAGCCTTGAAGTGATGAGCGCCTTGTCAAAAGATCACTTGAGCACATCTCTAAAGGACAACATTGACTTGGCCTTGAGCTGCCTGCTGTTGGACACATTATTGGAATGAAGATGCATTCTGCCTTGGCCTTGAAACTTCTGGGATCAGTACAATCTCATAATGCCTTTTATGTTGTGTTTTCATAAAACATAACGTTAACATAGCCTGATGTTTGTTGTTTCAATTGTAATGGTCTACTTTGCTCTACTATTGTAAGTATATTCCATTCTGTTGTATGTAAATTCGTTTAAATCATAGTTTGCTGATGTGACAAACGTACCATAAACTGCCCAAATCATCTGGTATTGCACAATACGGTACTATTGCAATACCAAAGAATCAAGAGAGGGAAATTATGAAATGTTACCATTTCACCAGCTTACCTAAGATGGATGATCAAAATAGTAGCTGGCTTCCTAAGCATTCAGGTTCCACCCATGTGGAAAGGACAGCAGGTTCTGCCCGAGGTCTTTATTTCAGCACCAGTGGAAATCATGGCCTACCTTCTTAACAGCTGCTAAAACTCCATAATAACAATGATATTCAAACATCGCAGCACTGGGGCTTCGCTGGGATAGGGCGTGACCTACCCTCCTGTCAGTTTGCAGTGTTGTTTTTCAGAACATTAAGCTTATGATGTTGTGCTATGATAGCATGGCCCGAGGGCAGATTCCTTTGGAAGTCGCTCAATTAAAGAACTCCGGGGTCTCATCCTTTCACGCTCTCAGGTTTCAGGAGTAACCTTAGAAACCACAATCAAGGACAAGGAGTAACGCAGTTAATAACTTGGAGGAGGCGTAATGTATGTTTTCCTATCGCACACCTGCACCTCACCTTAAGCCCCGTTGGCTGCTGCGGAGAAACATGCTTGGCATTCTGCCACGTTGTTTTCGCTCCCGCTGTAAACGCAGCAGTATCTGCATTCAACACGGCGGTCGGCTCACATTCCCAACGTGCTTGTCCAAACAGTGGACGGCAGCTTCTCAAGACGAAGGCTCTCTTTTGTGTTCCATTGAATTATTAAAACAGCTCGTGCTCCTCTGAGCAGCGCACTCCACCTTTTTGTATCATACACACAAACACAGCGTGTGGAGGTTGGATTTGAATGTTTGATCTAATCCTCCATAGGCCTCCATAACCAATGAGGTGTTTCTGACAACCCCACTTCCAGTCTCTGTCTCGTGTGAATCTCGTGTGAGTATTAGTAGCCTACGTGTATCTTTCTTTGTGTCCAGGCTGTGGAATACAGGATGATGCCTCATTAGGTCATCAGCCAGAGGCTATTAGGCTACATCTGAAGTCTGGATGTCGCTGGCGAGAAGATAAATGGCAAAAGGGAAACATATTTTGTCAATAAGTTATTGAACTGTCAGGAATAACCTGGTGGGCTGCTTTTTTCAGCCGAGAGGGCGAAAAAATGAAAGCCTTCGTCAAGGCCAGCGATAATGTTATTTTCTTTTCAGTTCAAACCACTTTAGTGGAGCAAACCTATTGACTACAGAGTCAAACTAATTTGCCAGAGAGGCAGAGTGCTAGGATGAAGGTGTCTCCGACGCTCGCTTTCATCCCTGTGCTCCTCCCATCCTCTGACCTTCCTGCTCTACATTCAGCACCAGAAAAACCTGTTTGCTTCTCATGCAAAAGTAGGTCTATTGTATCGACCTGTGTCTAGTTCTCATTTCCACCCCTGCTTCCGAAAAATAAAAGGGGTAGCCTGTCAAAAAACGTCATGAAGTGACAGTTGGGTCCGTTAGACACAGGACCTGTCACATCGAAACCGCTAATGTCACCATCTCATTTCTATTTACCTCTTTGTAGTCTTGAACCAAGGTTAAATCATGTGACGGGGGACGCGCATGTTAACGACGACATAGGAAGACATTGTTTACGACCGGATTTCTCATCTTTAATTAGCTGGCGTCAACCCTCGTTTTCTTTATCTGCCCGAGGAAATGGAGGCTCCTCATGCATCAGAGCACTCCTGCCATGCACTTGCCAGTTTCCCTGGCAGGCTGAAGCCCTAATGTCAACTTAAATGTGAAATGCAGAGCCACTCGGAACAGTCACATGCTTGGCAAGGCCCACATCTAATTTCACAGGCTCTAACTCTGAGTAATGAAGCCAAAACTGGAGACACAACCTGAAATAAGCAACTCTTTGTTACGTGACGCTTGACGACACCAATTTGAGGTTGCAGTGCGGAGAGGGAAAATTGTTTACTTTGTCAAATCTCAGCTTCATGAATGTTTAACCGAGTGACAGTTATATTGAATCAAGTCAATCCATTCCGTTGCATGAGGCACCTAGTAGGAGAGAATACAATTTAGAGAAACCATCTGGAGAACAAGTCGAAAGTCAAATTACTTTTTACTGACTTAATTACTGTAGATTGCAGATGGGTTGGACTTCAGCAGGGCGCACTCTGCTCACTGTGCAAATGTGGAACGCTGCATTTGTCTGTATATAGGCCACTTCATTCCCTTAGGCCTACAACTTGTGTGTGTAATACTGTGGGTTCTAACAAACCATTACGAAAGAAAAGCACAGCTCAGTTCACATTGGTGACTTTGTGTTGACAAGCACAACAAAGTAGTATTTGTGAAGTAACACACATTGACTTGTGTCCAGTAGACCTGACTCGCAGTACTGTAGATTTCATTTCACGACGTACATGTTTTTTTGTTGAGTGTTGAGAGAGAGTAAGACTTGGTAACAAGTAGTGATTACATATTGACATTGTTTTTTCCTGTTCGGTTCAAACCTATGACATCTGATTGTGTGTGTCCCACTAGTAAGCTACACACACTTGAAACATTTACATCAAGAAGATATTTCTTTATAATTACCTAGAGGTTTAGCTTTGTCCATTCCTCTTTGAGAATGTGCCAGAATGAGCCAGACGTAGCCTTCTGTCTGATGACAGCCTAGTATTACTAGTATGCATTGTCTGCTTTCTTCACTTATTTTTCTTTGGAAGTGCAGGAAAGACCTTCTGACATTGACACAGAAAGAGACGAATGAATTCAGACACGTTAGTGTGTGTGTTTGTACTTCATGTGTCTGAGGCATTTTACATCCTTACATCCTGATGATTCCATAAAATAGCTCAAGCGTAATAGTCACCCGTCTAAACAGAGGTTTTAATTGTGTCAAGAATATAACAGCGGCAAGAACGAAACAGCAACATCATGTGTTACGTTATGAGGTCACGAGCACAATCCAGGCCTTAACGGCATGCTTTGGCTCTTACGCCTCATGCTCTGGTCTCGTACCCGATCTATTCAATCTATCTGTTTTCCATATTTTTAACACTTAATCCATTGGAGCCTGGTGGTTTCAAGGCTTGCTCTACATCTTCATCCACTCTGCTGTTGATTCCAACTGCATCTTTACAGCAGTGTTTTTCCGTAGAGGTTTGTTATAGATTTTACCGTCCCATGCCGTGGCTGGGTTTCTGATCTCTGGAACCTCCTGAAAGCCCTCCTGATGGCAGACTCAGATAATGGCTTGTGTGCTTGAGCTTTGCCACGAGTGCCGTCCCTCATCAAACCTCAATTTGTTCTCCAGCGCACGGAAACAAACTGAATCATTTCCCGGGGCTACAGAGGACATGCCATTCACGTAGGAAAGAGACACATAAATCGAGTGGTTCATCAAATCCGCGATGCCTAACAGGGGCAATATTCGGAAACGAAACATTTCTGCTGGCGAAATGGAACCAGTTGGGATTCTAGCACCCTTGGTCATATTCTGTAATTGAGCATCCGGGCAGTGTTGCCAGACATTACATGCAGTTCTTGGGCGGATCAATATAGTTTGACGTGCTCTTCCACTGCAGCTGATAGGCACTGACCGGAAGCTATAATGATTACCGCGACCTCGCCTATATCGCCTATGAAACGAGACCAGTAAATAAAAAGCTATCGTAACGTCCTCATGGACATCGAATTCAATCTGTCTGATTGAATTATGATCTTTCTTCATGAACATATCAACCCCAAGAGGAGGGCTCTCTACAGTAGGCCACGCAAAGAGGTTTTATACTGTTCCCAACTGGCCTAAATCCTTCAGCATGCAGCGTGCAACTCCTCTGCAATACATCTTTTAAGAGCTGGAGGCTGTGGAGCGCTCCACTGCTAAAAGCCATCTCATTTTACAGGAACTTCAAATAATACATGTATTGCTATTGCCAGCGACTTGAAGCATGGGTCTGGATGAATAGAGGTTCTTGATATAGGCTTGATGTGGGCTGGGATGAGATGGTTTTAGATAGTAGATGACTTAGGAATGGTTTGCTGGACCCCATGTTAGTTTCCTCAAGGATCACAATGACTCTTGCTTAGAGCCTTGCTGCTCTTGTTGGTTAGTGGTAACTGATTTCAATTGTTGAAATATTTTTTACTGTGGCTTGCTTTTCTACAGGTACACTTGCACTTATAGCGATTCATGTTGTTTAATTGTAACTTGTTTAACTATGCTCTTGTGGTTCTTCCCTTTGGCACTTATTTTGGTTGTTCACAATATGTGCTTCATGTTTTGGCTACCCGCAATGTTTTTTGGGGCTATCTTGTTGTTATCAGTGACCTATGCACTTTGTAAAGCTCCCTCTTGGAAGTCGCTTTGGATAAAAGCGTCTGCTAAATGAATAAATGTGAATGTGATGTAGATGAAGAACAGGCCTACATGCAAATCGCAAAGACACATAGCCTAATACAGGGTTTAATCCCAGGCGAAACCTTTGAAGATATGATCCCTGTGATCTTAGGTTAGCACAATCATTTTACATATCTGGATGGGTATTGTGTTAGATTGTTTGTTGAAACCATTCATGGCATTCCAAATCAATTGAAGAGTTTGAACAACTACAGACATTGCAAAACTTGCAGCTCATCAGCACAATCTCTGTGGCCAACCAATAACTGACCCACCAGAGGTCTGCTCTAGCACAGCTTCATCTCCTCCAGTCCCCTTAACGCCATGCGGACACCGCTAGTAGCGCCGTTCAGTAGCCCACAGGTCTGCAGCGGCAGGATGGAGTGAATGCTCTTATAATTCAACGTCAGATCAAGTTTGTTCAACGTCCCCCTGCTGGCACAAATGGAGGATTCTTATTCACAATAAGATCCGCTTCTTGCTCCACCACCATCTTTGCGATAAGTCGGTGTTTTTTTTTCTCTCTCTCTCTCTCTCTCTCCCAGCAACGGCAGGAGATTCGCTCTGCAGTTTCACTTGCACGTTTTGCTGGTGCACGGAGAGGGACCCACACATCTGTCGGATTTTCTTTGCGCATACGCTCGTGTACATGGTTTTCCTATTCTGCACTCGTTTGAGGAGTTGATTTTAGTCGCTGGAGAAAATGGGGCATCGTATAAGAGCGACTGTCCTATTTTTATTATGGCTTTTTGGTAAATCGCTTGCAGGGTTTCCTAATCAGATAAATATAGGTAAGTTTCATTTAAATCTATTCTAGTGTTTTTTTTATGTTTACATTAAGCAAAGTACGGATTGGTCTTTCTCACATACATTGATTAGGCAAATATTTGCATAATTAATTGACAAGTTCGTTGACAGTAAGGAAAGGTAAAATGTAATTGCATGCGCTCCGAAGGTGGGGGTAGGGTACAAAATGCAGCACAAGTTCCTCATAGACTATTGAACTATATTTTTATACATAGAACTTTCACTCTTTGTTCACCATTTAACTTAATTTAGAATACTAAACATAAAAAAGGAGCGGGTGCTATTAAGAACCGTTAGAAATAGAGAAACTCTGAAAAAGGTGAATGGGACCCTTTTCAGCATCGTAACATGCTGACTTTAACGGGGTTCTCTATGGAAGTATAGTTTAAAAGGCTTATGTGAGAAGCCTTTAGAGTGCTCTTGTTATAAATGGTTAAATAGCACCCTTTTTGAGCATACATGTTAGGTAATGCCGAGCCTGTTTCTTCATGTGTCAGAATGCGGGTGTGCAGATTATCCTCTGTGATAGTGTTAGGGTTAAATATGTAGTGAAGACTGGTAGCTGAATGGAGCAACAACTCATTGTGCTGCATTTCTTCACCATTAAAACCTTTTTTTTTTGTAGGTGGTCTATTTATGCGCTCCACAGTGCAGGAGCACAGTGCATTTCCGGTTTGCGGTCCAGTTGTACAATACCAATCAGAATGTGACGGAGAAGCCATTCCATCTCAATTACAATGTAGACAACCTCGAATCGTCGAACAGCTTCTCAGTCACACATGCATGTGAGTACAGCAATCTCACCTGATTATCATTTGTTTGTCAGTGCTGACACAAATGGCAAATATTGGTTTGTGCGTTGTCAAACTGTACATTTCCCTGTATAAGTCACCCACCATCGCATGTGGATGTACAATATGTAAATCAGAAACCCCTATATTTTCTTATATGTGTTGGTCGATAACAGATATTAAAGGCCACCCTATCCACTACACAAGTTTAGTTCACTTTTTTTAAACAGTAGTTATCTCACGTTACTCTATTTAGGCCTGTGGGAAGGTCAGGAGGTTAGATTCACGGTAGATTCCGATTTTTACATTCATCATTTGTTTTGGGACCTTTAGCTCCCCTACTGCCCAACTTTCCAATGAACTCTGCCAAGAGAGACACCTGCAGCTCATCCATTTTAATAAGCTGTAACTATTACAAGCACTACTAGAACTGCTAAAGGGCGAGTTTCTTATCTAAGCACAGCAGGACCACTCTACCCCAACCATGGTGCCACTCTGATCCATATGCATTTAGAAATGTAATTGCTGCAGAACGACCAGATCTTTGTGATAGCCTATATCAAATTGTATTTGTGAAGCCATTTTTTTCTACAAGCAATGTCACAGTGCGCTTTGCGTACGCCCCCATAGAACTGCAAGTGGGAAAAAGGATAAGTGAACGTTGGTGGGATATTTCTTGTGGCGACGACTGCAGCAGCGGTATGTCGTTCCGGTGATGAACAGCAGCAGGTGTGTGTCCCTCACTGCACCGGCAGCGCCGACCAGCGCAGTTTGTCGGGTTAATCAAGGTTAACGTAGCACCTCGGCGATCGGCTCATGGTCTCGCGGATAGGCTCATCTCGCTCGTTATTTCTCCCACCAGTCACATCCTTTGTTTCTATATTCCGCAAGGGGATAGGCACGAGGTGGGACTCCAATCTAAATGCTTCATGCATTGTCCTAATCGATATTCAGCCATTGCAAGAATTACTTGCTGTCCTCTAGATGAAAGTGTTGGTCGTCTGAGTGATGAAATGGTCAAATCTTGCTGACTTTCTTCTGGCAGTCATGGAGGAACCAGGGAGGGGGCGAAGGCCTGGGTTTGTTGTGCTAACATCCCACTCATGGAAGTTCCCCCCCCCCCCCCCCACAAACAGATTATTCTGCAATTGCAAATGGAAATTAGATCGTCAGATGGTCATGTCACATGATAAGGGAACGAGAGACAAGGACATGTGAATATTGCTTCATACCTTGGGGGCTTGTTTATGAAAATGCAAAAATCTTGTGTCTTGGGGTTCAGGTACAAATTTACATACTGTAAGTCTTTAAGTGTTGGTCTTTACAAGGCCTGTTTTTGCGTTCCTACTCATTCTTTAACGCATTATGTGAAAAGCCCTGCGAGTAATCATCAATGTGTAAAATCATTAATGTACACTATTGATTACAGTTACTCAATGCTCATTTCGCTGAGCAGTTATGTTTCACAGTTTCTGCGAAATCAGATATGTTGTCAATTTGTCAGTGCCCTTTGGAGTAAATATGGGATGTTGGAGAGCAATGGACAGACATTATTTCCTTTAACTTGAAACAAAATGTCTTCAGAGCTTGACATTTAAGTACGAAGTAAGCCTGTGAAATGTGTGGTTAAAACGTTTAGTTGGATCCGTCATGCACGTCAGCACTTCTGAATTACAGGCCCGAAAGATTGAAAGGTGTTTATGTTATGGAAGGTGTTTTATGACTATATAGCTATCCTAATTTGATTTCGAATAACAGTTAATGATGCCTTATAGTCTTTACTATTTCAACTTAATTGGGCTCTTTATTTTTTATTTTGAATCCATATAAACTGTGATATTCATTTGGTCTGTGCAGCATTGCTTTGTACTGTTTATCACATATCACTGGTCCGAAAGTGTGTTGAAAGATTGAGATTAATGTTCATTAATGTTAATGTTATTCCATAGATGATGCTCTGGTCCTCTGTTTTTAAGGTTACTTTCTTATTTTAATGATCTAATCCCCCACTTCTGAGACACATGCCTTACACAAAGCTCCGGCACAACAGATGGGATGTTAGGTCTGACGATGGAAGGTAGCAGATGTCTGTTACTCAACGTACATAAACAAAAGAGAACACAATTAAATTCAAAGGATTTGGGGTCATTATTGTAAAAGAAAATTATAATAAATTATAATGTAACGTGTGGAGTGAACCAGGAAGTGGGTCTTTCTTTAGAGGGCTCAACCACTGAATACCATGTTTTAGTCTGGCAATGATCCATAAACTGTACATATATGCTATAATGTACTCATTAGTTCTCTGCTAAGGCTGTAATGGGAGTGCAGTCAGGGGTTTTGAGCTGAATACCATATGATTCCACTGTCCTTTCCTAGTCGGGGCAGGATGTAATGATAGCCACAAATCCCTATTGACAATTGACTCTGTTATTGGCTGTGTGGATCGATAGGCTGAAGGCTACAGACCAGTCCTGGTGCAGCGTGCTACTGCCTCTGCTGTAGTACTACTGCCTCTGCTGTAGTTCTACTGCTCTGTGGTAGTACTACTGCCTCTGCTTTAGTTCTACTGCTCTGTGGTAGTACTACTGCCTCTGCTGTAGTTCTACTGCTCTGTGGTAGTACTACTGCCTCTGCTGTAGTTCTACTGCTCTGCTGTAGTTCTACTGCTCTGTGGTAGTACTACTGCCTCTGCTGTAGTTCTACTGCTCTGCTGTAGTTCTACTGCTCTGTGGTAGTACTACTGCCTCTGCTGCTGTAGTTCTACTGCTCTGTGGTAGTACTACTGCCTCTGCTGTAGTTCTACTGCTCTGTGGTAGTACTACTGCCTCTGCTGTAGTACTACTGCTCTGTGGTAGTACTACTGCCTCTGCTGTAGTCCTACTGCTCTGTGGTCTGGACAGATCAGCTCTCTGTCAACTCTGTCAAAATCTGCCGATATGTCGGCATGCTACTGTTTGGCGTTCGACTTTTCCATTATGAATGTACGGAACAAACACGCTGGTTCAGCAAATCAGCCAAAACGACATCTGTGACATGAGCGCCAAATATATGACGAACTGACCGTGTCCCTACAGCCCTCGACTCGAATAGCACGGTGCTCACGTGAACGAAAAACACCGCCAGTCTTCATGGTCTGAATTGAATCCCGTTGTGATGATGAGCACCTTGCCCCAGGGGTGTACTGATTGTGTTTGGGGATGCAGAGATGGAGAGGAGTGTGTCCATTAAGGCTGGAGGTCGGGTCACGGAGGGTGGGGGCAGCTGGACACACACAGCCCCCGGGTGGATGACTCCACAGCCGTAGTCGATATTGTTGTGGTCTGACTCATGAAGGGACGGAAGTTTCAATGTTGTTGTGAGGAGTGCAGGAGCCGTGGAAACACAGGGCCTTGGATACGTATCTCACCTATTCTGGCATTCTATGTTAGACCACAAATACCAGAGAAGAAGACACCACGTCATTTCTTATACATGCAGCTTTCAGTTCCGTTATTTGAATACTTTGTCAGGTAGGGAACTAGATCAAGGTAAACAAGAAGGAACATAAATGCTGTTTTCAGCTTGAAACTGTGTATTTCTAGAACTGCTGACTAAAGGAACAATCCCAGACTTTGTATGGAGTATTACGACACTTAAATTCCACATCATGCATTTTGTATTATTTAGAACTCACTTGCTCCCTGCTTACACATAAAATCCACATTGGTCTTCGTGAGCCACGATAGGAACCTCCATGTGTTTCATTTGATCATATTTCATTGAGTCAATTATTTATTTACTGTTCAATAAGGCTGCTAATCTCCCCGTGCCCTGCGTGTGACTCAGCTAGCACGCTGCTATCGTAAGCACGGCAATGCTTCAGTTGCCATGCTACCGTAGGCCTGCCCTGTGTGCTGCACTGTGGAGTCTCACTAAAGAAGGGGCCCACTGATTCCCTCGATGAACAACATCAGACTCGTGGCGACTGGCTAAAACAACATCAGCGATTTGATTAACAGTCAGCGGGAGGGTCGGACGCGGTGCAGAGCGAGATCTGCGCACAGTGTGGCGTCTTCTGAAATTAGCACACTGCTGCTAACTCGCCCCTGGGTCCAACTGCGGGGCCGCGCCAACGTATCGAGGGTACCCAACCGCTCGATCGGAATATTCCCTTCGATCCGGAAACGTTTAAGTAATTAAAGCGAAGGTTTCCTTGGGATTCTTTCGCGGCACCCATTGTTGTTAACCGGTTGGATATTCGCGCCGGTCGGTACCCTCCACCTTGGTGTGACGAGGGGGCAAGTGGAGCGCCCGCGGTGGGCCCTGGTTCCAGGGAGGTGGTTATGGGCCCGGCTCCAGAGAGAAAGTGGAGCCCCAGGGCTGTGCTTGAGCTCACCCATGAGTCAGCGGACCACCCACCTCCCCTGAACCCTCCCCCATCCCCTGGAAGCTTCCTAGAGACCCTTTCACCAGATAACGCCACCAGGATACGATGTGGTGCTTTATTCTAAAATCGCCAACCGCTGTCGTCAGGCATAACGCTTTTAGGGTTGTATACATGCCATTCTGGGCGAACACGCATCAATGTGTGGGGTTACTTTTGTCTTACATTTACATTTAGCAGACGCTCTTATCCAGAGCGACTTACAGTAAGTACAGGGACATTCCCCCCCCCGAGGCAAGCTACCTAAGGACACAACGTAATTTGCACTACCCGGGAATCGAACCAACAACCTTCTGATTAATAGCCCGACTCCCTAACCGCTCAGCCATCTGACCCCTCCTGAGTCTTGAAGGCGGATGTGTACGTGTGTCCGTGTCCTTCGTAGAGCGGGCCGGCGTGCAGACTATAACTGCTCGAGAGTGAATCGAAAACAGACTCAGCTCAATACATTCTGCTCGCCAGAGGGCAAATTCAACAAACTGCATATTTAATACCAATATCAAAAGACTTACACTCACAGTGAACCTGAGCTTGTAGGCTGCTGTCATTGATATATTTGTCAGTGCAAGTATCATGTTTAATGCTAGGGATTTCTGGCCTTGATGATTTCTTTTAGACCATCTAACCGGGAGCCGGGATGTGCTCTTGACCAAAGTCGATCACGTACCACGTCTCAGAGCTATTTTAGTTTCCTGTTTATCCTCTGCTGAGATCTCATTGCAGCTCTCGCTGTTTGCCCCAGAAACCCGGCTCTCTTGCCAGCCATCGCCCACTGCAGGATGGCGAGATACGGATCACACATCAAGGAAATCAGTATGGCTTTACCATACGCCCCAGGTGCTGCTTTGCGATTTTACCTGTGTGATTATTCTGATGAAAGCATGTCTTCAATCTAATGTTAGATATTCGACGAGCTTTATCAGAGCATATGCATCCCAGATAGGGGGATTTCAGTCTCAAATTGCTTTCTCCAAGAATCCATTTGCACGTGGGAACTCATGAATGTTGAAATATAGCGCGAGGGATACTGTCGTCAGTGTCGTCAAATTATATTACTTGGGGCTAATCCACAGTACGTGTCGCATGGCTCACCTGAAACTCATTTGCAGATTGGTGGCAGAGGGCTAACTGTATTTACAGAGATTTACACTGTATGTTAAGTGGCTTTAATCCTACAACCAGTCAGTCATTAAGGTTTATCATAGTATACCTAAATATTTGTTGCTACACTTTGATTAACCCATTAATCCTAGTGTTAGAGGAGTCAATAGTTATAGATGGACAAATCCTTTTTTTTTTTACAGCTTTTTTTTTTTTTTGACTGTTCTGGACCATGTAACAGTGACAATGTTAGGTCCTTGACCTAGTTGGAGAGGCAGAATATACGACAATTCCCTGCAGGCTGCAAAGTGGCCAGCTGTTTGTAATGTGACAGTTTGCCTCAATATTCTTTGTACATTTCAAAGTTCTAAGTGCACCCCCTGGATTCAGGAGTACTTGGACAGACCGAAAAACGTCACGCAAAAGCATGTTAGGCAAAAAATATCAAAAACATCTGATTTCCGGCCACTGCGACCAGAGCCTTGTCAGATTCAATGTCTTGCCCCAGGTTGACATGCGTTCATCCCCAGTTTTAGCATTGGTTTATCATCGGGTAGGCATGACAAAAGCACAAGAGCTTCGAAAATGCAGAGAAATCCGTTCTGACTGAAATCCTCTTGAGACACGTCTCTCTAGGACCATTGTGTCTGACCGAGAAGTGTACAGTGGCCAACAGATATAACGTGTCATCTTTCCTGTGTCTAGCCATTATCGAGCTTGCTCTCATGTGGTTTTCAGTCTTCCCATGAGTCAAATTGGTCTCTGACAATTATTCGTGCCTTTTTTGTTTCCAGAAACAAACGGCATGTTCTGGAATAAACCTTCACCCTGATTGGCGCTTTCAGACGATACACAAATGAGCTTTTAAAATACATTCAGGCCTTATATCGGACACAAAATCCTCACCGTGACCTCTTCTTGACCTCAGAGCAAGTGTTGGAAAAGAAATTTCGATGCAAACTAGTGTTTCAGTTTGCCCATCCACATCAACAGACATCACGGCTTATATCTTGATATTTATTTTTGGGGGAATAATATAGTTTATAAAGATATGGGTAACCTGTGTTTCAAGTTTCCAGTATCACCCTGACCTAAAGGACTCGTCTCCCTGAGTACAGTCAGTACCAAAATGAACAACTTCCCATGCTGAAGGCCTGTCCAGCAGTGTTCTTGACCCCTTAGTGTTCTGTCTCTAGGTCCTGGTGCTTTTGAAATGGCTGCGGTTTGCTGGGTGATCCTCAGGGCGGGTCGCTGAATGTGCAGTGCCGCTTTCATCCCGCGCGTCAGAAATGTGCATGCGCGTCGGCGTGGCAACCGAGCGACAGTGATGACTACTGACAGGCCACAATGGCTCTGACGCAGAAATGTAACAGTCTTACACAACGTATTCAGCCGTGGCCCCATGCCCCGAGTCCTGGCCCTGCGCGATGTGCTCCTTCAAGAGAACGGACCTCTCTCCTCCTACTGTGATCCACTAAACGTTACTCGAGATTATTCAAGGGCAACGAGCTATGAGCCACATGTGGAAGGAAGGCAAACAAGCCAAACACACCTTTGGGCTTCTGAATAATTGAAGAGAGCTGCTTATCTAGGTTTTCAAGGACTAACATGCACCTTGTGTTTAATTCCACCTGGCACTCGTTGTGCATTTACAGACGCAGTTACTGGATAGACACAGAGAAACAGATGGTCGCTGTGCTGAACGCTCTCGAGATAAACTCTCAAACAGAACAATGGTCTAGTATGCGTGGCAAACTGGAATATTTTACTGACACACACTAATTGCAATCCACAGATATGTTTAGAAATCTACACATGGAGATACGGATCTATTCTGTATGCCTTCGCTTAAGCTCTTTTGCAGTATCAAATTGTGTTTACAAAGCATTACATAGCATGGGTTGGAATGGACGCAGTTCAAGATACAGGAATTGTTGTTATGTTATAGAAAAAAAACATCATCCTGTTAGGGTGGTTAGCAGCATTGCAGTGAGCATTTAATGCTTTGTTTCATAGTCAAACTACCAGCTGCTCTCTGGAGTAAATGAATTTCCCCGTTGCTTTATGATATTTCAAACATCTGAATCTCATTTCATACATCAGGAACATATTCGTCCTACTTCCTTATTGAATAATTTCCTACACATCTTACACAGCCTTCACCCCGAAATATATCAAACACCTCGTGTATTCAGTACGAACGGGATTCGCTGGGTCGTCATTGTCAATATCGCTTTTGGTCTTCATCTAGAAGGGCTACAGAGTTTGTCGCATTTCAAAGTGAGCTGCCTTTTAAGAACATGGCATCTGTATTGAGCATGTTCACTCCGCCCCCCTGCACTTGTGAAATTGTCTGCGGCCGTTGTTCCGGAAATATGCAAAGCATGTGTGGGCGGTCGTGTTTTTTGCTCCAGCACAGTGGAAATATTAAAGTATAATTCTGTACAGGGCCACAATGGCTGCAAGGCTTGTCTGTTGCTCACTTAGGCTGTTTCCCACCGAATCGTGTTGTTTTTGTTGTGGGCTGTGTACAACAGTAGGGCTTGGATTAGGACTAATCACTTCGGAACAATTCTCGACATCCTGTCTCTGCAGCCTGTTAGAGTTTGCGTCCAAGAGAGTCCAAGATTCTGCCAGAATTCGAGATGAATGCACTACAGAGGAATATGACGTTGTCAAGCAGGCCCCACGCACGACCGTGTGGTAGGGGACCCACACAGACGGGTCCCCAAATGGCGCTCACGTCATCTGCAGAGAGATCGAATCAAACGTTGTCTTCCTGGGTGAAGGCCTTCGACAGACAGTTGGACATTATTTGTATTCCAGTTTGATGGCTCCCTCGTTGGGTTTGCGCCAGGCTTGCGTGCCAAAGGCACCGACGGTGTTTGTTTACGTCTTATTTGGTTTGCATTCCGATCGTTTTGTGTCTCTTTTTTGTTTACAGTCTCGTCATCAACTTGGGTCCCTTGTGGTTGTTATGATACGATGAAACTATCTGTGACAACTAATCTGCGGGTATAGTGACCAGAATGCGCAGCAAACGCATCGCAACGTCTCTACTTGCGGCCTGCGAGCACTGACGATTCTCGCCAACCGATGGACCTGGGGAATTGGACGGAAGTCTGTTTGTTTTTGCGTTTTTTTGTGGGTCGCCGTGAGGAACGTATGACAGTGCGGAACCGTGTTAGACGAGAGCGCTGAGAGACACCCGTCGACACCAAAACCAAGAGAGGCAGTGATGAGAAACTAGTTCATTATACAGTCGAACCAGTTCACTCTCTCTCTCTCCGTGGGAAGACACAGTATTATCTTGGGAAGGAGATTGAGTGCCTGACATCTTCAATCACAAGACTGGGGTTATTTTCC
Source organism: Thaleichthys pacificus (assembly GCA_023658055.1). Taxonomy (NCBI): domain Eukaryota; kingdom Metazoa; phylum Chordata; class Actinopteri; order Osmeriformes; family Osmeridae; genus Thaleichthys; species Thaleichthys pacificus. The sequence goes on from CM042877.1 coordinate 4,210,003, forward strand.
CGGCGCTGTAAGATAACTGTGTCCCAACATGAATATGGAATATGAAACCCTACAATCTTCATGCAGGTCACGGATCCTGACTGGAGTGGAGTAGATGTCCCTGTTGGAGTAAAGTTACAACCACTTAGACTCACTTTCTGGCAATGCATCTGAAGCTCTCGATGGCATTTCAAATTGCTTATGTTTTACTTAAAACATAGTTGACCTTATCTTGTCACAGATGCTGTATTTTATAAATAGCAGACCAAACGATGGGTGAATGCAAAGAAAGCACCGGGATTGATCAAAAGTCAAAGTAAGTTCTGCATTTGAACAGATGCGTTGTGTTGTAGGTGCGATCTACAGGCAAGTATTAAGCGTGCGTGAGCTTGTCTCGTAGTAGGCCACAGATGAATCCCTTTGAAACAGTAAAATGCACAATAGGTTGTGGTTCTGCTGTCTGACAAACCTCGTACCTCAGCTCCAAGTCACAGTCCAAGTTCGAAAGACTGTCGTCTTTGAAAAGAAGCAATTAAGTCTTGCAACATTTGACATGAAGGTTAAGATTAACTACCATCTTTCTACGTGGCAATTCTGGGTCGTCTCTCCTCTCCAGTGATTTGTAAGGTAATCCTGTGTGTGTGGGAGTGAATGAGCAGGTGCTTGTTGCTCTTTGCTCGACCTTTCTCCTGTCTAAGCATGTGGTCCTTGGACAGGTACAGTCTCCATGCCCCTCACCCCATCCCCCCTCACCCCATCCCCACCTCCCCCCAACCCCCCTCACCCCATCCCCCCTCACCCCATCCCCACCTCCCCCCAACCCCCCTCACCCCATCCCCCCTCACCCCATCCCCACCTCCCCCCAACCCCCCTCACCCCATCCCCCCTCACCCCATCCCCACCTCCCCCCAACCCCCCTCACCCCATCCCCCCTCACCCCATCCCCACCTCCCCCCAGCCCAGGATATCATGGCCTGGCCCTGGCTCTCATCCAGCATGTCTCCCCGAAGGCCCTATAGGAAGCATCTCTCCTGGAAGTCTCCCACAGCCGTCTACACGCCGCCCTGCCACACTGAGGGGACTAAGGCAAAGATTAGAGTAACCTCACCCCGGCAAAGCCATCCATCATCATCCCATACGGCGGTGTCGTTGATGTCCCCATAGTGGATAATCCAACATCTTCATTCCCCAGGTACGGCAGGGTCACGTGCGGCTTCATCCTTGACTCAGTGACTTGTGCGTAAGAAGAAGAAGAGCCAACGGCTGCCTGTAGGGGAGGTGCTCTGAAGTGCAAATCCCCAGGTTTTTTTTCTGGAAAACATTCCAGCGTGCTATGGCCGCCGGGACCACTGCAACCGCCCATTAAGTTTAATGAGTTGTCAGGAAGGGGAGCGGGAGAGAGAGAGAGGGAGAGAGAGAGAGATATGAAGGGAGGGGTAGAGAGAGAGAGAGAGAGATGAAGGGAGGGGGAGAGAGAAAGGCATAGAGAATAAGGGAAAGAGACAGAGAGAAAGAGGCAGAGAGATGGACGGATGGATGGGTGGAAAGAGAGAGATGATACAGAGAGAGGGAAAGAGAGAGAAGGGGGAAAGAGAGAGAGATATGGATGGATAGAGAGAGATGGATAGGGAGAGAGGAAAATAGAGAGAAGGGGGAAAGAGAGAGAGATATGGATGGATAGAGAGAGATGGATAGGGAGAGAGGAAAAGAGAGAGAAGGGGGAAAGAGAGAGAGAGAGATGGATGGATAGACAGCGGTGGCCAGAGAGAGAGGAAAAGAGAGAGAAGGGGAGAGAGAGAGAGAGAGAGAGAGAGAGAGAGAGAGAGAGAGGGAAAGAGAGGGGGGGGGATAGGGTTGGATAGGGAAGAAAAGCCAGTGGTACCGACGTCAGCAAGAATAAAAGACAGACAGCCTCGTCAGTCTGGGAAGGTGATAATTAGCCGAGGGCGGAAAGAAAAGCAGCGAATACTTAGAGAAAGTAAAGAGGGATGAAATGGAAAATGGAAGGGATTTTTCATTTTTAGCGGGGGAATATTAATCATGCTGTTAAACCCTGGGTTATTGTACAGAGTAGAGGTGCTCTGAACCGGAAGCCAGAGAAAGGGCTGGGGGGCTTGTAATCCTGCCTCAAATCAAGTACATGATGTGTATACCCTTTGCAGCCTTGATCAGAGGAATGTTTTGCAACAGTGCTGGCCACCCGAAAGGCCGAGATGGATGATTGCATTAATAATGCAGGAGAACTGGGTCTTGGATTTAACCTTCACCTGCAATGCAACCATCCCTTAGCTTCAGTCTGTACACCAAATATGTACATTATGTAGACATGAAGCTTTAGCGATCCTTAAAAAAAGGGTCTTTCCCCTGTCAACTAGAAAGCGGGTCCCTGGGTGGGTATGTAATTCATACATGTCCCAGGTTCTTCCTCAATCCAGAAGTGTGCGGAAGGCTATGAAAGATCCCATTATGTCACCCGAGACAAAAGCGCCAAGGAGGAATCGAGAGACGTTCGAGTGATGAAGAGGTGGTTATTGACAGTTTGCGTTAGCGGTCGACGGCGGCTGTCCTCCTGTTGTCATGCAAGGCCACGCTCACGGAGACCGGCCGTGACGTACGCCGACTCGAGCGGCGCACGGGAATCTGCTCTGACATTTTCTCCATACGCTCGTCTCTTAAGCCCCCCCTCGGCGGTAGAGGAGAGATAAAGCCATTATAAAAAAACAAAAAAAAAGGCCCTTCAAGTTCGGGGTAGTGGGGAGGGGGAGGAGGGGGGGGGGGGGTTGCATTTGAAAGGATACGACATGAATGCGAAACAACACGGCTAATGGCGATTCTCGCCACGTACTGCAGCTCGACACTGTTCTGCTGTTGCTGGTTCGTCTGAGAAGATGTGGGACGATATACCTTCACTCGGGCACCTGCCTCACCGTGCTCATTATCCGTATTGCCTCCGCCCCCCCCCCCCCCCACACACACACACTTACACCCTCACACATTCCATCCCCCCGACACACCGATTCATCTGACGTGTGCAAAGAGCAAAGTGGAAGGTCGTGAACGAATGGATGGACCGAGAGATGATAGGATGATAGATGGATGGATGGATGGCTGAATTGAGGCGTGATGGATTGGGGGGGGGGGGGGGCGGAGAGAGAAATGAAGTGAAGATGTTCAAACGAGTGGCTTGATGGAAGAGTGGAGTCTTAAGCCAGCGTTGTACAGCGTGCGGCATTGAACTCTGAAATAATACATGAAAGATCATGGGACCATGAAATTATTCAGGTGTGTCACCAGACTTTGAAATTGCGTTGTTGAGTTGTACCTGTCCCCTTCAAATGCAAATCCTCCTTCAGTTGTGCACAGGCCCCACCACACACAGGTCTCTCCAGAAAGAACTACACACAGTCGACACACAGTAATTATTCTAAGAGCTATCAAACGCAGGACACGGCTTTTCTTCGGTACCCGTCAACATCCCGTGTTGAACACAGACACGTTCGGAGAGCCGTTTCCTCGTCGAAACGTTGGAGGTAGTCAGGTGAGGAGGCCAATGAGAGCTGCACGGAGGGGACAGATGGTTCGGGACATGAGGATTTGCAGTACAACAGCCTCCCCCTCCACCCTCACCCCACATCCCCCCCCCCACCCCCCCACTCACAAGCGACATTTACAGTGGCGGGTTTGGACCGTAAAAAAAACAAAAAAAAAACAAACACAAAAAACCCTGTCGTCACGTACTGTACAGCAGTCTTTGTTCTCTTGTTAGGTGCGAGTTCGATTAAATCTTTACTCCTTGTTACGCCGAGCACCCGATGTATTGTACACAGTGTTTACGGCCGAAGCTAATTTCCGTCCCTTCGCAGATGGCGGCTGATAAGAGTGTGTTATAAATCTATTTTATACCGCAGCACGGCCGGGGCCTCACATTTGCATCCTGGTGTTCGGGGTATTTGTCCATTAGGACTGCTGGCCAGTGCACTGATTTCTCTCATTAGTTCCTGTTGATTAACCAAGCACATATATTTAGTCCAAGGAGAAGTGAAGGGCAGAGTAGATGAGGCCAGGGAGCACACACACACACACACACACACCACTATCTATTCAAATACCCCTCATTTCACTATTAAGATTAATGCGATCATGAAGTCTATGGTATTTCCTCTTTGCAGTCTCACAGTCATTTTTCTCCAGTGATTAAGAATAGTCTTATGATTAGCGGGATTTTTGCCAATTCATCTTGATTTTGACGGAATTGATTAACGGAATAACAATTGTCCTTACGGACTGAATAACAATATCGAGTGCCACGTCCAATATTTCCTTGTCTGGGAGCGGGTAGAGATTTGACCCCCCCCGGGTCGACCGTGTGTTTGCTTGCCTCGTGTTTTTTTCCCCCCCGACCCTGACCCCTGACCCCGCTGTCTGTTTGTGTTTCCAGTCTGCTCCCAGTTCTCCAGAGGGGTGTACGCCATATTCGGCTTCTACGACAGGAAGTCCATGAACACGCTGACCTCGTTCTGCGGCGCGCTGCACACCTCCTTCATCACGCCCAGCTTCCCCACGGACGCCGACGTGCAGTTTGTCATCCAGATGAGGCCTGCTCTCCGGGGAGCCGTCCTCAGTCTCCTGGACCACTACAAGTGGGAGAAGTTCGTCTACCTCTACGACACGGAGAGAGGTAACCGTGTTCCCGCCGTTCGAGTTCGACTCCCTCTCCGCTATCTCTCACACACGCACGCACACACACACACACACACACACACACACACACACACACACACGTACAGACCATCGATGTACACACACAGTCACGCACACACACACACACACACACAGACCCATCGATGTACACACACAGTCACACACACACACACAGACCCATCGATGTACACACACAGTCACACACACACACACACACACACACACACTACAGACCCATCGATGTACACACACAGTCACGCACACACACACACACACACAGACACACGTACAGACCCATCGATGTACACACACAGTCACACACACACACACAGTGTGGCTCCGTTCAGCCCATCACGCTATAATGTCTTTGTGGTTCCAGAACCTGCTATAGGAAGAGCTTCCGATGTGGGAAGAGTCAAAGGGGGCGGCGCTCTCTCAACCAAGTCCCCTCATGTTAAACCATGAAGTATTTCATTACGCCTCTCAATATGGAAATCCCCTGATCTCCAGTCCTCACTCTAAATGGTCTAATACCTCTAAATCTGTGCCTGTAATGACTCCCGAGTGCTTTTCTCTGGGGGCTGAATGCCTGCTTCCGGAGGCAGGCAGTCAGTCAGTCAGTCAGTCAGTCCCAGGCTCTGACTGGGTGAGCCGAGCGCAGGTGCTGTTTCCGTGGGGACTGGAGTCCCGCTCGCAGGGGCTAGGCCTTCCCAGTGCTTTAATCCTCACCGCTTCCTGAATATCATTTAGTTCTAATTGGATTATAGAAAGACGGAGGAGAGAGCACTGTGGGACTTTACCGTGTGTCGTCGTCGTCCCCCCTCCCCCCCTCACCATAGCTGAGCCTCAGGCAGGCAAAGGTCTCCCCCACCTCTCCCCCACCTCTCCCCCCCTGCCCCTGCCCCCCCCCCCCGCCCTCCCCCCATGTCCTCCGAAGGTCAACATCTGGAGAGGCCGCCTTAAGACGAAGTACGAATGACATAACAATCTGTTAGAGAGGAAGGAGAGAAGCAGACATATATTGTAGAGGAACATGTGATGGGCGGTGGGTGACAGTCCTGTTCGCATGCCGCTGGTTTCGGAAAGTCAGCAGAGGGGTCCGAGTGAAGCTGCGGTTTTACAGTTGTGCTTGGAATACGACTATTCCACCGCTGTTAATACTATTGTAAATCTCAGTTATAGTCCTTCTTGGGACATCCTAGTTTGAGGGTTTTAGTAGGCCTGGGAAGCCTCCCAAACCCAATTGGTTGAGTTTTCCCGTAATCCCTTTTAACAGTTCAACATGTGTTCAACATGTCTGTTACAGAAACTCGGATTGGGTCTCTAGACAACTTGGCCATTACAGGTGACCATAAATCGTTACTGTTTTTCGAATATTTATTTCGTTTTGCGTTCACGCGGGTTCAAGCCTATATGGAGATATTCCTGAGTGTTTCGACGGTTTGTTCCAATTGCTACTGATATTCTGTCAGTATGGCTATTTGTGATCTAGTCTCTGTGCTTGTTCTAGTTGGTTCACTAAAACCATGGTGCCTGGGCTCACCGAGATGTGGCCGAGCCTGCTCACTTTAACCAATTTCCTCACGGAATTGGAAGACACTAGTCGCAAAACGGGCCCCTTCGCTTCTAATCTCCTCCTCCACCCAGCTCTGTGATCTTCCCTTCCGTGTTCCCTGCGTTTCCAATTCCTCCCCGAGCCGGGTTAGGAAAGTGGCGATCGCTCTCAGGCTGAAGCAGGGGGTCGGACGCGTTGACACAGACCCTCTGTCTGTGTGTGGTCGACTGTGGGAGGCTGATAATTGGTTGGCTGGTGTGCGGCGGAGGGAAAGGTGATTACCGGGTTTATTGTCTCTCCTGGGCACAATCACCCTTTCTCCTTGTGCTTCCTGATTCGTCCCTTACAGCTCGACTTGACTTATGAGTCCTCCCGTCCACCTGCTGTGTCTGGGTCGGGCAGCCACCATCTGTAACCGACCGCCCGTCGCTGCGGCATGACACGTAGTAAAGACTAAAACCCCTCCAAACCTCCGGCCGGCCGACTGATGATAGCACAGGTCCATCGACTGGCAGCGGTATCCGAATCATCGTTGTGGATCGCTTGCTTTTTTGGGTTTGTTTGTTGTCGAGCTCAGCTCCTCCTTTGCTTGCGACTGGGCTGCGTCGGCAGTATTTTAGGATTGCGCCCCCCCCCCGCTGAGGGGTGTGTGTGTTCCACGCTGCGTGTGTTTGCTCAGAGAACCCCAGAATCCCTCACTGTCCCCTCGCATGGATTTCTCTAAGATGCCCAAAGGCTCACGCGGTGACCAAGGCGCCGTTCATCCTAATGGCTTTGAGGAAAGAACTCTGATATTGACTCTTCAGCTGGACGAGGGGTCCAATTGAAAGTGGCGGCGGGGGGGGGGGGCGACGAGCGCTCGTCCGAGTGTCATGACGGTGTCCTGAAACCGAACGACGTTTCGACGGCACACACCGATCATTTGCAACCAATGACTGTCTCTAAGCAAGCCAGAACGGATGTCACCCCATGATAAAAACAGACAAAAAAAACAACTCCTCCCTTCGCCGGCTTTGTGGCGAAACTCTCGGGCACGAGAAAGAAGCCTCTAGAACGTAATTGAACCCCATCTGCTCGGTGGACCACGTAAGGAGGTGCACCGGTGTCAAGGTGCAATCATAGTCCCCCTCCTGGGTCATCAGAAGGATTTTTCGAAAGAAAGTAAACATTTAAGGTCCCGGCTCCTCTTCGCCGCGCGCCTGGCCTCCAATCTCCAATGTGATTTGCCCCCCCGATCAGTAGGCGCCTTCGACACGGGGACTCGCTTTGGCCACGCTCCGCATCGATCCCATCTTCTCTGTCGTGCTGGGAGACAAACAGACAGAGGCCTGGAGACACACACCGAGTCCTTTTTTTTTGTTGGTGCGTCTGAATGACAGCGAATGAAGTATTCATGCGGTCCTTGAACGCATCTCAGCATTCTGTAGCACAGCTGCTGTTTACCGTCCATGAAAAGAGTTGTGTACCTCTTAGTGTGAGTCTTGAAGGGCACCTCAAGTCCTTTTGGAAGAAAGGTGTGTGTTTGTGTGGAAGTGCACGTGTGAGTCGAATACGTAGCCAGTGTCGAATTTGCCGGTGTTTAATACCTGAACTGATGCTGAAATCTATCAATTTCTCAGCATACCTGTCCACAATAATACACAATAATTTCCTTTATGGCATTTTTACACAGTTACACAGACACAACCAAAGTTGCAGTATTCATTAGTCTAATTTATGAAATGAAAACACTACAATCTTGCTACCTAAATGAAATCCCCGGTCTTAGTACCATACGCCCCCCCCCCCCCTCCCCGCCTTACTCCCACCAGGGTAGAAATTGAGGTGAAGGAGGGAAGGAGGGAGGGAAGGAGGAAGGAGGGAGGGGAAGGAGAGAGGGAGGATTAGCATTTGTATGGAGTGAGAGTCACAGCGCTCTCCCGCTGGAAGCCTGCTTGGTTTCCTCCCCGTGAGGAAGCGTCTGATTAATTGCACGGGCGCTAAATGGCTGCGCTCGGCAGCCAGGCACACGGGCTCGTTAAGGCTGCGTGGGCGGCAGGGACGCCGTGGCACAAAGCACGGCTCGCCCCCCCCCCCACCCCCCCCCCCTCCGCGCGCCCCGTGCTGCACCCTCACTTTCAAGGCTTCGCCTCCACCGCTTTAACCAATCAATGAGCACTCCCTGCCTGCTGTGGCTGAACACTGGCTTATCTCGTCCTGGCCGTAGCTGGGCTGTTGTGGCCCGGGCGTCGCCCCCCCTCCTTGGTTAGGTGCGCTTGGGGACGGCGTGTCTTAATTGCTCCCGGCGTTCTACCAGACAGGTGCCCCGTTCTTTCCTGTTTTTCCATCCTTCCCCCTCTCCCACCATCCAATCCTTTCTCCCTCTCTCTCCCTCCCTCTCTCTCCTCCCTCTCTCCCTCTCTCTCTATCTTTGTTCCCCCTCCCCCATGTGTCTCCCGCCTCTCTCTATGTGTCTTTCTTTCGGCCTCTCTCTGTTTCCGTCTCTCTCTCTTTTATCTCTCTTCCTGTCTTTCCCTTTGTTTCCGTCTCTCTCTCCTCTCTCTCTCTCTCTCTCTCTCTCCTCTACTCTCTCTCTCTCTCTCTCTCTGTCTCTCTCTCTCTCTCTCTCTCTGTCTCTCTCTCTCTCTCTCTGTGTCTCTCTCTCTCTCTTTATCAATCCCAGGATCTCGCGGATAACATCGCGTTTCGGTCCGGTCTGATCTTTGTCTCCCCGAGCAGTCCTGCGACACACATCCTCACCTTCTCCGCCCCCGTGTGTCCAGCAGCTGGCAGAGATCAAACGCACACGCCGCGCAGATACAGCCGACAAGGCGTCGTATGGGCTGCGGCTCACTGTGAACGCGTTTGCGGGGGGGGGGGGTAGTCCCTGAACACCTGACAGTGAGGGGGTAAAGGCAGGCGGGGTGTTTGGGAAGGTGATCCCTGTTGGGATGTGGGTTCGGACGAGCCTCCTGTGGACTGTGTGCACAGTGCGCCGTGGCCTGACCTCATGGGTGGGGGGGGGTGGGGTGGGGGGTGGGGGGGGGGGGGGGGGAAAGAAAAAGCGCTGACTCATCGAGGACTCTGCCTTCCCAGCAGATGGAGAGTCTTGCAGCTGGGGCCCGAGTGCCCCCGGCTCTCTCTCTCTCTCTCTCTTCTCTTCTCACACATCTCTCTCTCTCTCTCTCTCTTCTTCACTCTCTCTCTCTCCCTGCCTGAACCCCCCCCCCACTCCTCCCCCCATGCTTTTGGAAGGGCCGACTGTCACTCTCCCGCCAGAGGCCCGTCACCGCGGACCAAAACATCCGAGCGTGCCCAATCGGTGTTGTGTGAAGACGTGTGGGGGGTGGCGCTCGAGTCGTCAAACACGACTCTGCCGTGTCGGCTCTCCCGCCCACAGCGCCGGGCCGAGCCCGATGCTGCGGGCGGCAGCCAGCATCCATCCATTCCATCCGTCTGCCCCGTGGTCTCCATTGACTTGTTCGCCATCGGAACGAAACGCGGGCGCCGAGTCATCGAAGTGAGCGTCGGAGGCCGCAGGGGAGCGAGCCCGTGGCGGTATCCGTGGGGGACGTCTCGTCGAGGGACGAAGGGCGGAACCGTCGCCATCACGACGCATGAGAGGGAATCAGGAATATTCAGTCGAGTCAAACCAATGTCGGGCGGTTCGAAATCAGCCATCTGAAATACTACGTGTGAATAGAATTGACTATCTGGTGCCCCGGTGCCCTGCGTTTTTTTACGGCTGTTTATTGTGACAGCATCTCCAGTATGTCTATCTTTGCCTAGTAAATCCTGATCCGCCCTCCATCATCGCTGAAGCCAGCATGCGACTCACCTACCTGTAAACAGCCAGCCAATATTCCAGCAAAAGCCACCTCCTAATACTTCTTTCAATGCAGCCACCAGTGCCTCAAATCTCAGGGCTTTCCACAGCACTCGGTTTAAGCTGCTAATATTTCAGCACCTTGGACAGTACCCCGCTCCCCCTCCCCCACACACACACCCCTCCCCAGCACTGCTTCAATGCAGAGGCCAGTATTTCAGCACCCTGGACAGGTCTCCTCTTTCCCTCTCTCCCCAGCTGATATCGCCGCTGCCGAAGACAAACGGGAAGCGCAGCACACAGATAAAACCCTGTTTCAGAGAGAGAATCCAAGTCAGATCTTTAGAGGATTACATCGTGTCCATTTGGTTTCGCCCGTGTCATTCGAACAAGACCGTGTTTCCCTACCAGAAGATCATGCTTGCTTTTTTATTTTGTTATTCATCTCCCTCTGGGCTGCACGGTACATGATAAACAGACATTAGGGAAGAAATGTACACACATTCATTCTAAACAGAGAAAGAGAGAGAGAGAGAGAGAGAGAGAGAGAGAGAGAGAGGGGGCAGGGAGAGAGAGAGAGACAGAGAGAGAGAGAGAGGGAGGGAGAGAGAGAGAGAGAGAGAGAGAGAGAGAGGGGGAGGGAGAGAGAGAGAGACAGAGGAGAGGAGAGAGAGAGAGAGAGAGAGAGAGAGAGAGAGAGGAGAGAGAGAGAGGAGAGAGGGAGGGAGAGGAGAGAGAGGAGAGAGAGAGAGAGGGAGAGAGAGGGGGAGGGAGAGAGAGAGAGAGAGACAGAGAGAGAGAGGAGAGAGGAGAGAGAGAGAGAGAGAGAGGGGGAGGGAGAGAGAGAGAGAGAGGAGAGAGAGAGGAGAGACGGGAGGGAGAGACAGAGAGAGAGAGAGAGAGAGAGAGAGGGAGAGAGAGAGAGAGAGAGAGGGGGAGGGAAGGAGAGAGAGAGAGAGAGGGAGAGAGAGAGAGAGAGCAGTCGAGGAGCTGGAGGCTTGCGATGGTCCAGATGAAGGCTGTTCTCTCCTCCATAGCTGAGTGCACTAGTCTCCCTCCACGGCTCGCGGAGAAATAGCAGGAACTTCAATAGAATAAGAAGCAGCGTGGAGGCGTAGCCTGGGGAACCGAACGGAGGAGTCAGCAAAGCCTTTGTGCCGCTCGCGTCGACGGAGAAAAAAAACCCCGAGAACGGTGCGCAGGGCCAAGTACCGCCAGGCAGGCGGGTAGCTCACCAAATCCTTATTTACATTATGAATTCCGAACAGCAAATTCTGCCTCTCCTACTGAGGAATACACTGTCACATCTAATCTGCTCTGACCCCCACCCCCCCCACCCCCCTCCTCCTCCTCCCCCCCTCCCCCCCTCTCCTCCTCCTCCTCCTCCATGCCCCCCCACCCCCTCCTCTCCCGTCCGCCTCCCCCCCTCTCCTCCTCCATGCCCCCCCACCCCCTCCTCTCCCGTCCAGCCTCCCCCCTCTCCTCCTCCTCCTCCATGCCCCCCCACCCCCCTCCTCCTCCTCTCCCGTCCGCCTCCCCCCCTCTCCTCCTCCTCCTCCTCCATGCCCCCCCCCACCCCCCTCCTCTCCTGTCCGCCTCCCCCCTCTCCTCCTCCTCTCCTCCTCCTCCATGCCCCCCCACCCCCTCCTCTCCTCGGCTTCTACATGGCTGAATAACGAACTGGGTGACTAACCGAACCGTCCTTGTTTTATCATGATGTCCGGTGTGTTTAGACCCTCCGCACGCCTGTCTCTGAGATTTCTCGTCCGCCTTTTTTTTGATCTATTTTTAGGTCGCGGGCTTTCAGGATAATGCAGGTCCATTTGAACAGTGGTCTCTCTGCATTATGAAAGAGATTGACGCGCTGTGCAACGGCGTGGCTCTCCCCAGAGGGGGGTGGGGGTGGGGGAAAGGGGGCATTTTTGTTTGTTTCGAGGTGTTCTCTGTGCATCTGAGCAGAAAGAGCAACATTGCAGCTCGTGCAGCTTTGCTCTCCCAGCTCGGAGCCAGCCAACTCCATTTTGTTGAAATCTGGTTCAGGGAAGTGGAATGTTTCCACCGCTCTCTGGTGTTTTTTTTTCTTCTTTCTACCACCCCCCCACCCGTGGCTTAAAGCTTTGAGATTTTTTTTCCTCCCAAAGCTTTCTTCCAAAGTGTGTTCAGTGGCTTTGTTTGTTTGCCTTCACCTCAGTCGGTGTGCTAAACACCGGGCTTGCCATCGCAGCGAATAGCTCGGCTCGCCCGCGAGAGGGTTTAAAAGAGGTCACCTTCTCCTGGGAGGAAGGGGAGAGGGGCTTTGGGTGGGGGGGGCGTGGGGGGGTGGGTGCTGAGTCACTGTTGAGGCTGAACACATCATGCTCAGCATCCATGCCCTCGACCACCTGAGACTGACAGGCGGCTCCATCCACACCAGCCCGCTCCGCCCTCCCTCCCTCCCCTCCGACAGAGGCTCCACTCGGGCCCAGACGGGAGCTGGTGCCACCTCTCTTTGGAGTAACAGCACTATGTATGTGTTACGGTGTGCTGTCTCGTGGATTCTCCTCGCTCCTTCCTAATTTGTTCTCACTTGATATGTGGTGCTGCGCAACCCTTTTTGTGTACATACACATAAAACAGCCAAATAAAAAGACGAAACAAAATGTTCTGGATATTGCACTTTTGTCGTCTGCGCAAATACAGACGACAAATGATGAAATATTGAAGGCGATGTTCATGTATGAAATCCTGTCTGGCTAAGACTTGTTCACAGTACAGTACTTGGTCGAACATGCCCTTCACTGAGACTGTGAAGGATTTGTCAGACGAAATCAAAACAGAAAGGCGGAGAATTGCAGCGTCTATGTCTTCGTCTGCTCCAACAGATCCATTATGATAATAGGCATAGTAGACTAGCTGGGCTTGTAATTGTTCTTTAAAAGAAATGAGCGATTTTCCGGGCTGTGTGCATAATCATTTCAACCTTTCGCCCCTGACGCAGAGCTGGGGAATAGTGCTCATGTGAAGAAATGGAAATGAGACCAGTGTCGGAGAAGGAAGAAGGCTTTCCCATCCAGTCGAGATCATCATCCTTAATAAACACCATCAATGATCGATTTTTGAAGGTTTCGCCATTTACCCCATCCGGCCTTCAGAGATCTGATCCCCTGCACAAGGGCATTTCTGTGTTTTCTCTCTCAGTAATAAGACAGGAACTAGGTTTTTTGGGGGCTTACCACTCAATGGTAAGCATGCAGTATGGCAAGCTATCAGATAGATTATTCGTAATTGAAGTGTCAAAGTTTGTGTCAAGTGGCATGTCTGTGCATTGGAAATGATTTAGGCTTCAGCACTTGATGTGGTGACGATTTTAAGACTCTTCTGATCACAAGACTTAAGGCAACCTCGGATTTCTTGTGGGGAGCATTCCAACTCAAAATGCCATGTTGAAATATTGAGACTGGATTTTCACAATGTAACGTACATTGTATGAAATTCCCAAAGAAATAACGTCAAGAAATAAGAAAGGCTATGGTGTAAAAACCATCTACTTGCTTGCATGCCAGTGATACGCTTAGATTCGGAATATCCGGTGGTTTTTAAAGGTAGGAGGGCAGCGGTATTGTCCACGGTCTCAGTGCCCTGGTTGACCTCCCTGCCCGCTGGCTTCTGTGATTTGGGCCATCTGTTTACAAAGTCAACTAAAACCTTGAACCAGCCCTCGCTCTAACTCACTTTTTGCTGTTTGCCCAGAGACTGACAATGGCATTGAAATACGGTCTGTCTAGTAGCCTATGCATGGGAATCTAATACTCCAAACGTAAACCCTTTTGACACGTAACTATTCAAACGGACACATTAGACAATGACACGTTTACAATGAGCTTACAGGCAAAGAATATGGATGCTGAAAAGACCTTGAGGGATTCATCCTTTCCTTAATCCTCCCAAATCCTTTCATACGCAGCGAACATGTTTGAAATGTCAGGCAACACCCAGCTTTTTCTTTTCACCGCGAAGCCCCACACGGTCCGAGGAAATCGTATCTCGTTTTCCAGCACCTCCTTTTTTTAATTTCCTCTGTACTATCAGACCAAGACTGTGGTATGAATGCGATGTGTTGGGGTGGCGGTGGATGATACAAAACCGGCCTTGTCTCTGTGTGAAACTCCTTGGGGCTTTAACAGTGACAGGATCAGCCGCGGTCCTCCCAGCCCAGGGTCAGCTCTGGCTCTTATCTAACATCGCAGTGCCATTCACACATTCACACGCCGTCTTCCCACCAGTGCACGCTAGCCTCATCCCTAGTCCCTCCTCGTCTCTGAGCAGCAGACATGTGTATGTACGCCTCTGTGGACCGTGGAGGGGGTGATACGGCCGGGGGGGGGGGGGGGGGGGGGGTGATACGGCCGACCTGTCTGGGTTGGAGACCCACGGCTCATCTGACCGCTTGCCGCAGTCGACTTCCAAGCGAAGGTCACTTACGTGGAGGAGTGGAGAGTGGATAGCTGAGTCCATGCCTGTGCTCTGAATTCGTTATGGGCTTCTTGCTTGGCAGCACTACGGTTCACGAATCTACACAATAAGCCCCCCCTATAACCCACCCACGCCTCCCGACTTAAGTATTAATGAACACTTAACGCGTCTGCACCATTTGAAATTGATCGTAACGCACGTTTCACTTGGAACGTGACCTGACAGTTTAAGTCATAAGGCGGGATAATGCATGTCCCTCTTGGTGTGCCAACAGGTCTTATTAAAGTAAGATGCTCATAGTGTTAGCAGGTGCTCTGTGATGAAGCAAACGTGGGCTTGGTGTACCGTAGTATGGCCGTGTGGTGTATAGAAACTGGAGTTGTCGAAGCCGGGCAGAGCACACAGCGCACAGCAGGCGCTCACTGCACAGACCGCATCCGCATTAGCATAATCTACACTGACTGCTTCGGCATCAGTAATAATATTCGTCATTTTATTGAATCAGCGATTTTATCCCCGGCTGTAAGAGGGAGGGTGCTGTGGACGGCGCGTGCGACTGCCTCTGCCCATTTAGCCAAGGCGGCTATCGCGTGTTGGCCGGCTCACAGTTGTGGCGAGTTAGAATAAAGGGCCGCTCCGAAACCGTTTTCTCTGTCTATTACTCACGTGTAGCTACGCATTAAGAAACTGCCACCGTGCATTTCTGCAACCACCGAGACTCTTCTCTTGGATAATGGGAAAATGCTAATTTCTCATTTACTTTGTCCATCTACGCTATGCCTTTTTTTTTTCATACCGCCATTCAACTGACATTACTATTATACTATGTAGCATATCATAATTCACTGGGGTATATGAGTGTAATTGAATGGTATTCATATTTCGATAGGGCTAGCCTATTACTTATGAAGGGTATCCCGTATGTACACGGCCCTTTTACGCCACTGCATTGAATCCCCCTTTATATTTATAGCCTTTGACCTTGAGTTGACATAATGGACCAAGAATTGATCTGATGAAAGGAAACACGTCTCGCTTGTCACTGTGCCTTGGCACTTGCAGACGCCATTTGCTGCAAATTGGGTCTAGTTGTCAAACCTGGACCATTTCGGAGATACATCATGACCTACATGCTGAGGGGAAATATCATCGACACGATGTACTCCAAAATTTCGAATTTGAATAAATCCCATTAATTCAGTCATTATCAACTGTCACAGCGGAGACATTGGAAGCTGAAATAAAAAATCCCTTTCAATTAAAATGCCCTCCAAAGCTTCCCTGGGTTGGAGGGAATATTTTGGTGAAACAATTCATTGTGTCTCAGATCATAGAGCTGAGAATTGAATCACTTGTTATACCCTTGTGGCATTAAGCTACTTTTCCTGTTCTGTTTGTCATGCATGCATTCCTTCTTATTTCCACTATGAAATATGAGATGGTCAGGCCAAAGTAAAAGAATATCAAAGTGATTTGTTTCAAATATAGAGCTTTGCCCATCATTGGGTCATGGTATTGTACGATCAATGTAACTGTGTTTTTGTCACAAACTGCCATTCCACCCCATTCACTCTTGTACTCTGTCGCCCCTCCCCATCTCTCTCTTTCTCTCCCTCTCACTGTCTGTCTCTCCCTCACCCTACCTTTCTCCCCCTCTCCCCCCTTTTCTCTCTCTGTCTCTCCCCCCCCCCCTCTCTCTCTCCCTCTCTATCTCCCCTCCTCCCCCTCTCTCTCCCCCCCCCCCTCTCTCTCTCTCTCCCTCCCCCTCTCTCTCTCTCTCTCCCCCCCTCCCCCTCTCTCTCTCTCCTCCCCCTCTCTCTCCCCCTCCCCCTCCCCCCCCCACTCTCTCTCTCTCTCTCTCTCTCTCTGTCCTCTCTGCAGGATTCGCCATCCTGCAGGCCATCATGGAGTCTGCGGTGGCCAACAACTGGCAGGTGACGGCTCGCTCGGTGGGCAACATCGTGGACCCCCTGGAGTACCGGCGCATCATCGAGGAGATGGATCGCAGGCAGGAGAAGCGCTTCCTCATCGACTGCGAGGTGGGCCGGATCAACGCCATCCTGGAGCAGGTACTGCACCCCCGACGGCCAGGCGACTGGCTGACTGCGACGGCGGTTTCGATCCGGGGCTTGAGAATCCACGAGATCGCCAAGCTAGGCTGTGCTAGGTTGGCAACAGGAAGCGGGTGCAATCTCTCATCACTGGGGTTTGCGAGACTCACTGGTGCGCTGTGTGTAACGTCGCTGCGGGTCTTCGTACAGGGGCCTTGTGAATGGATCATCTTATGACGGTGATGGTGACGTAGATGGCGGTGATGATGACGGAGGATTGTTGTAGAAACGGAATGGATTTGAGAACTTTTTTTTTTTTTTCCGCCCACATAGTGCCATGTATTGCGTGCTTTTAAGGAAACCTTTTAGTTGGCTGGTTGGTTTCTCCAACCCCATTAGCCCCATGCAGACAAGCCGCAGTCGATGAACCAGCTGCCCCTCACTGCTTTGTACTCATTTCTTTTCCATTACCCTGTAACACACCTAACAAGGCTGTAAGTAGGGCCAGAACCTTACTCGGGGCGGCATAATTGCCTCAGACACGAGGCTCTTCTAAAAGAGGGCTGCGTTGCAACGCAACAGGAATTAATGAATGAAATGGTACATTTGATTAAAGTTGGTTGTTGTGTTTTTGTCTAGCCGGTTGAGGTCGGTCAGACGCTATGCTCGGTTTTCATGGAGGAATAAGAGCCATCGACAATTCCCTCTCTTCCCTGTTACCTAGGTGATCAGACCCTGAATTACCCATTAGGGGTGATTTAGATGTGTTTGTTTATGTCTGCTGTGCGGAATTTGAGAACGGGCCTCGCTTGAGTTAATGCTATTGTCACAAACTCAGTTCCATTTTTGTAGCTTTTTTTCGCTACACTCGAAATGATATTAAGCGTCGCTTGAACTTCAATTAATTTGAGATTTGATAGCCAACTTGTTGATGGTAAGAATATCCCAGCTTGCACATGTTTCTTTTTCATGGCTTCTTTATCAAGGTTTTCTGAGTTCAAATCTATTTGTCTGAGGTACTGTGCTAGTGGCAGTTCCTGACTATTAAAACGAATAGCCTATTTTCAGTGCGCGTGAGTGTGTGTAATGTGCGCGCGCGTGTGTGTGTTTGTGTGCAAGTAGGGCAAGTCGAGGTATTTTGGTGATACGCACGCATTACCAGTCAAAGGAGGACACTTTTGGTCTAGGGGACATAATTATGGAATCGGAAAACCAGTGGCTACGTGTTAGCATGTAGAGTATTAGCATGTAGAGTATTAGCATGTAGAGTATTAGCATGTAGAGTATTAGCATGTAGAGTATTAGCATGTATAGTATTAGCATGTAGAGTATTAGCATGTAGAGTATTAGCATGTAGAGTATTAGCATGTAGAGTATTAGCATGTAGAGTATTAGCATGTAGAGTGGGCATGTGCGCCGTACCATTGCGTCTCGCTCCCTAGACCAGGAAATGGCCTTGGACTTCCACAAAGAAAAAGTTGTGCTGGATCATAAATATTTTTAGTATCCTGTTGATCTAGTTTCCTCTTCCCCTGGGGTGACCGTATTTGGCTGCACCTAAAGCGGACACCATCGCTCCCAGTCTCCCTCTCTCCCGGTTGTTATTGGCAGGGTCAGGGCTCAGAGGTCCTCCACAAAGGATGGACGGTTCTCTCTTTCCAAGTCGTAGCCCCAGATTCGATGTCCTGTCAGTCTGGGCCCCCAGTTAGTCCCTGTGCTATGAGTCGATGTTCTATCAGTCTGGACTCTCTCAGTCTGTGTCCTGTCAGACCCTATTTCAGTACAGTAAGTGAGAGTGGTGCCACAGTATTGACTGTATCGACCGTCCTTTCCATATTTGATGTAAATGAAAGGGGGAAGGATCGTTCCAAAGCCATAATTGACTGCCTTCACACTGCCGTAGTGCCCATAGGGAAGGCAACAGCAACCTACTTATTCCGAATCATACAGTTCGGGCCGTGTGTTGGGATCTGGACTAAGAAATACTGACGAACATCGACGATCTCCATCGGACGGTTGTCACCGTCGATCAAAGAGTGGGTCTGTGGAGGTGCAGTTCGGCGTGCGCGGTGCGGCTTCAGAACACGACGAAGGCCTCGTGAATTCGTTCTCTTTCCGTGCTTCGGAATGAAAGCATCGCAATATATCCCCCCTACCCCCCCCCCCCCCCCCCATCATACACATCCCCAAGGCCGTCCAATTTGAGCACCCCGTTTCCCCCACGGCGTATAAATACTTCAACCTGACATTCAAAACACTGACATACACACAACACCCCAAACGTTTCTCTTTTCTAACGTCATTTCGGAGTCTCTCAGCCGCGAACATAAAACTGAAATGTTGCTCAGCCATCTTTATCTCTCCCCCCAACACCCCCACCCCACCCCCCCCCCCCTTGCTCCGAGTCCGCTGCTGTCTGGGCAAGGGCAGGAGCCGCGCTGAGCTGGGTGTTGCTGGGCTGAGCCGGCCTGTGATGCTGCAGAACCATTAGCCTAAGTATTCCTCGGGGGAATCTATTCTAATTAAGCGGGCAGGAGCGGCAGTTCTCTTGCAGCGCCGGGTCTACACCCAAGTGCTTTCCAGTGGATTTGGCTCCCCTTAAAAGCCGTCTCGCTGACTGAGGCCTCTCTTTGCGGCTGTCGTATTAGAGTCATTTGTCATCGGACTCCTTAGAATGGGAACTGGCATCCCTGGGTTGAGGATCCTCTGGTTTTCCCTATCCTCCCCAACATCTGTGTCTCTCCATTAGATGAAACGGGAATATATTCAGGCTGAAGGTATCATGGCTGCATACACTAAACTGTGCAAATACACCAAGCTGTGTCCAAAGCAATTGTGACATTTGCTATTTGTTATGCCATATACTGATATGTAGTGTCATGCGTAATACTGATGAATGGATGACTATGCACAGCAAACCCACAGTGCCTCTCCTCTCCTTTCCTCTCCTCTCTCTCCTTTGCTCTCCTCCTGTCCTCTCTCTCTCCTCTTCTGTCCTCTCCTCTCATCTCCTCTCTCTCTCCTCTGCTCTCCTCTTCTTTCCTCTTCTCTCCTCTCATCTCCTCTCTCCTTTGCCCTCCTCCTCTCCCCTCCTCTCTCTCCTCTTCTCTTTCCTCTTCTCTCCTCCTGTCCTCTCTCTCCTCTGCTCTCCTCCGCTCCTCTCTCCTCCTCCTCCCCCCTCCTCTCTCTCCTC
Organism: Thaleichthys pacificus; assembly: GCA_023658055.1. Taxonomy (NCBI): domain Eukaryota; kingdom Metazoa; phylum Chordata; class Actinopteri; order Osmeriformes; family Osmeridae; genus Thaleichthys; species Thaleichthys pacificus. The sequence goes on from CM042877.1 coordinate 4,229,739, forward strand.
TTCTCTCCCCCTGTCCTCTCTCTCTCCTCTGCTCTCCTCCTCCCCCCTCCCCTACACTCTGTGCTGGTGTGGAATTCCAGTCCACTGATGGGAAGTAGCTGCTCCTCTTGTTCCAGCTCCAGAGGGAGGATCAGCTGCACATGGCTTTCTTCTCGTGTGCCTCGTCCCTCCCTCCCTCCCTTCCTCTCTCTGTCTCCTTTTCTGTCTCTGTCTCTGTCTCTGTCTCTCTCTCTCCCTGTCTCTCTCTATCTCTCTCTCTCTCTCTCTCTGTCTCTGTCTCTCTTTTTCTCCCTTTTTCCCATCCTCCCTCTCCCTTACTCTCCAATCTCTCTCCTTTTTTCCCTCTACTCTCTCTCCCTCCACCTCTCTCCCTGACTCTCCGTCTCAATTCCAGCGGGTTACCAGTCCTCCGGCCAGGATTACACCCCTGTGTGGCTTTATCATTGATGAGCAGCCTGTGGGAGATCGGCCTCCATTCTCTCTCTCTCTCTCTTTTGCTCTCTCTTTTGCTCTCTCTTTTGCTCTCTCTCTCTCTCTCTCTCTCTCTCTCTCTCTCTCTCTCTCTCTCTCTCTCTCTCTCTCTCTCTCTCTCTCTCTGTCTCTGTCTCTCTCTCCCTCCAGGCCTCATCCATTCATGCTCTGCGTCGTTCTCCACTGAGGGGATGAGGAAGCTGATGCCGTTAAGATGGCAGGAGAGCCCTTCGGGGGAGGGCAGGCTCCCAGACCCCACAAATCAACCCATAAAGGCCCCAGCATGTCCGCGGAACGAGAGCTCTCCGAGAGAGAAACGATAACCGCCCGGTGGAACGGTGGGAGGCGCCCATGCGACCCATGAATTATAAATGGGGAAACATCAGGCTCCTATGGCTGTGGTGTTAGTGGGAGGGGGGGGGGAGGTTGGGTTGGGGGTGGCGCCACCCTCTGAATCTGGGCTTTCTCCCTGGCGCTTACACCATGCCAACGGTCTGTGATGTTGTCTGTCTAGAGAGTTCGACGACATGCCAAGGACCTCGGTTCAAAATGGCCGCTTCTCCCCCATCCGCCGGTGCCGAGTGATCTCGTTTTTTTCGGGGCACATGGCTTTGTGTGAGATCCTCCCTCGGGCTAGGAGGCTAGGAACTATTTATAGTAGGCTGATTGTATGCCGTTAAGGGGCGCCGTGTCCTACTTACGCAAGGAACCCATATTGAAGCAAGTGTTGATGTGACGACCCACATAACGAAGCGTCCTTGAGACACGCAGACGGGTCCTGCCACTCCCGGAGCGTCCGGAGAGACGCTAGCCCGCCAGACGCTAGCCCGCCAGACGCTAGCCCGCCAGACGCTAGCCCGCCAGACGCTAGCCCGCCAGACAGCTGGAGAGGGAGAAGGCGCCCCGGGGCAACCGATATCACACTTATTATCGCCGCTCGCGCCGACGACCACAATCCGTTCGTTTGATAGGTGAACCGAGGCACGGCTGAGACCTGAGGAGGTTTCGCCACGGCAACCTTCGACGAAGCACGCCAAATGTCGGCGGGAAGGTCAGGGAGGATGCGGTTTTTATTCCTCGTGATTCATGAAGAACTGTCACTTTATCACGATTTTCCACAAGCTTGTGGCAACAAGTGTAAATCTGCCGGAAAGGTCGTGCTAAAACTCCACAGACTAACACTAATGAAGGATCATTATACGAAAGGCTGTGTACACACAGCTCAGTAGAGGGCAAACCTTCAGGTTCCCACTGTGGTTAGGGATTAAAACAAGGTCCGGTCACACAGTATGAATACACGCACGCATATCCCTTGAGCACAACGTGAGTAGGATCTTGTTTATGTAACAGACACAGTTATCAGTGACAAATAATCATGTCATTTGAAGGAGTCTTGAAGCTCTCCGTGGACTTGAGGGTGTTTCAGTCGTGGTTAGCCTCTGAGCTGGGCTCATTGCTCACATCCCTCCATCTCATTTCTGCCCTCTGACGTTGGAGAGAAAACCATACAGCTCATATGACAAAATGTGATATTATTTCAGTATCCACAGTCAGGAAACTTAAAGAGACCCTATCATTTTGATTGGATTTGCCAGATCCCTAACACAGAACAATCCTAGACCACACAGGGCCATTCTAGACCTCGAGTAAGATGGCAGAGCGGACCAAGTTACAGTTAATGACCACACACAAAAATATCCGACCTCCTCATGAAAGCCAAGAAAGAGATTTTAGAGGCCTCCATAGAAGTGAATGGTCTGTGTTATGGCAGGATTTTCGTCCGTGACTGTCGAGACGGGAGTGTTGGCCTGTGGCTTCAGGCGCTGCAGCTTCATTAAGTGCTTGCTGTGTTGTCACACTTGGGCCACCGTAGCTCCCTCCCACATGGATGGATACCAGATGATGGGCTTTTTTTTGTTCCCTCTTCTTTATTAATTGAACTCCTCAAGCATGCCTGCCTGCCTGTCTGCCTGCCTGCCTCTCTGTCTGTCTGTCTGTCTGTCTGTCTGTCTGTCTGCCTGTCTGTTTGTCTGTTTGTCTGCCTGCCTGCCTGCCTGCCTGTCTGTCTGTCTGTCTGTCTGCCTGTCTGCCGAACCACAACCAAATGGGCTGTGAAAGGATATATAGGTGTGTTGCATTTAACAATCAAACACACATACACACACATAAACTGGGTTCCCACGCACGATAAGACAATAAGCAGGAGACCTTCCAGGAATGTCCCCTGGAAAGGAAAGTTTGGGGCGCTTGGACCCGCTGCGGTTACTGGCAAATGCGGGGAAATGTCAAACACAATGAAATCACTCAGCACATTCCCTGGGAAGGGTAATAGGATTTGGAGAAGGAGAAGGAAGGAAAATCTTGCAGGATATGAAGGTGGGGGGGGGGGACGACGACGACGACACATTTGTGACCTTGGAGGATGGAGGACGCCGTCTCCCTCCAGAGACAATTAGGAGATATTAAAGCACGACTAACCAGATGATAGTGGAAGGAACAAGTGTGCGAATGAAAGAGCTGGTAGCAGAGAGAAAAATGGGGCAGATGGGCCATTCGCAGATGAAGCTCGGGATCGTTTGTGAGGATGCCCTTTAATGGGATCAAACACTTGGAAGGCAGACAGTGTCCTTTTTTTGGGGGACAAAAGCACGGCCCGCAGCCTTCAGTGACATTGAGGGAAGAGAGGGAGATGAGTGAATACAATACGCAAGGTAGCACAACCTGTGTCGCTCACTGTAGTGTTGCAACTCTCCCACCGATTGGTTGGCTCACGAAACGGAACTGGAACGTTCGATTCATTTTCATTTGAACAGAAAAACATGGGCTTTTTCCCCTGCTGCATTGGTCTGGTGTTCTTCGTTTGGGTAGATATAGACCTTGATCTATGTCTCTTCACAGCCCATTTTGAAGTTTGAGATAGCATACAGATTGCACCGGATACCTGGAACATACTCCACTCAAAACTGCGGAGGAGGCGTGCAGGAGACGAAATCCCCCACAGACACTGAGAGGCAGGGAGAAAAAAACACCTCACCCACCCCCTCAGAACGGTATTTTCGATGAAAGCCTCCACATCATGTGACATGGAGAGAATAGGAGAGGGCGCTTGTGGATTTAGTAAGCTGGGTCATTAGTGTAAACACAACAGCCACTGTTTTTCCCTGCCTGCCTCCGTGGCTTTACAGGGAATATTTTCTGTCCTAATTAAGTCTGTAAAGCAGCCCTGTGGTAACCACAGCAGAAAATGGCACAAGAGCGCTTTTTTGTTGTTTGAGGACGTGTTATGAAAGGCAAATCTCTCTGCAGGGCCCTCGTCCTGACCTTATTCTACTCGCTGACGCTAATGCGAAGGAGCACACATTGTCATCACAGCACCGAGCCTCATGCCCACACACACTCGGAGGAACACCCAAGCACGGCCATGTTTAAGAGAAAACATGTTCACACACACACACACACACACACGGTGACGAGGCTTTGAATTAGGAATCCAATTAATCTGTGTTTTCCAGTGCAGGTTACAGTTTGGGCATTATTGTTGTTATTCACTTCCTGTTTGCCAATGAAGTGGGGCGTCGAGTCACGATAGCAGAACCCGATGAGACACGTCCTGTCGTTTGCATGTTGCGCTGTCCGTGGAGTCCAGTGCCATAAAGTACACAATGTCCCATCGGACAGTAACTGACTTTAGACTTTCTTTACCCCATTGTAGGTGGTGACCCTGGGGAAAAACAGCAGAGGGTACCATTACATCCTCGCTAATTTGGTGAGTCCTTTCACAGACCCTCAGAACATCTCCATTTTCACATCTTCATCTCCTGGGGAAATACACGTTCTGCTGTGTTGCACACGGCGCCGGGGAACCGAGTTGTTCTCCAACCGCTAATGATCTTCCTCTTCTCCAGGGCTTCTCCAACATAAGCCTGGACAAGGTGTTCTCCGGCGGAGCCAACATCACTGGCTTCCAGATCATCAACGGCGAGAGCCCCATCGTCCAGCAGTTCCTCCAACGCTGGGAGCGTCTGGACGAGAGAGAGTTCCCCGAGGCCAAGAACACCCCGCTGAAGGTACCTGCCCGTGCCGAACGCTCCTATCCCCTCCAACGTTCTCTCGTTCTCCGCCACTTGTCATTTGTCAAAAACGTACCAAAGGCTCAAAAATACCACAAGGAGTGTTACTCAGAACTAAAATACGGCAGATAATCACTCGAAGGAAAAACGTTTGCCTTCAAAGGACTGTCAGAGGAACACCTGAGTTACTGCTTGTCAGCTGGTCGCCCAGGCAGCCAGACGAGTTTCCCTTTGAAACGATGTACTGTCTGCGTATCAGACGACAGCCGTCTGAGAGTACTTTCTTTACGGCTTCAGCCTTGGGGCTGAGCGTCGTCCTGTTATTCTCCCTGCTGTCACCGTCCGCGGCGAGCCACCGACCGCCTCGGGCGCGTCCGCCTCAGAACTAGTCGCAAACTAGAACCTACCCCCTCTCCCGTCGACCGGGGGGGGGGGGGGGGCGAGGCGCGGTCAGGTGTGCTCCGGTCGACCGCGGTGTCCTCACCGGGTCGGTCCGCTTGCGCTGTGTTGCAGTACACGTCGGCGCTGACCCACGACGCCATCCTGGTGATCGTGGAGGCGTTCCGCTACCTGCGGCGCCAGCGGGTGGACGTGTCGCGGAGGGGGAGCGCCGGGGACTGCCTGGCCAACCCCGCGGTGCCGTGGAGCCAGGGCATCGACATCGAGAGAGCCCTCAAAATGGTAGGAGGGTCCCCGACCACAGAGGCACACGGCCCACAGCACTGCTGCAGTAGTATCGGCCCGCCCGCCTCTCTTTGGGTGTCATTCATATTGTTGGATGGTTTAACTGCTTTGTGTGGTTGATTTGTATCTTAGTCACCAAAGTGAATGTGAGGGGGTATCTTGGTGTGGAGGTTATTAGGGTTGTCTGTGTTGATGCGTGGCAGGTCCAGGTTCAAGGTATGACGGGAAACATCCAGTTTGACCCGTTTGGGCGGAGATCGAACTACACCATCGACGTGTACGAGATGAAGTTGGGGGGGGCGAAAAAGGTGAGTGAACAGACAGCTCGGCGCAGTGGCAGAAATGTTATCCCCCTCTTTAGTATTGACGTGTTCAAATCTTTGGTGAAGTATGTAGGTCAACTGTATATCCCAGTCGGTTTGACATCTGACTGTCTTTTTCAATCATCCGAGCAGCGTGTTCTACAACTGTCAAACGTAAACAGAAACATTCAAACGGTTTTTTCCAAAGCGTAAAACCTCAAAAGTGAGCCTCTTTTGTTCTGTATATCGCACAGTACCCAAAGCAGGTGTGTGTTGAGCAGAAGCAGAGAGCTTTATTGGCGAGAGAGCGGACAGTGTAACAGCTTTCACCTGTGCCAGCTCCTACAGTATTAATTGAGCTCCTGACTCCGGGGTGTGACCCGGGCTGGTGTGTTCTCTTTGTGCTCGGTCATAACTGGGCCAGGAGGGCCGGGGGAAGTACAGTCCAAGGCTGTCAGCAGTGATGGATTGGCCAATAAAGCAGACACACTCTCACACAGCGACACACACATAGACACACATAGACATAGACACACGCACACAGCGACACACACAGACACACACACACATAGACACACTCTCACGCAGCGACACACACATAGACACACACAGACACATAGACACACGCGCACACAGCGACACACACATAGACACGCACATAGATCGAGACATACACACAGACGCATACACACAGGCACACCCGCACACACACAAAAAGCTACACACAGAGACACAGAGACACGAACGCATACACACACAGGCAAGCAGACAACAACACGCACACGTACAGTACATGTGCTCTCAGTGGCCAACACAGGGCCTGTCAACATGGTAGGTCACCAACACTGGACATTGATTGGGTGCCCTCTAAAGTCTGGCACCAGGAGGAGGTGACCCCATACTGTCTACTCTAACCTGCCCTCACGGACGACATCAATACTGAGGTACAAACACACTGGGAGAATATCTGAAGTGATAGCTGCGAGACCTACTACGTACGAGAGAGAGAGTGCACCTTGCAGGTCTTGAGGTATTAGAAGATATATAGTTGAACTGAACAGGACAGAAGGGAAATAAAAGCAGAAAATACGTTTTAACTGCTGACATTTTGGAAATCTCAGCAGTTAAATCTGGGTAGGTTTAAACGCACACACGCGCTAGCACAGACAAAACATATTTAGTGGTAGCACAACTTTGGCCCAGTCTGTAAACTAGATGACGAGAAGTCCTTATGGCTTGAAAGCCTCAAGGCTGAATAAGCTGTATTTAGTCTATTTTGCCGGTATTAATATTGCCCGCGTGCAGACGTTTCCTTGCTTCCTAGTTATGTAAGGAACAGTGCCTCTGCAGTGAAGCCACAGGGCAAAGAGGGAGATTAGCTGGGAGTTGAATGATCTTCTCTTCCTGCTGTAAGTTTAGCTAGGGTAAGAGGTTAATATCCAAATACCATGCCAGTCCAGGCTCGTTATCTCACACACGCATCACACAGTCCCACAGGTTCTTCTAATGCCATGCTAGAACCTTCCAACGTCACTTGGAGGGTTCTAGAGAGCTACTGGCTAAATGTTTTTTCTTGTGATAACAATGTTCTTTTTATGTCACTTTCAGATCGGGTACTGGAATGAATACGAGAAATTTGTATATATTATGGATCAGCAGGTCACCAACGAGACTGCTTCTGTGGAAAACCGAACGATTGTGGTCACTACTATCATGGTACACTTTCCAAGCAGATTTTCAATGTTCCACCTAAAAAAAGAATTCTGCCAATCAAGGTCAAGGTGTCCATTGTTACATTGGGTCCTAGGAGGGCAGAACTATTTTCTTTTGTGTTGCTTTCCATCCACTCACTACATGTTGAAACAGTCGATTCACCAAGAGTGTTTCAACTGTATCCGTGTGGGTGACAAAGCATTTTAATTTATCATCTTACGGTGGCCTGTTGTAGCAGTGACATCACAATAACGGCTTTGTTAATGGTAATGATAGAGACTAGACTTCATCTTATACACATTCAGTGCATAACGTAGAACGTAAGTAAAAAAAAAAAAAAAAAACCCTGTTTCTTACTCGTGAAGTAAATGGTCAATGACATCTGGGAGAGACACAAACGGGAAGGATAAATTGTTTTCTTTGCCGGAGATGCAAGATCACCACACATTTGAGTAGGATGGAACTAATCCGTGGCTCTTAGATTTGGGATTTGATGACCTTATTCCAATCTTTCTTGAATCGTCTATTATCAGTTCTGTACTGAAGTATAACCACGCATCCAGGCTTCCTTCAATCTCCACCCTTCTAGCTTGGCTCAGACTAGGGCAAGGGTTAGGGCTAGACAGACAGGCTAGTGTTAGCCACCAGAGAAAGGGATGGAGTCATTTAAGGATGGAGACAAGGAGAGGTTGTTTAAGTTAGGTTACTTAGCTCACATTGGTCATTTTTAAATGTAAAATAAGGTACGCCTTATCTTACATTTAAAACCATGGCCTTCTTTCTGACTCTGCCTATTATGTGCGCATCTTAGGCAAAATCAGAATACGAAAGTCGGACATTTTCATCCTGATGTCTCGAGTAGCATGTCATATTCATACTCATTAGATTAGCATCACCGTACCTGATTAAACACAAGACATTCAGGCAATTGCTAGGAGACCATAGCAATTACCATAGTCATTCATGTCGTGCCTTTTATAGTCTTTTCCCATTTTAGATGATCATCTCATTAGATGTTGTCATTCGCTGTCTGTGGAAGCCTCCCCTGTTAGCACAGGGGGTTGTCAAGATACTATCAGAACAGAAAATGATCGACCAGAGTTTCACCCGGGGGTGGTCTGTCATACTTGTGCCATCGCCTGGGCTGTTATTTAACTTGGGAGAGATATATCTCGGAATTCTTGAGACGAGGGGCCAAAAAAGGGCCGCAACCTCCATCTTGATGTCGTCCAACACTTTCCAATGTATCCGTCTGTCAGATCAGCACTCAGCGGATGTTACATCATAGGGGCCGTATTTGATGGCGTTGAAAGGAGATGAGAAGGTCCCCGTGCTGTCATTGACATTTACTTGATGAAGGGGAACATGTCCCCACGCCCCAGGCAACCTGCCCCCCCCCCCGCTCCCCCCCCCGCCCGCCCCCTCCTACAATGCCAATGCAGAGCACATGCAACCTCCACCCAGACCCCGTAGCCTCTGCCGTCCGACGGGGTTAGCATGAGGGAATCCTGCTACTTAAACACCCCACCCCCCCCCCCCCACCCCTTTGTATACCTGCTTTCTGCCCCATCCGGGCCCCGCCGGGCTGTGCAGGCCCAGGCCTCGGGCTGTGGCCCTGACGCTGCCATTAGAGGCTTGCTGCGTTTGGCTGTGGATTCGGGTCAGCAGCACCCTTGACAATGCCCACCCGGCCCGCCCCTCGCCCGCGTGGCGCTTCTTTTTTGGCCCAAGCGCTTCTGTTTGTGTCCTCGGTCTGTGTGACTTTTCCTCGTCTGTCTGTCTGTCTGTCTGTCTGACTGTCTGTCTGCATGCCTCTGTGTGCATGCCAGCAGTCACGGCCTTGTGCGGGCGGAAGGAGGTCTGGCCCGGGAGCAGACGTGTGCGAGCCGAACTATAAACCTCGACCTGTGTTTAATTAACAGGAAGCTCCCTACGTGATGTACAAGAGAAACCATTTGCAGATGGAGGGGAATGAGAGATATGAAGGCTACTGTGTTGATTTAGCTTCCGAAATAGCCAAACATGTGGGGATAAGATACAAACTGTCGATAGTGACGGACGGAAAGTACGGCGCCCGAGACCCAGAAACCAAGACGTGGAACGGGATGGTGGGGGAACTGGTATATGGGGTAAGTGTCATTTCTGATGTTAACACGGAGCCAACATGGGGAGCATCGACTGCCAGTAAATAATGTAGTATCCATCCATCAAGAACCTCATACAGCAAATACAAATGTGTCATGTTATTATGTTTTTCCAAGTCGAGCTTACCAAATAATACTCATTTTATGTCGCCCATAAATCACGCTAAGCTTACTGACTGAGTGTGGCAGGTTGTGAATCACTACATGTCTTGTCAGGGGGGTTAGCAGTGTTCTTTCTGCGTCAAACACCGACTGCAAAACGGTTAATGTTTCATAAAGGAACAATGACAGCAGCCTGGGAGCTGGAAAAAAAAAAAAAAACATCTGCTTGTCAGTTTGAATTCAAGCCATGCTTTGATTGCATCTTAATTTAACATGAAAGAGCACATCGGCGTCATAATGATCATTTTGCAGAATGCTCTGCCAAAGTGCAGCCCTGCGCCTCTTGTCTGAGCGTAGCAAGAGTGAAAGATGATCCTCCGTTGTAATCGAGAAGCCCTGAGACACCTCATCGCATCAACAATAAACACGAAGGACCCTTAATTTACCATTCATATGTAAATTAGGCCGTGAGGTATAGAAGGTGGAGTGGCTACGAGCCGTGTTTGGCAGAGAGACCTCCCTACCCAACCCTAACTAAGGTCGTCCCAAGTCGTTGTATGCAATTTACATAGTAATAAGTCACTGGCGGATCCAGCTATCCATTTTAAACCTAGGAGACTATCGCACGAACATTTATTACCTTGGCGAGATATTATGCGTAAGGGCTGCGAAGCTTTGAGGTGAATCTAATATACCTGCTGCTGAATACAAAAAGCAGATTCCCATTTTTCAAGGGCTGTTTGGATAAGCTTTTCAACTTCTTTCTCCACACTGTAGACCGCGAATGAGTAATGTGCTCAGTGGATTAAAGGCAAAGACAGTCACCGCTGACGCTAACTCCTATTGACCCATTTTAAGCTGGCAGGTTCTCGCTCACCACCTCTTAAATGTATTTGACACATTCTTCTAATCCATGATCATTTTTCATAGTGTCATACCATTCAAACTGGGTTCTCTTTCAAAAATGCATTATTGCCAAATGAATCGTTCAAAATTGCCTCATGACCGGATTGCCGGATGACCGGAAACAATCAAATCCACTTTGTTTTGGGTGGGTCATGCCATCGTTTCCGGGGATTTTAGATAACGCACTGATAGTATATAGTATGTGTCGCATGTCTTTTTCTCTGGAGGACTAACCCCGTACTGTGCCTGTTCTCATTTTTCCAGAGAGCCGATATAGCCGTCGCACCGCTTACTATTACGTTGGTACGGGAGGAAGTGATAGACTTCTCTAAGCCTTTTATGAGCCTGGGGATCTCCATTATGATAAAGAAGCCTCAGAAATCCAAGCCCGGCGTGTTCTCTTTCCTGGACCCGCTGGCCTATGAGATCTGGATGTGTATAGTGTTTGCTTATATCGGCGTGAGCGTCGTGCTCTTCCTGGTCAGTCGTTTCAGCCCCTACGAGTGGCACCTGGACGAGAACGACGAAGCCAAAGACCCCCAGACTCCTCCGGACCCGCCGAACGACTTTGGGATTTTTAATAGCCTGTGGTTCTCCCTGGGCGCCTTCATGCAGCAAGGATGCGATATCTCGCCAAGGTTGGTTCTTGTGTGACTTCCTGTTCCGTCAACCGTCATAGATCATCCTCATCTTCCTCTGCATTTTATGGTCATGTGATCATCTCCATAATCCCATGGTGCATATATGTTATTTTGGGGATCTGGTTGTGCTTTTTTTTTGTTTTTGTGCCCTCCACTCACCCTCGCCTCACCTCCACCCACCATCCTCCACCCTCCACCCCACCCTCATCCATCTTTCTTCTCTCCTCCCCTGCAAGCACGCCATCACACCCTCCGCTCTCAGTCCAATCTCCAGGCTGCATGCTAGCAGTGGCGCATTGCATCCACAAAATAACTTATATTCACCATGCCGGGGACTGTAGAATGCACAGGGTCATTACAACCGTGAGTAGCTGCCTGCGTTTCTCATGACTCTTGGAGGGCTACCGTGTTTTTGCTGCATGTCCCATTTTACGGTCATCAGCCTGGTGCATATAATGTATTTAAAGTGGCGGCCATTTTGAAAAGCATTTGCACTCTGATGAAGCGCTTTGTGTGTCCCCATTCGGCCCCCCCCCATCACGATTCCTGTTCCTGAAAAGGAATCGGCACGCCCTCTCTTCCCTCCCTTCCATCCAGTCATTAAGTCCATCTCTTCATTCCGCGTTGTCGCTGGTGTTCTTCGTTCCTCCCCTGGGGGGGGGGCGTCGTTGTTTAGGCTGGCCGTCCGGCTCCTGTTGTCTGGCACCGGTGGGGATTTGTAGAGCAGCATTGAAGATCAATGGGAGAACGTTCCGGAAGATGTCGATCCGAGAGAGAGGGGGGGGGGGGGGGGGATAAGTCCCGTGAGCCCGGGATAAAGGCCGTTAATTATCGCACGGAGATCAGCACTTAGAAACATGGATCCGCTTGATGTTTATCTCACGTCGTCGATGTTAGCGTCGGCTCTCAGCTCTCACGCCCCGGAAATGATCTTTGTTTACCTATTGGAGTCCTATTTGCTAGGTGCCATTTTCATTTTTCGGTAGATAGCCTGAGGACTTTGGAGGGATGGATGACTACCAGCGAAAGGTGGTGACCTCATTTTCACCCTGTCCAGAGGCAGACTAAGCTGTGTTGGCTTGGAGTTTTGGCTCATGTCTTGGGCTGTACGCCCAGTCCACCGTACAGCTGCAAAGCTGAGGGAAGGGTCTTACTTGTTTCTCCCTGTCAGAAGAATGTTAACTACGCGACCAGGTATGTGAGTGATATTTGCCGTGAATCCAAGATCATTCCGGCCCCCAGGCATGTCAGTCAAAGAGGGTCCGCGTGATCCGCGGACGAGCGGAGCCCCTAGAGAGCTGTGAAAGACGAGGAGGCGGGGGCTTCTCGTTGCCCCCCGGGGGACACACACCCGCCCCCCCCATCCTTCATCGTCCACCGGGATTGGACATCCTGCTCTGACGTCTCTCTGCTCTCCCGCCCCCCGCCTTTCTCTCCCCAGGTCGTTGTCGGGGCGTATCGTCGGGGGCGTGTGGTGGTTCTTCACCCTCATCATCATCTCGTCCTACACGGCCAACCTGGCTGCCTTCCTGACGGTGGAGAGGATGGTGTCCCCCATCGAGAGCGCCGAGGACCTGGCCAAGCAGACGGAGATCGCCTACGGCACCCTGGACTCAGGCTCCACCAAGGAGTTCTTTAGGGTGAGAACAGGAAACGACTCTTAACCACTGAAGCGTGCCACCAGGGCATGCTTGCTCAGGATAATAGCCCAGATCTTTAAGAGGGGTCCTGCACCTGTCTGACTGTGAATTTGCCAGAGAATGTCGCCGCCACGCAATTAACAAACGGCTTATCAAAAGTTAACATCTGTCTGTGAAAGAGATTCCCCACAGGGTGCCAAGCCTCTGTAGTTACCGCTTCAATCACTGATTTTTCAAACCGAAACATCAAAAATGGAACAAACTGAATAATTAACCACTGTAGTTACTGTACGAGGTGTGCATGTACAGTTAGAGAAGAGACATAACTGCTTGCCCCAACCAATGGAGGGGCGCGTTCATGATTTGTTTGACAGGATGACAGGCCGCGGTTTGTCACAGGTCGGTCTACCGAGATAATTGACAGGTGTTTAGGGACTTCATAATGAGTGACCCAGTTCCCGCCTCGCCGCTTGAAAACTGGAAATGTCACGACTCAGCAGTCATCCTCGAGAACTTTTAATTAAAACCGGGGATAAGAGTGAAGGGAAAAAAAAGGCCTCAGATTAATAGAGGCGAGATACGTTTTAAATACGTTCTTCAGGAAAGATGTGCTGGTTAATTAGAGTCACGTAGCCACAGGCTAACGGAAATCATCTGTGATGACATGCAGGCTGGTGATTCCTCAAACGCTCACCTTCAGCCTGTCTGGATCCTCACAGGATTTCCATCTAGCGCTCATGTCAGTCTCCCAGTTCCTGCCTCTTGGCTTTGTTGTCAAAGCATTTCAGGAATGACATTCTGGATAAACCGCGGATGATAAAGCGGATAAACTGACACTGAATATGCGTTCTTTCGTGTTCGTTTCGCTTAATCTATTTCGTGGGCTCGGTGAACGTGGAGGAATGGGAACTCTTTTGTCTCGTTTCAACTGGAGTTTGTTGATAAATCTTCCTCCGCCGTGGCCCGGTCTTCTCCGCCTGTCACAACGGGAGCTGCAGCAATCTCTGGTTCAATAGGTTGAATTTTAATGGAGCTCACTCTTTTGTATAATTGGCCAAAGGAGGATCCAAGAGTTAGGGCGGGCCTCCTCGCATGCCGACCGACTGCTAATGATTTATTTCGCCTGCTCATCCCTGTTGTGGTTTGCCAGCGGGATGGACACAAGCGAGTGGCTTGTGAAGCGTCGCCAGGATGGGTTGATAGATGGACGGACAGCTGGGGGGGTGTTTGAGCCGCAGCGTGGGAGCCGGTTGGTCGTTTTCAGATGGGTGGGACAAAAACCAGGAAGTTGTGACATCCGACCTATGAATAGGGGCTGACCTTTGTCTTTGGAGGGGTAGCTCGGTCTGAATGCAATCGTTCTTCGCAGACGCAATGATTCCGTGAGGGGTTCAGCCGTGGATAAATAATCATTGAAATGTTGGTGGACTGCAGATTGAAGTCAAACACAGCCACGCGGCCATAAACAAATGCCACATAGTAATTGGAATGGGCATAACATTGAAGGGTGAGCGTTAGAGTCCTTTAGCCGAAATGTGATTGCTGACAACCAGTAACGCCGACAGAGAAGCATGCATTTTATAAGAGCCAGAAATTACACACTGTTTACACAGTATGGTCAAGCTTGTCACAGAGTATTATCGTCATTTAGTATAATTTACGCTAGCAGTCCCTTCGACAGAAACTGTGCAGATGTCAAGCTTGATTCAATCCCGCGTCTAACTCCATTACAGAGCCAGCTTCTGTTCAATTCTTTATGAAGTTACCCATCGAGATCTTGTTCTTTAATTCGGATAAGATATTTGTACATTTCTCTCTCCATGTTTGTATATGGGATGTAGTGCAGCCCTCTGTCGATACACGAGATCACTTGTGTGAATCTGCTTTAAGTGACAACAAAGAGGGCCCTCACAGGTTTCCCGCGTTGACATTTCGAGCACCTTCTGTGACATTTACTGGCTTCGCTGGGTGCAGTCCTCCATGTCACCTCCATTGTGTAAAGGACCTCCCTCCCCTGACCTTCGCTGAAAGCCGGCCCAGCTTCTCTCTCTCAGTCTGCTGGGTACCTTCCACAGACCTGCGTCCAAGGCTCCTTACAAAAGGGCCCCCTTTTTTCCCCTCAAAGGCAGAGGACTAGATTTGATCTCCCTTCACTGGAGAGACATATGAGTGGTAGCTGAAAGCCGGATGGTAGCGCCGTCGTCCCCCCCCCCCCACCCCCTTTCTCACAGAAGATCTGCCCTTGATCGATACACACACACATAAGGCTCCAACATCTGCTGGTGCATAAGATGCAACAGCTTCCGACGACATTTCCCACTGAGCCGTGACACCCCCTCGATGGCTTCCCATATGGTGTCCCCCAGAACCGTTTATGTGAGTGCGCGATGCAGGGGACAAAACGCACCTCTCTTGGGGAGGAGGGCGATGTGTGTGAGGGGTGGGGTGTGTGTATGTGTGTGTATATGTGAGAGAGGCAGTGTGATCAGGTAAAAGCTGCTGTCTGCAAGCCAGTACATTGTGTTTACTGTGAGAGCAGACCCTGAACTGTCACACCATGTCATGTGACAATGACATGACTGTCTCTGGCCTTTCTGAACATGAACAGGGGAGTTGTTTGGTGGGGCGTGCCAACACAGGAGCAGATGGCATATATGCATATCACAGAACAATGTTTTGACTGCAGAGTCTGCCATTTTGCTCCTGTTCAATAATTAATTTGTTTATCCCACGCTCTCATTTATTTCAGTCTCCCTTATCGGGGCGCATCAAAGAGATGTGTCCTCTGGGCGTCCGACGCCGCCACAGGCCTGATCCAGTCGAAGGGCTCACCGGGTTCAGGTCTAACGATTTGCATTTCCCAACCGAACTTAACAGAATATGCAGGCCAGCTAAGCAAGTGCTTCGGCCCGATAAGGACAAGACAAGCAGTCGACAGCGCTCTGGGCCATTCGGCTTACGCAAACGATTAGCATCACAGATCAACTGCGTGGCGTCGTCTCCTGCGACGCGTCACTCCTTGACCTCGTTTAAAACGATCGCGAGAGGTTAAAAGGGCGAGCCTGAGCCAACGTAGTCGTGCCCCACCACCTTCTGGGACACACTGTAGAGCGCTGGAACTTTCTGGAACTCCCACAGGCTCTAAAGACTGTCGGGGAGCACATCCGAAATAGCGCTTACGGCACAATCGATACGGATTAGAGGAATTAGGGATGCTCAATGCTAATTTTGCCCTTTATGTGTGTGTGTGTGTGAGAGTGAGAGACAGAAAGAGAGACAGAGAGTGTCTGTGCAATTCCTACGCTATAGCAAACCCTAACCCTTCAACAGCCAACAGTTGGCCCACTACTGCAATGACATACCTTGTCAGATCTGTCTGGCTTTAAGATATTCCTACTGAACCATCCTTATGTTGTGTGTCTTCTCCGTGATGATACCTGGCCTGAAGTTAGAGTTGATAGTCAATGAAGTCGAAGCTACGTATTTAGGAACTCAGACGCTATATTCAAACTGTCAATTTACAGTATAGTTTGCGTTTTAATTAAAATTAGATACCTTATTCGAACGTTTTCTATTCATATTCACTCTACTTTTTTCACGAGTGAAAAAACTTCCAAACCGGCAAGTTTTCTCTGAGGCAATTCTTTCCCCCACTGGCTCGGCAGAAGGTCACATTAACCTACTTTAATGCGGCGTCCATGTTTGTCCTTCTATTGTAGACTGCCGTGTTCTCGGGCTCCCCGGAGACCAGCAGTCAGCCACTCAGTGGCCATTTATAGCTGCTCAGCGTGAGTCAGGGCAGGGCTGTGCGCAGCACGTCATTTAGCTCCTCCAGGTGGCAACCTAACGATCCGTGCAGGTGAGGCCCCGAACCCTCCCAAGGTCAAAGAGCATGCTGACTCACTTCCTCTTGACCTCGGAGGCGGGAGGCGATGTCGAGAGGAAGCAGGTGGCCGCGCTCGTTCGAGGGTGGGGGGGGGGGGCGCTGATGAGATACACGCGCCCTCGGTTTGTTTGAAGCGAGCTGGCAGTTTGTCAGACCTCAGGCTCTCGATCGGTCGGTTGGCTCCCGGCCCACTGTGTCACATCCTGTCCCCTGAATTCTGGAAGGACTTATGGATACTTTGTGTCCACCTGTGTGTGTGTGTGTCTGTGTGTGAGAGGGGGGGGGAGTGTGTAAATACTGTCCATTTGTCGGACGGCACAATTGATTAATTATTGTTTTCTCTCTTTCTCTCTCCCCCCCCCGCCCAAACGCAGCGCTCCAAAATAGCGGTTTATGAAAAAATGTGGTCATACATGAAATCGGCCGAACCGTCTGTGTTCGCAAAGACAACACCAGACGGGGTTGCCCGGGTACGAAAGTCGAAGGGCAAGTTCGCCTTTCTTCTCGAATCCACTATGAACGAATACATTGAGCAGCGGAAGCCATGCGACACCATGAAAGTGGGCGGCAACCTCGATTCTAAGGGCTACGGTGTGGCCACACCAAAAGGGTCTGCATTAAGGTGGGTGGGATAATATAACAATGTCCTCCTTGTTGTTATAGTATTCCACCTACCCTGATGTCTCTGTTGTCTTTCCTTCCTTACTCCTCAACCTTTTCTTTTTATTTTATTTATTTATTTATTTTTTGAGGTCCATCCAGACGTTAACGGTATTATGAGTTATTTTAACCTAGCCTAGACCTAAAATGCCATTTTTATATTCTGTCACGTCGATGCAGGTTTGTTTCTCTATGTGTTTTCTTCTTTTCTCCACCCCCCCCTTCTCTCTCTCTCTCTCTTCTTTCTCTGGTTACAATAGTCCTATTTACTTAATCCATCTGTTTGTTGATGTGCCCCCCCCCTCCCCCCCCCCCCCCCCCCGTCCTTGTTTGTGTTCCTGTTTTCCCCTCGATATTTCCCTCCCTTTCTGTCCTCTGTAGTGACCCTCGGGCACTTTTGCATTTGCTTCCTAATTTAACAGTTCAATGTGTTTCCTGACGTAAACTCGCTAAAAGCTGCACTGTCACTTGTGGTGAATGTTAACGTGCATGCCCTGTGTTGTCGTCTACTCTATTCTCAGTGACGAAACTGTCCCCATCCCCGCACCCTTCAGTTCTTAGCAATGTAACCCTCCATGCCACCTCTCTAATATTTTACACTTTCTTTGCTGTAAAACGCTTCTAACTTCTCCCCACCGGTGAAATTCTTTGACCAATTTGTCCTTTTCGTGCTCCCCTTTTTTATAAACCATTGATATGATTATGAGTACTGCTATTGCTAATATTCTACGTATTAGATTTCTCACGGACCTGTTCATTTTCTTACAAGTCATGTTTTATCGTTTCAAGAAATGCTGTTAACCTGGCAGTGTTAAAACTGAATGAGCAAGGCCTCTTGGACAAATTGAAAAACAAATGGTGGTACGACAAGGGAGAGTGCGGCAGCGGGGGAGGTGACTCCAAGGTCAGCCTCAATGTCACCAAAGTCGGGTATCGTAGAGTAGAGTAATCGGCAAGGCTGTCATCACTGTAACCTACAGTGTTTGGGCCACAACCACAGCCCCAATACTGCTCCCCCCCTAAAGAAAAAACAAAAACAAAAAAAACAAAACAAGTAGCTTTTTTCTATTGGATCATGCAACTGAGATCTAACTCGGAACCCTTTACTTGGCTAATGGAGGAAAAATACCAGTTAGTGTTGAAGTATTCAGACAGGGGCTAACTGGAAGGGCAGGAATGAGAGCAGAGAAGCTGGCTGTGTCAACCAGTATGACCACACCTGTGGAATAGGATTTAGTAGGGCCGTTATGTTGGCTAGGCGATAGGGTTTAGCGATTTGACCTGTGGATGTTAAAAGCTGATCGGGCATTCCTCTGTTTTTAATATCCACAGGGCAATGTGTTGGAATGAAATGTTCTGCTTAATGAAATTTGATAGATATGAGATAGATGTAGATATTAGTGCATTTCCCTTGCAATAACGCCAGCAGGAATGATGGCAGGCCTAATCCCGTAATCAATTTTAATTAATCATTTATCTAAATTCATTTTGAATATAAAGCACTAAGCTGTTAAGTAGCACTCTCCAAGTTGCCACTAACCTTTGGTGCTAGGGCAGGCGAGGCAACAGCTAGTCTTGAGGGGACTAAGCATTCCAGGCAAACGTGAGAATTCTAATGACAAAGTGATCTAAACGGTCCAAACTTTTGTCTGTCGTACAACATCTACAACGTCTGATTTTTGTAAAAAAAAAAAAAAAAAAGTGTCAGTTTGTCACCCCGACAGATTCCTTTGGCTGGTCTCAGTCCAAGGCCACTCAAAGTCTCTCCACGGCCGGAACCCCTGACCAATGACACGCAGGAGGAGGCTGGGGAACCCCGACCCGACCTTGTGTGGCCGTGCGAGGGCACGGCGAGATCAGCCTCTGTTTCACGCGACTCCTCTGCTTGCATCGTGAACGCAGCGCGCTCGGGCACATTGCGAGGGACGGGACGGGCTCGCTTTGATGTTGCTGACACTAGTCATTCATTCCTGAGAGTAAGCGGGATATGGATACTACCCGCAGAGCAACACAAAGAAGCCGTCCCTTCCCACTAGCGATGTGTCTCGACGTCTTGGTACAGAGAGTTATGGTATCACACCTGACTGCCACATTTCTTGTTTGTTATTTTGTTCGCAAAAAATGCATGTGTTGGTAATTTAACCGCGTGCTTCAAATATATTGTATGTAATAACCACTGAGCGAGGAATTCAACTAGGCTGAACACGGATCACCTTAATGTCAGCAAACACAATTTAATCTGATGCTTTAAGTATTCAGGTTTATTAAATCAGTTTTTATGGGATTTTGCTGATTAGTGTTTGGTATAAATATGTGTGTATGTATGAGAATTGGTTCATTATTTATACCTTTAATCATGTTTTTAAGCGTGTCATGTTTCCTCTGTATATTACAGTGCCTTGGTGTTGTTGCTGTGGGTTACAGGTTTAATATTATGCATGACTTGTTCATATTGTGGGTGTTATTCATTGTTTGTCTCTGTTTTATAGCTTTATCTCCTAGACATATCAAGTTCACAGTTCATATCAACTAACCCACCTGTGAAGTGAGGAGCCAGCAGATTGACCTCCCTTCACTAACTCCTTAGAAATTGAAACTGGCCCACTGGAACTGCAATATAGTAGTTGTATGCACTTTATCGACTTTATCGAAGGGGAAAATAGTGGAAATATATACAAATGACATACATATCATCAGATCTGATTCACTCAGGGCTGGTATTTAATACTGACCACCTCTCCACTCCAGACTATGAGAAGCTCTCTTAAGGGAATCGAATAGGTTTTCTTTGTCACTCTGTCCCTTAAGTAGTTGGCCTAGATAAATATTAGGATGACCCCAGCATGTCTCCCTGCCAACAGTAACCCGCACAAGGTCACAGCCATCTGAGAGGCCATGCGCAGGCAGCCAGCAGCTCGTGTCACATCACGTCAAACCCTCTGCTAGAGGACTGACACGCAGGGAACAGTCCTCTCCCATCGTCAGGGCAGCGCGGCCCACCGTTGCTCGGTGACGTCTGCTAATAGCCAACCAGTGAGGTGGTCCACATCCTTGTGAGACACCTGACCTAGTGAGCAACCAGATACAAGTTCCGTGCGATGGAAGACATCTTCTCACGTACTCCTTTGTGTTTTATCGGAGTGACTTTGTGGAATTCACAGCATGTCCTTATTTCAATAAGCCTGTGATACAATGAGATACTAGAATAGACAGCATCATTATGTCGTTAGAAAGGAGTTAGACGCCTTCCTGTTTGGGAATCTAGTGCGAAAAAGATTTCCTCAGATTATTGCCTTTCCTTAGTCACTAGGATTTCTATCTCCCCAGGACCAGTCACTGAAGGGCACAGTGTCCTTTAAAGGTCACATGACATGCTGTTTTTGGATGCTTTTATATAGGCCTTAGTGGTCCCCTAATACTGTATCAGAAGTCTCTTTCCCGAAATTCAGCCTTGGTGCAGAATTACAGCCACTACTAGCAGTCCCACAAGGAGCTTTCCTCAGAACGCGCTGTTTTGGTGTCTGTAGCTTTAAATGCTAATGAGGAGCGGAGGGGCGGTACCATGCGCTAATGTTTACAACGGATGTATCGCAATGGCTGTAACCCCGTTGCTGTAAAATACCTCGAATTTGCCCATTCTCATCTGATAACCCTGGTTTGCAGAGGTACACACTCAGTCATTTCAATGAGGGGAAAGGTGGATATCGCGCGCGCTATAACACCAACAGCAGAACGTTTATCCAAATAACAAAGAAGTGTACAACACTCACGTACAGCATATGTATTCACACTTATACTTGATGCTATCTACCTTTCCATAGCGACAGTAACTCAGCTGTTAGCTGCAGAGCTAATGTTACAGCTACATTCTAAGGGTAGCAAGCTAGGTAACCATATACAGTACAGCTACAAAATGATATAGCGTTAGTTAACTTACTTGTCCGAGGTTAGCTGGACGAAGGAGAGTTAGTATTGATCCAGAATTTAATTTCAGCAAGGCCAGTTTTGTATTAGCTCAAGTTGAGGAAAAAGTCGTGGCTGAAGTGTTTGGCGCAGACATAAAAAACAAATGCGCCTACAACAGAAGTTGTGTAGGCGCATTTTCAGCGAAAATAAAATTAAGATACTGATTGTTTAGAGGCTCGGATGACGGAACTACAAAAAGACTTGTGTGTTGATTTGTACATCCAAGCACTAAGCAACTGTTATGCTTCGTTCGTTTGCTAGCCATGGCATGATGTCTCTGCAGGAAAACACGATATTGCACTCGCCCTTGCACAATCGTAGCTCAATTCCTCATTGGCGGGCCAGATTATCTGGGCGGGCACAGCAGAGAGAAGAGCGGTAGCCTGGCTCCTTGTTACGTCAATAAAAGGAGATTTTCAAACCGAGCGTTTGAGCCTTCATTTTCTCAAAGGCGGAGAAGAACACCCAGGGCTTGGTTTACACCTATCGAAAATTCTAGCCACTGGGGGACCAAAGGCAGGCTAGGGGAACTCATATTAATGTTAAATAACCTCCTAAAGTGAAGTTTTCATGTCATGTGACCTTTAAACTATCAGCCAGCCTGTGTCTCATGTCTGTCCACATTATGGTCTGTCTTGGGAGAGTAGTGTTTATTCAGACGCCAGTTTAACCTTTATCTAACATCCCATGGGTCTTGACTACCATTCTCATAACAACATCTCATTATCCAGGAGCATTATGTGGCCAAAGCTGCTGATACTAACTTCATCGTTAAGTTCTGAAAGCATCTTTGCTATACATGTGTTTAAAATGTGATATATTTTTTGTCAAATTTCAGAAGCTAGAACGACGATACATTCTCCTCCTCTCTCTAAATTTGAACGATTACATTCTCTTTGAAAGAGTGCAGTGGTGAATACAATATATTTCAAGAAGTTAAAGAACACTGGCATTTTTTTGAAAGAAAGTAAACAGAAATCTAGCAGTCACGTAGATAGCATGATGTCTTACAAACCAATAGCCCCCACAGTATGATTCCTAAACTGTTTGAGCGGGAAGAAATTCTATCTAGCTACCAATTTGCTCTTAATCCATCAGACCTACCTGTCACCACAGGGCAGGTAGAAATTGAAAAAGAGCAACTCTCTGACACCGATACTGTTTCACAGCAATACAGATATAACAGTATTTTGGCCAGACACAAGCTCTTCCAAATTAATTGTCTTCGCTCCTACACATTTTTTTGGGTAGTTATTCCTATCGGGCCTGCTTTGTGGATGCAAAAATTGGTGTTTTTGTGAGACATTGGCTACCCTCAGCTAGAACAAAATCGGGACTGCTGGTTTTTGTCTATCTGTTAGTCAAGAAAGGGTTCCTGGTAGATCCACTCTGCTAAACATTTGGAACAAAAGCTACATGTGCTTCTAAGATCCCACCTCTTCTGTTCATCATTTACCATGATTGTACAGTAGCTATTTATTGTGCTAGTTCTAATTTTGTCTACTTTGAACAGTGTGCCGATTACTCAAAGCGATATAGGTGGGGTCTGGCACGGTAGGGGTAGACTTGGTGTATGACAGGTAACAGCTAGTATTTGCCTGCTCTCTGTGATGTTCTGGCCAGGACCCTGCTCTATCGCTTTGTAAAGTATAAAGTAGTTAAACATATTTTGAATAACATAAAATAACATGTTATGATGTTATTTATGTTATTTCCCACGTGAAGAACTCCTGTAAACCTTGCAGTATTGAAACTCAGTGAACAAGGCATCTTAGACAAGCTGAAAAACAAATGGTGGTACGATAAGGGTGAATGTGGAACCAAGGATTCTGGAAGTAAGGTCAGTCGCTGCAGGTCTTTCTGTATTGATTTCAAATTGCATTTTGACTTAATCTTTCATATGCAAATATCTGAAACATACATAATCCAAATATACTACTAATACTGTAGCTATACTATTATTTTTCATTTGATTCTCTTTTCCTTTTTTTTTTAGAATGCTACATCTGCCACACGTGAAACACTTTAAACACTAGCATCACACTGTTCTCTCTTACACATACTTCATGTTACCATTACAATTGTTACAGTAATATCATGATTCATTACATGATTATGATGATAAGATTTCAACACATCTTAGACTTGTTATCAAAGGTGCAGCATGCCTTCCAAATATGCAGAATTACATGTATTCATTATTTAATATTATTCGACATTGAGAGCCACAGAATTGTAACCATTATGCTGCTGTTTTGTTAACCAAACTTTTATTGAAATATTGTTTATTAGTGTCCTTACTTATTTGCGTGCTAATTGAGTATATTAAATCCATTACCATCATGCGGTGTGACTTACCAACAAGTTTACTTACTCTGACAAACTCCAAACTGACAGTCAAACGCCACCTGGCCACAGAGTGGGTCAAGTGGTGTTTGACAGTCACGTTTGAAATGTGAGATGTCGCAATAAGGAGACTTTGTTTGCACACCTCATGAAGTTAAAGGAATTCATAAACCAGTTATTTAACCCTCTGAGAAACGTGGGGGACATACGCCACAGGGCTTTTAGCGACTCAACATAGCACATCCTATTGGGCACACTCATAGGGTTAAAATGCAAATGGTAAAACTCTTATAAATACGTTTCAATATTGAAGTTTGGATGTTAGTAGCAGCAAAATGGTTCAGTTCCCATCATGAAATTGTGTGATGAAGTCTGGCGAGGGTACCTAGAAGTTACTTTGCAGTATCAAACTGTAGCAAAGTCAGGGCTTTTTTTTTTTTTTTGGCGACCTGTACGACATTGACCATCTTCCTTAGAGGTGGCCTGGCAAACAAGCCACAGATTAGGGTTATTTCTTAATTCTTTCTATCTACATTCACCAATCCAGCAGGTAACAACAAACAGAGTTGACTCACCTATACTTTTGAAGTTATGGATTGACGGACACGCCAGAGTTATTAGTTCCTCGAAGCTTTTGACTTGAGCGTGGGAACGTCATTCACATGTCAACTTCTGCAGTTTACCTTAGTGCAGCAGTAGCCCGCAGTAGACACGTCTCCAGATGATTCAGTGTCTGTTTCTAGAACAAACTTTATTTCACTTGGGGATGCCCATTATTCTATCAATAGTGGTGGTCTCTATATTAAAAATAGATTTGATTAAAGGGCCTCTTGGTGGGGGTGGGGGGGCATTGAGGGGATTAGGCTTTCTGTTTGAGGTCACAGACAAAATGTCCGTAAAATATTCTTAACTCTGTTCTTTACGTTCCCCAGGACAAGACAAGTGCGCTAAGTTTGAGCAATGTGGCTGGTGTCTTCTATATTTTGGTCGGAGGGCTGGGGTTGGCTATGACTGTGGCTTTGGTAGAGTTCTGTTATAAGTCACGGCAAGAAACCAAAAGACTGAAACTGGCAAAGAATGCGCAAAACTTTAAACCAGCTCCTCCGGCAAACACCCAGAACTTTGCCACTTACAGAGAAGGCTACAATGTGTACGGAACGGAGAGTGTTAAGATATAAAGGGTATGTCTTTTTATAGTTCTCCATCAGATGTGTGTGTCTGCATTGATTTTGTGTCAGTTCCATGAGCCTTTATAGTAATCTGATTGGCCTTCAGTTGGCCGCTTAGTGAGTGATACTGTAAAATACTGCTTTCTTCAAGGCAAATGGACAGTTGTGCAGTTGTTTGGGGGGGAGGAGGGGGGGGGGGTATTTTATGCACGCATTCAGATGATATTCCATGGAAGACTTTGAATTTAAAATGATATTATTTAAAGACTGTCTTGATTTTCACAGATGTGGAGTCTGTCTCTTCCACCAGGGTGTCTGGTAAAAGGCAAAGCCTTTCTGTGGGAACACAACACATTGCGGCTGGCACCCTGGAGGCTACAGACTTGGTCATCAGCTTGGACCCAAACCTACTGTCAACAAATGCCCATCCCGGGTTGCCAAGCCTTGCACGATAATCGACAACGATGACGCAATAGGACTTGCGCTTCTTGAAACAGTGGACTTGCCTCTCTTAGTGCCTTACAGAGCAATGCAACTCAATTATAGTTCACTTGAAAAAAGAAATCCTAAAAATAACATGGGGGGGACATAGACAGAAAACATTGTTACAAAGAAAATTCTGAACTGCTGTTATCAATGGGTGGAAATGTTTTAGTTAGATTATTTTGAATTTAAAAAGCCATTACTTGCCATCAAACCCATCCTGGAGTACATTTGAGGTCTTTTGAATCATTAACAGACATTTTAGTGGTGAAATGTTTAACTGAAAATATGTTGTGATTTATTTAATGTTCTGAAGGTCATCTACCTATTTTACTATAAGGCTATTTTCTGTGTCTTGGTATTTACGGACACATCAATAAGATAGGATCAGTTTAATCAGTATTTACCCAGTTTTTCTTTTCTTTATTTCATTTGATATTTTGACACCATTGATAATGTGGAATTGCATAGGTGCTGCCAATATCCTGAGCCGATGTACAAGCTAACATTTAATTTAGGTAGAATTAGATTATTGTAATAATTACAATGCAGTATTTGGTTTAAACCCCCTCGTCACTACTGCCAAAATTTGAAACAGATTTTTGAACACACATGGTGCCATAAGGTTTTCAGTAGAAGAACTGACTCTTGCAAATATTTTAATCACGGACACCCTTTCCAGTACAGTATAAACGGTTTGGGTATTCCTTTGAGTCTGAATCACACTTCGTACACATTGACATTGAGCGAGTATCAGTGCAATACAACGATATCTGAGTATACAAGCACTACAGTATCTTCACACTTTGGTAAAAAATAGCACATTATATTCAGTTGTAATTTGCATTCGATTTTCTCTTTACCTGTGTGTACTTTGTTGA
The DNA here is from genome assembly GCA_023658055.1 of Thaleichthys pacificus. Lineage (NCBI taxonomy): Eukaryota > Metazoa > Chordata > Actinopteri > Osmeriformes > Osmeridae > Thaleichthys > Thaleichthys pacificus. The sequence continues at coordinate 4,255,803 of CM042877.1, forward strand.
AATTTGATGATGTAGTGAACGGAATGAGGAAACGGGGAGAAACAAAGAATGTTGCGTGTGTTTGTTTCTACAAAAACTGTGATTACGCTACTCTGACAACATGCCAAGACAGAACAAAATTACACGAAAACTTATTTATAAACGGTACGGAACCATACATGTTAAGAAACCTGTATATTTGTTTAGTTTATCAAGGCTTCTTCTCAATTCTTCCCTTATAAGATGCATGTGAAATTGGTGATCGCTTTACCATACTGCAGCCTACTGCAGACCCTAGGAAGTTAGCATACAATCTCAACATGTGATCCTTTCTGTCTTTTGTTTTAAAAATTGATTTCATTTGTAACTGCACCTCAGCAATGAGAAAATTGCCAAGCTACATAGTGAAAACAAGAACTGCATGTGTGGGCATATTAAACCTCATTAGTGAGGTTGTGTACAAAGAATTTTATTACATTTTGTAAATAAAAACTGATTCCAAAAACCATAACCCGTTGGTAGTCTTCTTAGATAATGCCTCAAGTATGTCTTCCCCACTGCGTACATGTAAATATCCTGCTACATCAGTTCATTAGAACGTACATGCTGAAGAAAGCAGTTTCAGCGTCACAGTAAGAGGCCACAAGAAGAGGTTGACTCACTAAGAAAACTATCATTTATTAGTTTAAAAAAAAAAAGCATACAGTTGTAAAGTACAGCAGATAAAAACTCCAAAAAGTTGTTTCGAAACATTTGCATTTGGAGTACAAAGCTTTTGAAATGTTTTTATTTTTATTCATTTTTTACAATTCTTTATTTGCTTCAAGGAGGAACTGTCATTTTACAAATCATTTAAAAACCTGATAACACACTATCGCATAATGGTCATAGCAAGGAACATCAAAAAAATAAAAATAACATATGACATGACGTACATGTTACCTTCTTTATTATTGTACACATAATATACAAACTGGTCATTTGTATCATTTCACTCAACTATGCCTAACTTTTAGCCTGGATTAAAAGGAGAAATAAATAGACACAACTAGATGAGGCAAATGAAAGTGTGGAGAGTGTTAATTTCAATAAAACAAGTTAAGGGGGAAAGCCTGACATGGACCAAAAGATGACATTTTCCATCAAGCATATGATTATCCAATGTATGCCGTTATGCTTTCGAAAGAGCATTTAATACCGTTTCCAGATGTCTGAGTAGAATAACATGTCGTGATTTGAATAGCACACTGTGCCAATATTCAAAAGTTTAAAAAAAAAGGTAAAAAAAAAAGATTTTTCAGCTGGTTACTGAAATACACTGAAATGGGAGGGGGGAGGGGGGGGGGGGGGGGGAGAGATCTGCAAGTTCAAACACTACAGCTAACATCACTTGAGGGCAGTACACGAAAAACAACACAGGCAGAAATGAGAGGAACAATTCAGATGCAGCCTCCTGTCAAGACTGAGCAAGGCAGAGAGGAACAGAGCGCGAGTTATCAACAGGGTACAGGTTGAGGGGCCGGGGGGCGGGGGGGGTAAAAGCACGGCTTCTCTTCTGTTTCAGGCCACAAGAGGCAACAGGGCAGAATAACAGGGGTGGGTGGGGGGAGGTGGTGGTGAAGGAAGGAAAAAAACAACAACATCAGACCACATGATTCTGGGATTTTTGCCGTAACTGAAAGCAGCTTGGACAGAATGAATAGTAAAAAAAGATCAATGAATCAAGAGAACGGAACATGACTTTTGAATCTTACCGTCATCTGCACTGCATTAAGCACACATTATCTGTGCTTGTCAGACGATTTATGGGTATCATCATTAAGGGAAATATTGATGATAGCAAAATGTTCATTAGTGTACTAGAGGACCCCACAGCCCATTCATATTAACCGGGATTCCTTTGCGGAGTGAAATGAATAACTATGTAACTTCACCAATATTACTGGAATTTCAAGGAACTATAGAAATTAACAGCGTATTCTAACTGTTAATAACCAAAGCTCTAGAGAATTCAGGACATTTTGGTCAAGCTACCATTGAATTACTGAGGTAACCAAGACTACAACAACCAATTAGGATATAGACAGACCCTGTCAGATGTGTGTGTATATATATATACACACAGTAAACAAGAAAGTAAAACTGTGTCACAAAACACAAAGAAAATAACTAAGTCTACTAACTGAAGTCAAAGAAACCATTTCTTGGTTCAAGTTTTCCACCAAAAACAAACATTTAAGGATATTGTTTTTTTTCTTCCTTCCCGCCACTGCTGTCCCTCTTGTCCTTCTTGTCCGCCTTTTCTTTGTCGTGCCGGGACTCCTTCAGAAGCCACGGGGAGAAGAAACCGAGAACAAAATGTCAGGTCAAGGCATTGCAACTGCCATCAGCGACCACGCACGACACAGAGGGGGTGACGGCGAGCGAAACGTATTTTAGGCAACATGCTATACTGAACAAGAAATATTTGAAAAAAAACAAAACAGTTAAGAGCCAATTGTTTTTCTAGGGAATGGGAACCGATCGTCATTGGTTCCTAAAGCTGGAGGCGGGACCAGCCTACCTTTAGGAACCAATCGTCATTGGTTCCTAAAGCTGGAGGCGGGACCAGCCTACCTTTAGGAACCAATCGTCATTGGTTCCTAAAGCTGGAGGCGGGAACCAGCCTACCTTTAGGAACCAATCGTCATTGCCTACCTTTTTGCCGCCCGAGAGTCTCTCGGGTTTCACGGACTCGTTCTTCTCCTTGCTGGAGGACTTGGACCTCTTGCTCTTCTCTTTGTCGGCGGGGACAGGGGAGTCAGAGGAGGGGCTGGCACTCTTGCTGTGTTTGGTGGAATCTGGGAGAGGGGAAGACGAGACACGTTTGGTTCTCTTGACGGAATGCGCTCGGGTCGGTTCGCTTGTTCGGTGGGAAGGGAAGGAAGTCATTGAAACAGCGGCTAGACGGACGGGTGTCTAGTGCGTCTAGTGGCCTGTGTGTCGTCCTCGACTCGGCACATGCGTCCACCGTGGGTTGAGAAAATGTCTACGTTCTGGTGGTTACGCAACAGGTTCACCACTGTCCTGTGTCAGTTAAGCGCTCGTTTATTCAGGGATATTAGGCCATGAATTATCCGGGTTTCGGAACCCTCATTATTTAGCGTTTTGTCGCGGAATTCCTTCGTCGTTACTCCAAGGATACAGTCGACCCTGTACTCGGGCATCTCGTTCCAGGCTGTTCTCTGGCGCCAAAGTGTCAAGCCCTTCTGTGTTTTCGAACCTTAATAGGACGGTCTTGGCATCGAAGGAGTCTCCTTCCCTCTCTAGTTCCCCTGGGGTGAGTGTTCCCCAGCTTTTGCGCACCGGTCGGTAGAGAGTCCCTCATCTGGTACAGCCGCAGGGGCACCCTTAACATCCCCTTATCCCTTCCCGGCACCCCTTCCCTCAGGTAGTCCTAACCTGATCACAGATACGCTTGCCTCCAGGGAAGTGTTATCCTTCCCTGTACACAGCACCTGCTCTGCCGGTGGAGCTCAGGCATGCTGCTTCGTTCCAGTTAACGGGATGACCGGACACCAAAAGGCAGCTCGCCTTTTACCCTGGGAGTACCTGTACCGGCTACATCTCCCGATTTCTTTGAGCGATTCTTGCCCCAGGGGTAGGGGGGGGGGTTCGGTTTGAGCCCCGAGGCTGCCCTGTCCCTGTTGTGGCTGATGGGCCACATGCTGGGTACATGGAGGGTTACTCATTGGCTGCATAAAGACTTGCAACCTATTTGCATGGTATGGCCCAGATGTTAGTTTGTTGTGTCATTTGTCCTCCTGGCTGCCAGATTTCCCTGTTGTCTAGGCCTGTGTCTGGAGGGGGAAAGGATGTCTATACGGGGCTTTCTTAAAGCAGAAACACTTACTGGTTCCATTCTCATCTTTCCTGCGTTTGGATTCCAGACTCGCTTCGCGTTCGCTGTTCAGGTGGTCCTAGAGAGCAACAAAATGAATTTGTCAGTAAATCGGCCTCCCCCCCCCCATCTTGACAATGCAAAGCCACAAAACATGGGGGGCAGATGGGTGTGTGCAGTTCCCACAATGCACTGCAGCGTCACTCACCCTCTTCCTGTCCTTCTTGTCCTTCTCGTCCTTCTTCTCTTTGGAGCGGCCTCGCGCGCTCTCAGTGTCTTTCTTGTCCATCTCCCTCTCTCTGCTCTTGGACCGCGCGACCGAATTGTAGTTGATATGGTGCTGCAAAGACAAGCACGCGTTAAACCGAGCGGGAAAAGGCGTGATTAGGGCACGCGCAGCCCCCGAGGAGAGGGGACGTCCCGTCGCGTGTACGGCGCACCTCGGCAGCATTCTTTTTCCACTCCCTCAACTCACTCACCTCTCCAAGTCCCCGCCGTCAACAACATTCCCCTCTGTGTTTTTACCCCCAATCGCTTCACAGGACTAGCGAGTGTCTTGACAGTTCCTCGAGCTAAATCTAGCCGTGGAGGTTAAATATTCAGGAACATGCGCGAAACAAAACAAAATAAGGAAGGCAGACTATTGAACACCAGAACTGAGAAAAGACCAAAGCAAGAACATATTGACAGTAGTGCCAGAGAAGCAACGTTGTCTAAACCCCACCCCCCCCATGGAAAAAATAAAATTAGCCCGTAAAAGAAAAAGCTTGTGAGCTGCAGTCTAAATTATTCACCTGAATCCATCTATGGTTCGTCTGCCTGGTGGGAGATGGAGAAACTAGACATGGGGAACAACTCGAGCCTGTCTACAGTGAGGAAAGAAAGTCGATTCAACTACTTCAAAAACACTTGTCTAAGGATGAGGTGTTTTGCTTTCAACAAATGCCAAAATGCATCTGGGGGTCGGAGTATAGTGGGTGTGCGAGGGTCTGGAGGAGGTCAATCGAAAGCGAACCCAACTGGAGATAAACTTTGTCTACGGCAGACATCAAGGACGGCCGTAGAAACGGATCATGGGGAGATGAAGGAGACGCTGCCTCTTAGCCTCAGTCTGCCCCCCCCCCCTCTCTCCCCCCCTCCTGCAAGTGGCACGATCAGCACTTTCTCCACATCCACAAAGGGGCTGCTGTCATAGACAAGCGCTTCTCATCTCCCCCCCCCCCCCCCCCCTCCATCGCTCTTAATACGGGCTGAATTCAACTTCATACAGGTTCTGGCCCCCCGAGTCATCTTGAAGCATCTCGCCTCCACCTAAGCTGAGAATGCGGTTAACTATTGAACAAGTCTAAGTGGGTCACACATATTCTCAAATAAATCAAAAGGAACATTACGGCTAGCTCCTAAAAGATTCTGTTCTACTCTTTTCAAAAACACGGCGAGAAGAGCAAATTCAGGTCAAAGCAAAGTGGTGGAAGGTGCAAAAGAGAGCGTGCCCAAACCTTGGAAGCAGAATCCTTGAGTTCGTTGCTATTGTCCTGTAGGAATGAATGGAGACGACAGATGAACTGAGGGGAGGTTGTCAGACAGCAGAAGAGTCGGAGGCCGAGGAGGAGGGAGGGGGGGGGGGGGTGTGGTCCATGGCCGGCACAGGTCGACGGGAACCCTTTTCCCCCCCCGAACGACCATTGACCTTCAAGGGCTAAGGCTTAGACAAGGTTATTAACAGAGGCGAGATCTTAACATCTGAGTTATAAAAGCTTTACATAGGAAGACCCTGAGGAGTGTGATGGAATACAAATTCTACAAAAAAAAAAAACTGTCTGGTATTAAATGCAGCATATCAATGTGTGTCTTTTTCCCCCCAATTGGCCTACAGTACCGCTGACATGTTACATCTGTGTATAGTGCACGTGCTGCTAAAAATCTAGCTTGACAACTACGTGTGTGAAAAATACTGAACTGTGTGTGCTCTGGGTCCTACAGACTGATTTGCTACATTCATAATTTCTGTTGTTGTCACTTACAGTTCAGAATGGTTAAGACACAGGGAGCCTATTTCTCTGGGTGTAGAGTAAACATAAAAACCTATCACATGCTTCCGAGGGATTGGGCAACGCTCCAGGTGATCCAGAAGGCTTCGCCCACACTCGCTCTCTCTCTCTCTCTCTCCCTCTTTTTGCAGCGGGTAGGATTGCGTTATTTTCCTCGAGTATTTCTTTGTTTGGGCGAGTGAGGCGTTCTTCCTCTTGTTAGCACTCGCTCTCTCTCTCTCTGCCTGGGTTGCTGGTGGCTTTGGTTTCCAGGACTTGTGGCAGGACGTCTGGTGGGGGTGGTTTGGGGGAGTTGAGGGTTGATGGGAGCTGGTGGTGGAGGAGGAGGGGGTGAGGGGAGGTTGGTGCTGGTGGGTTTTGTAGACTGGATGAGGGGCCCACAGGAACGACTGCGCACATCTTGAGTGGCGTTGGACAGAACAAACTACATTTGTGTGTTGGGGGGGGTGGGGGGTGGGGGTGTTGATGTGACAGCAGGGGGCGGCAGCTCTTCCTACAGCGAACAGACATTCTGCTCCTGGAGACGCTGGGACACTGGGATCATACCACTGCTGGACTCCCCCGCAGACTCCGAGGATGAAGGGGGGGGGGGGGAGAAGGAAAAAAACTGGTCATGCCGCTTTGACGGTGAAATCTTCTCAGCTTGCAGCAAAAGAGAAGGTAGGGAGGGGGGGGGGCATCTTCATTTTGGGTGCTATTTTGGACTGGGAAACACAGCTCTTAGAGGAAACGAAATCCGGAAATCTTCCTTTTAATCTTGAAGGGCGAAAACGGGGAGGCCGTCTTTGGAAGCCATTATGTTGGAGGAATATATTGCTCTCTCAGGAAAAAAAAACTTTTTGGAATTATAGAAAAGGCATCGAAACTCCCCTCGCTTCTCAAAGGCACTTTGACTGCTTTCCTTCACATGAAAATAGATTAATATTTCACTAATCAAGTAATCGATATATACATTATTCAAGTCTCTGAAGGTTTCCCCCCCCCCCCGGCTCAGGAAAATAATCGAGGATAGAAGTCCATGGAATTTCTTTTCCCAGCTCCCAATGGGTCTAAGGATGGGGGGGGGGGGGTGATTTCTCCTGGGCGCGCCTCTCTCTCTCTCTCTTTCGCCCTGTGTGTGTGTGACCTCTCCTCCGTGATCTTGAGGTGCCGGATGGGACACGGAAAAATACAGATGGGGAACGCTCCGGCGGGACAAGGGAAGAAACACGGGCACAGCCGGTCCTCAGGCCATACTAACCTTAACGGAGGAGGAGTGGGATGGCGAAGAGTGGGCGTCGAGCTTTCGTCTTTTGTGATCTGGAGGGGGGAGGGGGGGGGGAGAGAGAGGAGGGGATGTCAGAGTGAGTATGTACACGTGGCTTCGGTTAGCATGCAGCAAAGAGACTTTGAGATGACGACTGAGAACAGGAACGGCGAGGGGTGGGGGTAAGGGGAGCTTCTTACCCCTCTCAGATTCAGCAGACTCCGATCGGGGCACCGGAGACTTGAGGGAGCCCGTCGCGGCGCCGCGGTCCCCCTTCTCCTTGCTCTTGGGCTCCTTGGCGGCGGCGTCGCGCTCCCTGGACGGCTCCTTGGGCTCCCCGTTGCCGGCCATGGCCTTGTCGTCTTTGCTGCCCTTGTCCTCGGCCTTCAGCTTGTCCGCCTTGGGCGTCTTCTCCTTACCCTCGCGCGGCGCCCGCTCCTCTTTGGCCGCCCGCTCGTCCCGCTGCTTGTCGCGGCGCCCGTCGCCCTTCGCCTCCGGAGTGCTGCCCGGAGTCTTGTCCTTCTTCTCCTTTTTCTCCTTCCCCCCCTTCTCCTTCTCCTCCCGCTCTTTGATGGCTTTGGTGCTGTGGGGAACGCGGGGGTGTTTGGTTAGAGGGAAAGTCAACAAATGATACCAATGTCCTAAAGCTAAGAAACAAATTTAAAAAAAGCTAATAACAACAACAAGCAAATAAAACCGTCTGCTGTAGACGAAAAGCTTTCATTTCCTTTTAATCCCATTTCAGCCTCAGCTATCCATAGCTACATTTGAGTTCCTAAGCGGCACAGTGCCAGGTCGCCAGCCGGGGGCAGTTCCCCTCTTCCTACCTGTTGGGGGCCCCGTTCCCGTTGCTGGTGGTCACTCTGGCCGCTGTGCTGTTGGTCTTGTTCGCTGGCTTCGCCGCCCCCTGAGACTTCTCCTTGGATCGATCTATCGGGCGGGGAAAAAAACGCAAAACCGTCAACGGATTGAGCGCCGAGCGACATTTCAAGAAAACAACACTTGCCGACACTCGATTCAAATATCGCAACGCGGTGTTGCTGTGTGGTTCAGACACCAAACCCAGGGCTGCCTTCCGTCCCGTCTGAACGGTTTTCAAAAAGGACACGAGAGCTACTTCTCGCAACGGCTTTCTGAGACTGGAACTCACCGGCGTCCTCGGTGGAACCCTCGTCGGTCTTGCCGGCGCCGGCGGCTGGCTTTCCCGTGTTGCCGGGGCCGTTCTGCTGGCTGGCCGGGGTGGCGCTGCGCACCGGCTGCTCCTTGTGGTGGAACTCGTTCTCGGGGACCATGTGCGCCCTCCGCCCTTTCAGCTGACCCGAGTAGCTGTGAAAACGCATGCTGGGTTTACACAGGGGCCCAGGCAGGGGACTGGCTTTGGCGGCTGGGACTCCCAGCCAGGTGCTTGATTACACCAACGCACGCAGACACACACACACACAGGGAAATCTCTCCAGTCTTTCGAACGCCGGCCGGCGCAAACAAACACGAAAATACACAACGGATTGGCAACGGTCTATCTGGGAGGATTTGACAGGTACATCTTGTAAAGCCGTGTGGCGGACCGTGGGTGTGTGTTCAGCTGTGGCTGGAAGCTTGGTAATGCCAGGCGAGTCCTAGCCAGACAAATTCCATCCAGGCAACAAATGAATTAATAGCCTTCCTCATCCCTCCACCTCCGTAATCCTCTCTAGACCTGTCTGAAACACTGGAGAATCCCACAGCCGTTCCCCCGGAATTCCAATCTATTCCAGCCGCACCGGGCCATCGCATTATCAAATCATGCACGTTCGTAGCGAGCCAGAATGTCTCAAACACTGTCTAAGACACTAGGAACCGTCACAACACACAGTGAAAACAACAACAAGACACGAATACACAAACACAAAAGAGAACCACTGGTACTCAGTGGAAAATATTGCAGCGAGAAAATATCGTTCTTGTACCGAGGAGATGCTATTTATAACCCCAGGCATTAAGTAATTGGAACATTGTTCGCAATGTTTAAATTGCAATTTCCTGTCCCATCCCCCACCCACGAAACGACTAAATTGCTAAATCACACTTCTGCCTACACGCTCATGAACACCGGGGAAGCTGCACTGTGACACAAGGGCGAGTCAGGTGGCTGAGCGGTTAGGGAATTGGGCTATTAATCCGAAGGTTGCCAGTTCGATTCCCGGCCGTGCCAAATGACGTTGTGTCCTTGGGCAAGGCACTTCACCCTACTTGCCTCGGGGGGGAATGTCCCTGTACTTACTGTAAGTCGCTCTGGATAAGAGCGTCTGCTAAATGACTACATGTAAATGAAATGTAAGGGCTGGTGAACTCGGTGTTACCCCATGGCCAAGGCATACAGGTCGGGCCTCTTCTCCTTCTCCTCCAGGCAGATCTTGTGGACGCGACACTCCAGCGCCTGGCCCAGGTTCAGCACCTTGGGGTAGCAGGGCAGGATCTTGGTCAGCACGATGAGAATGTTCCGGATGTGGGTGTACTCGCCCGTCTCCAGGCAGTGGACCGAGGCCTGGGTGGGAGGTAGAGAGGGGGGGTGGGGGTGTAAGTGGTTGTGTTACGACTGTACAAACACACACAGCTCTGAACTCGTAGACGATAGCATTCCCTAGAGAAGGAGAAATTAACATTTGGCCCAGGCTTGTCATGAGTAATACTGGACCACGTAATGCAATCAAAAACGAACAAGGTCGCTTTGGAAATAACCGGTGGCAGAAGGAAGCAGCATAAAGTAGGAGAAGCTCACCTTGGTCAGCTTGTAGTGCCACTTGTGGACCACGTGCCGGAAGTTCTCGTAGTCCACCTGGTCGGCTTTATTCCCCCCGTCGAAGCCCGTGGCTCTGAAGATGGTGACGAACCCCGGATAGTTCCCACACTCCTGGAGGAGCAAAACACACACGCAGGTGAACTGCAAGCTCGTGGGGTCTGTCCATGTTCATAAGCTATGGCTTTAGATTTCCATGTCTTCAGTGGTGGATGGTGAGGAAGAAGGAAGGAAGAAAGAAGGAAGGAAGAAAGGAAAGGAGAGAAGGAAGGAAGGAAGGGAAGGAAGGAGAGAAGAAGGAAGGAAGAAAGGAAGGAAAGAAGGATGGAAGAAAAGGATGGAAGGAGGAAAGGAAGGAAAGGAGATAAGGAAGGAAGGAAGAAGAGAAGAAGGAAGGGAGAGAAGGGGGGCGGTCAGGCCGGGCACCTTCTCGTAGACGGCTCGGTCGCTGTGCCAGCGGGTGACCGTCTCCAGCATGCAGCACAGGAAGCGCCCGTAGCGCCGCGACTCGTTCTCCGTGCAGCTGGCCACCGTGTAGATGATGTCAGAGAACACCTGCCGGGGGAGGGAGGGGAGGGGGTGGAGAGAACCGTTACAACCCCACCCTAAACAACTCACACGGACACAACCACGGTCAACAACCCCCCGGGGGGGGGGGAGGAGTCTCTCGTCCCCTCACCCGGTCGTAGCAGAGCAGGGTGCAGAAGTTGGGCGTCTTCTGCTGGTGCACCAGCTCCACGAAGCGGGCGCAGTAGACGGCGTCGATGGCGGAGAAGATGCAGCGGGGGAAGAGGCACAGCTGCAGGAACTTGGTGATGGTCTCGTTCTTGCTCGATTCTGGAGGGGAGGGATTAGGGTCACACGCACACACAATGAACGGATAAGTCTGGCGGGGGGGGGGGGGGGGGGGGGGGGCGCTTTTCCAAATGCACTTCCCGTGTTCGTACGATGTACTTCCGTCACCCCGAGGAGAGCAGGGGCGGATGATTTAGAGAGCTAGCGTTAGCTGACGCTTCCAAAACAGTTGGCTGTAGTGGGCTCGGCGGACTCGTTAAAACATGACTGACGCGTAATCTGATGAAGCGAGCGAGGCGGCAGCTGGCGCCGGGCTGCGGGGGCACCAACCCGACACCGTAAAGTGAGCCGGCACTCTCCATATCCCGATAGGAGGTGAAGGAGAGGCGACGTGCCAATGGGAGCTGCGCGTGCGTGTGTGTGTCCCCCAAAGGATACGAAAACGAGTTTGTGTACACACACACACACACCTGACTGCCCACCGAAAAGATAAGCCATCGCGGGCAGAACCCCAATGCTATTGAAAGTTAATAGCACGGAAACCCCGGTTAGCATAATTTCCTCTCAAATTCGATTCCGTCTCCCGGTATTTCTGATAACGTGCGTGTGCGGAGGTGAGGTGGGGGTCAACCTACTGGCGAGCAGCCAGTTGTCCTTCTCCAGCTTGAGGCGGTGCAGGACCCTCTGGACGTGCTCCAGCTGCTTCTTCTCCTCCTCCTGCAGTTTGTCCTGCAGGGCCTTGCAGCGCTCCTTCTCCTTCTTCTTCTTGTTCAGGGGCTGAGGGGGGGGGGGGGGGCGACAGGGAAGGGGAGGAACACAGTAACACGGTTAGCCGCCGTCGCCACGCTCCCGGCGCAGGCTGACGGACGCTAACGGCATCCCCCCGGTTGAAATTACCATGAAGCCTTCAAAAAAAATGAGATGATGGGCGCTCGCTCGCTGGGCGTGTGGAGTGTGTTTAATGAGGTGCTAATGTGAGAGAGATTAGCGGTTTGCCCCGGCGAGAGCGCGCGCAGCTTTGCCCAAAAGAGAGAGGGGGGGGCGACTCACCATGTCGGCGTTCTCCTCGATGGCCTTGACCTGGGCCTTGAGCTTGTTGACCTCGCGGTCGTAGGCGTTGTTGGGCACGGCCAGGTCGTACATGGTCAGCGACCAGAAGGTGGCGTAGAACTGGGGCCGCAGGTCGTCCCAGACGCGCGGCGGGTGCAGGGACACCACGGCCTCGTGGACAGGCGCCATCACTAGGTCGCACGCCGCCACGTACTTGTGCACCTTCTGCTGCTGCCGGTTGCCCTTCTCGGCCTTCTTCAGCTCGTCGTACTTGGACTGTGGGGGGGGGGGGGGGGGGGGGGGGAGAGAGAGAGGGAGGTCAGTACTTGGACTGTGGGGGGAGAGAGGGAGGTCAGGCTGGGTGCTGCTTGACCAGCCACTGGAGACAACTGACACTCGTTCATCTAAAGCAGGTCCGAGGCCAAATAATGAATGAAGTCCCCAAGCGACCTTTTGATAGCTTACTCCCTGCCTTTGTCATCCATTTGATGCATGCTAGTGTACACTACATCTTGCTTGAGTGAACTTGTAGTCAACTTATAGCAGCTATTATTTCGGTTGAATGAATCGTTAAGACCATTGCAATAAACAAAACATACCATTACATGATGCGTCTCTGGGAATATGGAGAATAAGTATTTGTGGGTTAGGGTATGGCCTACAGCGATTGACTCATATCCTACAAATATGCTTCCGACTTCGCCATGACTGCATCGAAAAATAACCCCCCCGCCAAGGGGAAAGAATTAGACCAGACTAGATTTTTTTTTTTTCTTCCTATTTTCCTGCAGCGTCACTTGCAGCCAGACTCTCCTAAAAGCTGGCCATTCTAGTGCTGCAGGGGGGGGGGCATTCTGCTGAGGTAGACCGCTGGGTTAGTTCGACTTATCCCTGGCGCGTGTATAAATCACACCGGGGAGAGAACCGTGTCCGATCGCGCTCTCAAGGACTCCCCGGAGTCCGTCCCTCCCGTGATGAACGCAATTGGTTCAGGGTGGCGTGAAGGCGCCGCGTGAAGCAGAAGGGGGACGTTTCACGCCGCGGTTAGGGGGGGGGGGGGAGGAGGCTCGCGGTACGAGGCGGGAGAGCCGGGGCCTGTTCGTGTCAGGACGCACGTCCCATCCCTCTCTCGGAAAAAGGGCCCTGTTGGGAGTGTCTGTGTAGGACGCGGTTTGTTTTGCAGCCCGGCTGGGGCTCGGGGGCTGAGGCTGGGGGGTTGAGGCTGGGGGGTTGAGGCTGGGGGGCTGTGGCTGGGGCGCTGTACTCACCAGGATCTGATGGGCGTACATGGGCCTGGACAGGAAGAAGGCGGCGTCGTGGGGGGTGTGGAACTGGTTGCAGAGGATGTCGATGGAGGGCACGCGCTTGATGTAGTCCTCCGTGCTCAGGTTGGAGGCCAGGAAGCCGCCGAACTGGACCAGGGTGTCGTGACACTGTGGAGAGGGAGAGGGGGGCGGGTGAGCATTCTTTTACACTGGACGAGGAGGGGGAGGGGGCCGTGTTTGTGTGTTTGTGAATCCCCACGGCTCCTCATTTGGTTGCCTCGCCAAACCCGGCTTTATTAAAGCCATCCGTCAGGGCGTGCCCTAAAACCGCGTGGAGGGAGGGGGGGGGGGGGTGCATGTTCGGTGATCACGGCAGAGCAAAGCTCATAACCTTAAGGAGGCACGTGGGAACTGGAGCAGACATCATTTTCAAGTCGTGTCATATCGCTACAAAAACTGCGTCCGAGGAAAGCATAGGAGGTAGACTAATGATGCAATTACAGAACCAGGAGAACCCAGTGCACTTTGCACGTTTGTTGTACCCCCCCCCCCCCCCCCATATCTCGATAATAACCAACAAACGCAAATCGTTTGACTGAAAGTGGTGGAAATGAGGGGCCGTTTTGCCAGCGGGGGTACCTGGTCGTAGAGCTTGCCCACTAGCTTGAGGTGCTTCTCGCCTCCCTCCAGGAACACCACCCCGTTGCGCTGCTGGGCCATCAGCAGACACAGGGGCAGGGCCAGCTCGTGGTCCAGCAGCGCGTCCTTCAGCCGCTGGGACGACTTCTTGGTGTTGCGGATCTGGCCGAAGTAGCCGCCCTGTGGAGGAAGAAGCAGCCGGGGTGACACGGGGCACTCGACCGGGGGGGCGGGGGACCATGGCTGGTCAGGCTAACGACCGTTGTTTTTGTGTGTGTGTTTGGGGGAGGGAGATTTGGGGAGGGCTGTACCTCAGCTTTGAGCTGTTCCCCTCCGGTCATGGCCTCCAGCTGCTCCAAGGTCATCTCGTCTGTGATCTCGATGCCGGCCATCTTCTGCACCACCTCCTTCAGGATGAGCAGGTCGAAGCTGCAGGGGAGGAGGGAGGGAGACACACACACACACACACACACAGTGAGCGCTTCCTTGGCACGGGCGCAGAGAAACGAGGAACAATGGCGAGGAGGCGGGGGGGAGATGATATTCCCGCAGACTTGTTTTCAGCGAGCCGTGGCGCGGCGCCCACCGCTATTTACTTCCCCCCTGCGCCCGTGGCCCTGGGCGGAAGGGCCCGGAAACCGGTCTGCCTTGTGATTCACTACCTGCTGACACCGGCCGTTGCGGAGAGGCCGGCGCTGAGATAATTACACCCCCCCCCCCCCCCCCCCCGCCTGTATGGCGAGAGAGGACAGGGGCAGAGGACCAAACACCCACACAGCCACCGGCCTCCACCGTCAGCACCACATTACTCAGCAGCTGAGCCCAGAGACACCCCCACCACCTCTCCCCGACCTCCTCCTCCCCTCCAGCTCCTCTCAGGTCTGACCTCGGTCGGCATGCTCACGACCCCCCCCCCCCCCCCCCCCCCCCCCCCCCCCCACCCCCACCAGATCGTGGACAGCCGCGGTGTCGAAAAACTCCCATCCTGGATGATCCGTCGCTTCTCTAGAACTGCCTCGCTCAATCAACCCCTCGCCTCTCCGGCCAATCACAACCCTTACCTCTTCCCTGCTTTCAGCTGATTGGTCACGTACTGCAGGAGCCCGGCTAACTCGATGGGGTATTTTCGGAACACGGCTCCGCACAGACTAGCCAGGCCTGTGGGATATCGGGGGGGAAAAACAACAGTTGATGACGCGGGTTAAGTCGGGGTCCATCGGTCCGAGAACAGGAGGGGGCTACACCTGGAGTCAACGATCACATTGGTCGAAACACACACACACACACACAGCATGGTCGGACCAGTCATGTGTGTGTGTGGTCTGTCTTGATTGGCTACGGAGCCAGGCCGTCGCGGGGCCACTTACTCTGGAGCCAGGAGGAGATGGTGGTGTCGTCGTGCTTCATCTTCTCCTTCTCGGGATTGGCCAGCGCCTCGATGATGCAGTCTGCGAGGGGCGGGGTTAAGGGAGGCAACCAAAAACAACAACAAAAAACAATGCGTTTTCAAAACAGACCCCTAACTCGCCCCCCCCTCCCCGCAGGTCAGAGGTCAGACCCACGCGTGCGACCCGCACGCCGGCGAGGCGTGAAAAAGGATACAGGCCATGACGTCATAGTTGAGCGAGGTGAGGTATTTCAGGGAGTCCACCACCGGGCCGATGAGGTTGTCGTACCACTGGATCTGGGACAGGATCTGCGGGGCGAAACACAAGGTCAAAAAAAAGGTTTCCCCCCAGTCGGGATTGGCTCCTGAGACGAGGGGCTAGCCTAAGCTCGACGTCTGACTCGACGTCTTGCCTTCGTTTTTCCGGGCGATACCGAAGCTGACCGCGTGGGAGGGTTACGTAAGGGCGTGGTATTGGATGAAATAACGCGAGTGTGGTGCCAGTGACCTGACCTTGATGCTGCGTTTGGAGGTCCGGGGACTTGATGTTGAATAGGGCAGAGAGGTGGAGGTATAGTGGAGGGAGGAGGGAGGAGAGGGAGTTCTCAACCGGAGCAGGGGGCCCCGCAGCCCGGCCGGGGGCCAAGAGAGGCACACAGCTCCTGACTCAGTGGACCCCCCCGCCCCTCCCCACCCTCTCTCTCTCTCTCTCTCTCTCCAGCCCCCTCCCTACTCTGTCAGCATGAGCCAGGCCCTTTCTCATTCCATTAATGTCCCGCTGAGGCCCCCCTCCCCCCCCCCACACACACACACACAGCCCGGCTCATCTCCTCCTCCTCCCCCAAACCCCCCTTGCCCCTCTCCATGTTTGGACGCCTGCTCTGCTCGAGTCGTATCTGAGATGAGAGATTTAAGGCTTATGCCACGAGGGAAGTCGATGTGTGTGTGTGTGTGGGGGGGGGGGGGAGGAGGTGAGGAGGGTGTTCTGTCCCAAGTCAGCCTGATGAAGAATAACGAGAGTCGCAGAGAGAAATCCCATTTACAATCAGTCCCCCCCCTCCGTACCCCCCCCCCCTTTCGGCAGCTCGTCTTAACGGCGGCCGATCCTTATCTATAGCAAACGCCTTTAAAAGAAAACATATCTCTCTCGCCCCATCTCCACATATTAGCGGACGGGGGGGGCGTTACTCACTGTCGAGGCTGACGCGAAGGAAGGCATTAACTATTCCGAAAGGCGCCAAGGAGCATCATTCACGCGGCATAACATTAGCGTCGGCGTCAAAAGCGCCCCTCGTCTCGGCGATCGGGCAGGCGGGACACGGAGCAGACGAGAAATACATGTATTTATTTTTGGCCGGCGGGGGAAAGGGACAAGAGGGAAGGGAATACGTACGTAGTCAAAGAGGATGGTGGGGTTGCTGTGGCTCAGCTTGCCTATCTGTCGTCCAGACGGCTTCACGTTCTCTTTGGTCAAGCGTCTGGGGGGGGGGGGGGGAGGGGGGAGAGACAAGAGATAAAAAGGTGTTTACTTGAGGGCGTCAGGGCCCGGGGCAAGGCATTGGCTCCCTGGTCTGGAGATTTCTAGATGGAAGGAAGTCGAATACATATACATACTTGACAGTTACACACACACACACACAGAGACAAGTTCATTGCATGTCGCGCATACAAACATTTCAGTTCCATCGACGCCAAGTAAACAAGCATAGAAATACGTCGGTCGACGTCAACCACTCAGCTCGTCGCACGGCACTATAAAGGAAGTCCCATGATGATGTCAGTCTGGAGGCCTGCTCACACACACACACACACCATCAATGAACCACAGCACTGCCGAACCAGGAGAACATCTCCCAGTGTTCCCGTCGAGTAGTACTGTCCGTCAAGAATCCGTCTGCCAAATCGAGGCTGACTGCTTCAGCCCACAACCTACCCGCCCACGCCAGAACGACAATCCGCCCGACGAACAGAAAGCAGATGAATAATCAAGAGAGGGGGAGGGAGAGGAGGGAGAGAGGGGGAGGGAGGGAGAGCAGGTCTCCAGGCACTCGCGTTGCGTCTAAGTGCAGCCTCGCCCCCCTCCCTCCGCAGAGAGACGAGGGCTCGTTCCATCCCACTCTGCGTCTCCGAGCGGGAGAGGCTGCGGCGTCTAAACCCTCCATCGCAACTTCTGTTTCGATGGCCTCCGTCCTACTCTCTCGCACTAGGCTCGTGGGCACCACACACACTCTCTTTCCCTCCCTCTCTGCCAAGAAAGGCCGTGGCGAAATGTTTGGCTGGGGGTCCCACTCGCGCCGTCCTCCTCACACAAACACCAAAGTGTCCCCCTTCGACCGAATCCAGACAGTGATGCATGTTGGGAGCGGTTACACGCACGCACACACACAACCCCCTGGCGCGGTTCCTCTTGTCATGGCGATCACACACGCACCCAGGCTGAAACGATTGCTGGGAACGCCTTCACGGGAGCACAAAGTGTTTACAAAACGTGTGTGTGTGTGTGTGTGGGAGCCAGGAGACAACACACACACTTGGTTGTCTTCCTCTCTGGAAGTGGAATATTGATAACCCCCACACACACACACACAAACACACACACACCCCTGCTGCCAACATGCATTAAAATACAACCGAGTAGGGTGACCTTTTTTATATTCTTCCAGGGGGTGGTGGAGGAGGAGGGGGGTTATAGCAGGAAAGGCAAGCATCGCTAGCTTCCCAGAGCGGCTGCTCCGTCATACATGATCATGCGGCCCCGGGCTGTGTTGGGTGGCATCGCTGGGAATACCCCGTCCCCCTCCCCTCCCCCTGGCAGGGAGCGCAGACACACAGGGGGCCCCGGGCGTAAACACGTGCTGGTGTACATGGGCAGTACTACAACCAATGTACTCGAGGTCTCTCGGCTTGTGAGGGGGGGGGGGGGGGGAGAGAACACACACACAAAAAAAAAGGAAAGAATAAAAAAATAAATAAAGGAATAGTATATGAACCTAGGGCCCCTTATAACTGTAGACCCCCCCCACACCAGCGCACGTCCACACTATTATCTGTGTGTGTGTGTGTGTGTGTGTGTTCGTGGTTAAGCCAACGTTTGCAGAAGGGCTGGATTTGCCTGAAACACAAGTGACCCAGTTAACGTCGCTCTCTTCCCCTGAAAGCCGCGCGGAGACGCTGAGCTCTCGGTATCAAAAGGAAGCCGCGCGAGGCGCTGAATAGGGCCGAGCGCCGTGCCAACCCAACCATTACCATGGTAACCAGGCCCTGCGTGCGTGCTCCTTTAGCGCCCACATCAACCAGGCAACACACACACACACACAAACGCATTTCTCCGGACACCGTTTCCAATGGCAACCGCCGCAGGTCATTGGGTTGCTTGCCGGGCGTCCCTGAGCGGAGGAAGAGAGGCCCCTCATCTCTCCGCCCCGCGTCCAACATGTTTCACCGGCTTTCATCATCCCAACGCTGCGCATGCATCTCTTTACGAATGCTAATTTGGGGATTTTCGGGAGCATCGTCGGGGAAAAAGTCAGAAACGGGTTCGCCACTACAGACATAGAAAAACAACGAAATGGAGAAAGAAAGAGAAAAAAAAAAAAGGATAGGCATGGATGGTGGGTGTGTGTGAAGCGGGGACTGGTAATTGCCACGGCATAACGGGAAGAGGAGAGAGGGCGGATGGCGGCGGAGGACTCGGGGCTGGTGGGGGCGGCAGCGGCGGCGGCGTGACTCACTTCATGATGTATTTGGCGCGGTCCACCGTCTGAGCTTTGACCTTCACCAGCAGTGGGTGGCTGGTGTACGTCTCGTTCTTCCACTGGCCGTACAGCCGGTATCTGAGGAAGCACAGGTAGAACATAGGTGGGATTACAGCCGGTATAGAACACAGGTGGGGGGGATTACAGGCGGTATAGAACACAGGGTGGGTGGGATTACAGGGCGGGTATAGAACACAGGTGGGTGGGATGGATTACAGGCGGTATAGAACACAGGTGGGTGGGATTACAGGCGGTATAGAACACAGGTGGGTGGGATTACAGGCGGTATAGAACACAGGTGGGTGGGATTACCGAGCATCTCTGGGAGACGGGGGAGCGTTCAAATACTACGAATACAGCAAATAGCGTGAGAATATAAAATAACTAAAACCCACACGCTTGCTAAAAAATATTTTCCAAACAGACGGGGAAATTAGACTTTTGGTTTTGTTTTGGAACACGTGACTGGCGGTACGACTGGCGTGCTGCTGCCTGTGTGTGTTTGTGTGTGTGTGTGCTGCTCACCTGTGCTGGTAGGGGAAGAGCTTGAAGAGGCCCCAGAGCTCCTCCGACATGCAGGCGTTGCACTCCATCAGGGACAGCGAGGGCAGCAGCACCTGGTCTGCGATGCTCAGGAAGCAGCTCAGGAGCGTGTCCTGGGACAGAGCGGGGCGCCGGTTAAAACACCTCAAGCAGTCTGTTGTGTGTGTGTCTGTCTGTGTGTGTCTGTCTGTCTGTGTGTGTGTGCTTGATAGAACACCAGGCTCGTTTAACACCTTGGGAGTTTGTGTGTGTCTGCTGCTTCAATCCAGACGACTCACCATTTTGTCTTTGACTTCATTTCGACTGTCGCTTTGGTACTGGAGGGGGGGGGGGTGGGGGAGGGGGGGTGAAAACATGAACAAGGAGTTGACATCGACCGTCGTTTGAAACTCAAAACTGGTAAAATGCCCGATTGGAAGGCCTGGCCCCCGGTACCTCTTTCATGAAGCCCTTGCCCAGGCGCACGATCTTGGCGAAGAGGATGGGATCGTGGGAGAGGTGGGGCCCCAGGTAGCACAGCATGCGGAAGGCGTCCCGGCGCAGGTCCTCGAAGGTCTCGGCCGGCCGCGGGGCCCTCTTGTTCCTGAGGGGCCTCAGCACGCAGCCCTTGGCCCCTTTGGGGACCCCGGCTCTGTTGGGGGGGGGGGATGGGGAGGGGGGGGGAGAGAGAACACACACACGCGGGGATGAGAGAGCGCCGTGAGGAACACGTGCCACGATGGCCAGTCAGCACTTCTGTGTGTTGTGTGTTTGCGCATTATGACATCAAAAGCTGGTGTTGGGGAGGAGTCCTGGTTTGGAGAGGGAGGGGGAGGGGGGAGGAGTCCTGGTTTGGAGAGGGAGGGGGAGGGGGGAGGGAGGGGGGGGGGGGGAGGAGGGGGGGGGGGGGGGGGGGGGAGTCGACTCTGGCGGGCCATGACAGGAGCTTGCGTGTGCATTCTTGTTCCCGCCAGCGTGTGGCTGGGTGCTAAGTGAATGTGTGTGTGTTTGTGTGTGTGTGTGTGCGGGAGAGAGCGAGCGGGCACCTGCGGTACAGCGGCTCCACGCTCAGGTGCAGCAGCTGGCACAGGGCCAGGGCGATGGCCTTGTGCGAGGTGGCGTAGAAGGCGGGCATCTGGTCCATAATGCTCTGGGCGTGTTGCCAGTCACCGATCCTCAACAGCGCCTCCAACAGACCCAGCTTCTGGTTATCCGGAGGCTGAGGGCAACACAGCATGATGAGAGAGTGTGTGTGTGTGTGTGTGTGGTAAGCAGTAGCTCCATTGAGTCTTAAGGCAATTAGGGTAGCGGAGGTTAGTCACTGAGCATTAGATCTAGCTTCACTCTAGGCTCCGGTGCACTTTTTATCAGTGGGCTATGGGATCTCCTACTGTACATAGCCCCCATTAAAAGGGTTACAGAGGATTTGCACAACATAAAAGAGCCTGACTTGTAAATCCCGGGGTGTTATTTTCTCCCAACACAGGGACCGGGAGGGAGGGGGGAGGTGGGTGGGGGTGGGAGGGAGGGAGGGGGAGGAGCTGTTCACTGTCGAAGACTCTTCATCCCATCTGACGCCGCACTCCGCTCGTCTAGGACCGGGCCACAACCGACTGTGACACGACACGGTAACAAGGCAGAGCTGTCGGAGGCTGGGGGCGGGGAACCGGGGACGAGGCAGGCCTCCTCATCCTGCACCATCACCATGACACATTTCACTGGACAGATCTCCTGTCCCCCCCCAAATAAAAAAACTAGCAAAAAAGTGAGAGGATATTTTAAGGGTGATGTTTCCAGTTTAAGAAGGATTACCGTTCGCAGTAATCTAACAAAAAACACACGCCAACACACAAAAAAGGATTTATTTAATGCTGATTTTGCCCAATTTAGCGCGAGCATGATTCAGCCGTCCACATCAAAGCGATGCATTCTGACAATCTGGAGCCGGGGCTGCGGGGGCAGGAGTTATTTTAAAAAACAAGGCCTACAGAGGCACTTCAGTTGGGCTGTTTGTTAACGCGGGCCGCTAGGACACGGGCGCTAGGACGCGGGCGCTAGGACACGGGCAGCTGGTGAGAAGGGAGGGGGGGGTGCGTGTGCACGGCTGTATGTCAGGGTCCGCGATCCCTTTTCAACTCAAGAACCTCCTCCTCCTCCTCCAGCACTTACGGTCCTAGTCTTCTGTGGCCCGACAGAAACCTGTCTGACTGAGCAGTCGACTGACAGGCGATTCGTAGATAACGCAGGTTCCGACATCCCCCTCATTCCCTGAGGTCACGCGAGCAGGGGGAGGAGGGGGGGCACCTGAGCCGGGGGGGAGGGTGGGCAAGATGGCGACGTGTTTACCTTGTCGTTCTTCTCCTCCTCTTTGTCCTTCTCCCTGTCCTTGTCCTCGCTCTTCTCCGAGGGCACCACCACCATGGTGAGCTTGCGGGCGATCTGCTTGGCCTCCGTGATGTCGCGCTTGTGCTCCTCCACGATGGCGGCGTCCAGGGGCATCAGCTGGGAGGAGGAGGGGGACGGGGACGAGAGGACACGTCACCACAGGTCGGGGTCACACAGGCCGTATCTGATCTCATACTCCTAACCGTGACGGGATACGGTCAACCGCGTACGGCGAGGGGGGGGGGAACTGAATGGTCCTTACGTGCACGTAGATGTCCTCCAGCTCTATGAGGTTGTGGTGCAGGAGGGCGGCGGCGATGTGGTAGAGCGACCTAGGAGTCTCCTCGTTGGGCTCCTGAGAGAGAGAGAGAATATTTTGAGAAAACAGGACTCTAATGGGAGGATCTCATTCATGAGGCACGGGCGACCTGATGCATTCCAACAGAACTACCAATTCAGCCTGTCTGGAGTCAGGTCTCGAAGCCCAAGTGTTGATTCCGACTACATCAGAAAATCGCTATGCCCATCACGTTTGACTGCACCCCTACTTTTCTCTCTCTCTCTCTCTCTCTCTCCTCTCTCTCCCTCCCTCCCCTCTCTCTCGAACCTGTGGGTCGAGTGATAAAATCAGGAGAATTTCGGGATCCGGGGGAAGAATTATGCCCTCATCAATACACTTCGGAAGACTTTCTCATCCAAATTGCTTATGGATTGCGCCCCGAGGGGGCAGTCATTCCTTTGCTTTCCTGTCTGCATGTGTCCCGGAGTGGCTGCGGGGGAGGAGACGGCGAGGGCCAGACGGCGAGGGCCAGACGGAGGCCTCACCTGGCAGAACTTGAACTTGAAGCCCAGGATGTGGCAGAGAGTGAGGGGCTCGCACATGTACGACTTGATGAGGGGGAGGAAGAACTCGTCCTGGTCGGAGCGGCACTCGTACACCTCCAGGATGATGTCGAGCACGCGGTTGGGGTCTAGGTTGAAGCATCCTGGGAAAAAGGTGGGGGAAAACACATCAAATTAAAAAAAAAATATATATATATATATATATAATAAAGTACAGACTTGCCAGAAAAAATAAGAGCTAATAGAAGAGACCTATTTAAGGGGAACGGGCGGATCTGGTTGTAATGGAACAAATACATCAGCTCTGGGGCAACGTTTGAGCTGAAATTGTGCCGTCTGCCTCCTTCAAAATCTCCATTACGTTCGGGGCTCGTCGAAAGCCCGAAACGAGTCACACCTTTCATCGACAAGCCGAGACACGGAGGTACGGCCGAGGTCCACCTGGTTGTTTAAAGGAGGGAGAATGGAGAATGCTCCGTGGAGGCAAGAGACAGGAGCGGGGTTCGTACCTATGAGGGACTTGATGCTCTCCAGAACGAGGAGGCTGGTGATGCTGCCAGACAGGTCCTGGCCGAGCTCCGTGATCAGCTTGGCGTAGCCCTCGTTCTCCTCTCTCAGCAAGTTGAACTTCTGTTGCTTGTAGCTGACGGTGGGAAGGCACACGAAAACAAATTAAAAACACATCTCGAGTGGAGGCATGGGATACTTCAAAAGCACACAACTTTGTCTTCACACGATATGGATTGTAATCACGTCTTCTCTCCCCCCCCCCCCCCCGCGGTAGATAATCCCAACGGAATGTCATCCGTCGCTAATTAAACAGCTGCTTTTCAACTCCCTGAATCGAGATGCGGCTGCCATGTTTAAATCACAAATTCGATGAGGTGAACGATCCGTTTTTTTTATTATTTTTTATTAAGAGCTTCGACTGATGGGGACAGGAAACGCTTGGGGGGGGAGGGGGGGGGGGGGAGGAAGTGACAGAGTGCAGCAGACTAGCACAGCCAGGCTTACTGGGCCTGCAGATAAAGGATAGTTTATGCCGGAAGGAAAAGTGCCGGTGACTGTGTGTGTCACTTGGCCTTTACCGCCGTCGCTAATGGGTTAGTCAGCCCACTTCATATGCTACTTTAAAAAGACATTGCAGAGTTACGCCGACGCCTTGATGCGTGAACGGCAAAACAAGATGAAATGTCTTATCCTGTTGGACCAAACCGAAACCGTCATAACACAGGACATTCACCCCTGCTGGCCGTGATCACAGCCCTGCTTCGGCTGCGATGGACGAAGCAAAGACTTACAAGAGTTTCGTCTTGATTTTGACTATTTTCTGGTTGAACTGATGAGCCTGTTTTATGAGTCCCAGGGACTCAAGGGTCTCTGGGTCCAGCCTTTCTTTTAGGATAGCGTCCGGCACAAACAACTGGGAAAAACGGGAATAAGATAACGATATATTAATAAAGACCATGTGAAGTACAACAGAGCACGACACAATAACAACTTTAGCAATTAGATATGGGTAAGATTTGACATGTTTACAGTAAGAGTTTGGAATTAAGCTGACAATAACAGTCCTAAAAATTATTATATTTAGGTTTTTGTTTTCATTTCAGTTACTCATTTATATACCTATAGACAGTGAGGACAGGAAAGAGCAACGGCTACGTTCTTTGTTGTACAACACTGCCACCCAGTGAGTTTTTCAGCATTAAAAGAAAATAAAACCCGCTTTTAGTAATGAGACTCTTACCAGACAAGCGCCAACCAACTGTGTATAATGGTCGCGTTTATTTTTTTCCTCCATTGCCCCCGTCTCTATATCTGAAAAACAGGGCAAGAAAACTCAGTGCATGTGAAATGTATCATTTGCTATTTAATGTAACGGCAAAAGACGCAATACAATTAAGTGCGTTCGTTTTCATCTTTGGAAATGCCGGATCAAATGGACCTCAAACCCATACCTACCTAATATACTGAAAACATCTGCTAAAATAGACGGCATGTCGTCTCGCAGCTCCTGGAAATCAAATCGGGTCATTAGAAAAAGGCACATGGTTGTAACGGATTAAGAAAAACAAAAGGCGTTTCTTCCAACATCATCTTGTTGGCCACGTTCCTGCCCTCGTTTGACAAGCAAATGTGGGGTCCACATCCTTGTAAAGCACAGCTGTCATCAAACAGACACGAACGACGCCACACTGAAACCCTTGAAGGACTGAGTCTGAAAACTGCCTTACCATCATGTCACCGAGGACAGTAGCAGCGAGGTCCAACTTTAAATTGCCCTGCACAAAATGCCAGCAGAGTTCGTACAGGGCAGCCTGTATATCTGCAGGACCAAGAGGAATGAATGGATGAAGAATTTAGTGTTGTGCCTATTCAAACAAGTCTAACCACTATCATGGAATTCTGGCTCCTACGAGTTAGCACCCGTCATTGTTCTCAAAACTTGTTTTTAAAAATCTTAAAAATAGATTAGCCCATCAATAGCTACGTGAGTTAGTCTACATATCCCTGCTAGGTTAACCCTGCTAAGTTTTAATGACAACCACACTAAAAAGGCCGATATCTCTTAATACACATCATTATTCTTAAATCATTCATATATTTTGTACTGGCAAGTACCATATAAAATAGCTGGTTTTGAATATGAATGCAAGGTTTCGGTTATATGCACTCTCACCTTTTAACGTGCTGTCGTGATTCGATTTCTCTGTAAGATCCTTACACAGTTGCACACTGTAAAGAAACGGAGTACAGCCACCATGAGATTGCATTGACTTACTTTTAATAAAAGTATAAACTTCAGACATCTTACAAAATATGTCATTCCTGGGGACCCCATTAGACTTATAGTTAGTTGTTTAACAACGCACTGCCTGCTTTGAAAGAAATGCCAGCTAGTATTGGATATTAGGTCAAACTAATTCCCAACAATCCCAATTTAACAATCCTAGCTACTTAGTGCAAGTCTAGCTAGCTGGGTTTGTTCAGGACTGGCATGTGCAGGTTATTGTGAACACAAACAAATGCATCAACAGTTAGTCCTGATTGCAATCTTACTAAAAGCTAGCCAGTGTGCTACTATCGTCACTGATATAGGCAACTTTAATATTGTCGCAGTTAGCTAGCTAGCCAAGTAAACTAGACTTACAACAAGAAGCTATGCTAATAAAAAATATGGTCGCACTAGTTGTTAGCATTTGCAGCCCAACGTTAGCTAGTCTTGTACTTACTTGGCTAGCAAGCGAGTCATTTCCCTCCAACTATTTAGCTAGCAACTAGGCTAACGTTAAACTCGCTAACTGTTAGCTAGCTAGTTAGCTATATGTGATATTGGTGATTGGCTCTCGCTAGGATATACATAGCTAGCTAGATAGAGAAACAAAGCTAGCTCTAGCTAGGCTAGCTTGTACGTTTTCTAAACATAACCTGGTCGCATGCATGCTGCTAGCTAGCCAGCCACAATAAACAACTCACATTTATTCTATTGACGTCTGAGTCGAACTTTTTATTTCTTAGCTATACTCCGTCGCTGATGCCCAAGTCTAGCTATAACTATCTTAATATTTTGAGTGAAATACAGTGAGGGGGATTGCGAGCTAATGATGGGCAAGGCTGGATAGCTAGCTTAAAAGCTAGCTAGCCAGCTAGTTCACATTGCAAGCTGACAGGTTTTGTACGAGGATTGCCGCTTAACTAGTTCCATGATCTAGCAACTAATATCAAATCCATAACACCAAGATACTCCTGTGCCGAATTTAACATTACAATTCTACTTACAACTCATGTTTTCCAGATTTTTCCCAGTTTTTGATCCAATCAGCAGGGAGGATAAGTGTCGCCATCTTCCCTACAATGCCACACATAGCCCGGATGTCTTGCTGAATGCACAGGGTCAAAGAATGTAGTTGAATCCTAGTGCATCGTGGGACCCAGAGTAAACACGTCTCCCCTGCAAAATTACACGGATGACCTAAATTTTAATCCATCACATCTCAATACGGTATTCATTTGCGATTTTCTGCGAGTCATATTTCAAATAATACTTTAGTAGGACTTCTTTGTTCTTGCCAAACTGCAGTGTGATGGCCTAAGCCCAGGCAGGTGTTTTATATTTAAATTATTTATCTTCCACTGTCAATACAATAAAGGCTAGTAGGGAGATTATCGATCAAGCAACCAAAGTATAAATCATAAGAATTTAAATCTGAAATCACAAGTGATCCACTTTTGAGTTGTCACCAGCTTTCATAAACCATGTATAGGAAGGTCACCAGGCTTGTGTCCTAGTTATATCAAAATATTCTGCAGCATTTAACAACTCGACCTGCCACAACTCACGTGGGTTACCGTGTTCACACTTAGACATGGCTGAGTTCGCACATTCTGCTGTGCTGTCAATATTAACATGACTCCAACTGTATCATCACACAATTGCAGGGGGTTTATTTTGTTCAAAAAGTTACTGTCTCCAGACATAAATACAAACCATAAATGGTACAGTGGACACTTTGTAAATAGAATAAAAAACACCAAATTTATATACACTTGAATATATATAATATATGTGTGTGTATACATATACATTTATGTATGCACACACTCTCTCAGCAGTTCAAGGCAGTGACAATAGAAAGGAAATTACCTTATGCAACCTAATGTCTAATTTAAGTGAAACATCAATGGGATATAATTACGTACTCTTTCCTGTCTAACATTACTACAATCTAAATAATGAAAATATTATATCTCTTTCTGGTTTGTAGTTCTGCATTTAGACTTCGGTGTAACATTTCTGTTTTTGACAATGGAGAGGATTTCTCCATGTTTCAAGCTGCTGTGGCTGTATAAAACTATAATTTTTACACAATCAATGATTTATCTTAATCCTCCAGAAATGCCTGTTGGGAATCGGCTAACTGACCTAATGTACACATAGGTAAAGAAACATTAATTGAACAAGAATACTTAAAAAAACACAAACGTAACAGAACCATACTAATTCAAATGAGAATTCATATGCATGACTGCACATTAGTTGGGTGGATTATTTCAACCAGTTTACATTCTATTGAACCGTCGCCTAAGCTGGAATTCAAATCAACTAAATACAAAATGAGCACCGATTCACAATATATCACACAATATATGTTTATACCTATAATATATAATAATATATATATATTTATAATATATAATAATATATTATGATGTTGTGATAGCTTATCCAATGCCTATAATGCTGTATTTTTGAAACTATAACAACTTCTCTTACAGACATTACACAGTGGTACAACAGTGAATATTCTGACTGCTGTCTTTTATACAAACCCTCTGCAAACATTTGTACCACTCTTCAAAAGCTACATAGAATTCAAATCAAACATTTAAAGTGATTCATAATAATAATTATGCCTATCAAAATGAGTCATTTTGGCAACTTGGGCATGATCAGTTTAACAAGAGGTCTTAATTATAACACTGGCGAAAGAAACTAACTGCCACATTCAATGTAACACACCAGCAACTCCAATACAAAGGTTAATTTCTGTACTCCATGTGTAATAACATGATTATAAAGTATCGATTTACATCTGATTGTCATTACAAAATATCTATAAATCAAAGTTTTCTATAAGTTATAAAAGCAGAACAGAGAAACCTCTAAAAAATACCATGACAGAGAGAATTCTGAGAACCTTGTTTCATATTTGCGGAAAGGCCTTCTAACAATATGAAGACATTTCACATTTTCTCTTACTGTATATATATATGCTCTATATAATATGGCTGCATGCCATGCCAGATTTAAAATGTTTTATATCAGCCGCTATGTATTTACATAAGCCTTTCCAAAGATTGACAATGGTAAAGGTCAAATTCAAAACATGATGTCATATGATGATATCATCCACTACCATCTCATGTAGTCCCATGGGTAAATCTTGAACTCAATTCTCTACAGAGAATACTTCTAGTCTTCAAAAAGGTTTTCGGTAACACAAGGCGTCCTCCTCGAAGATCTACCCAAACCAGTTTAGAACATTGAAACATTGAGGACCTAGAGGAAGAGAAACAACTTGTTTTTAGTGTTCATGTTCTGTACTAATGGGCACATACAGGACTTGCACTGACATTGCTATCAGACACACCCATCACCAGGCAGTACTTTGTGTTCGAGCTTCACAACGAACCATCTCTAGACCACGAACACTCAAAACAATAACCCAATACCAACCGAATCATCCATGATAGAAGATGGATCAAAATAGTCAGGCTTCAGTTCCGACCTCTCCCTGCGATTCTTTGATGGTGGCTGTTTAGAAGAGAACCACAGTTCCGTTACAGCGCTCGTATCTTAACCGTAGTACAGTGAGAGATGGTTTCATTCTAAAAACGTATCAAGGAAACGGATACATCGCCAAGTATGTCACACGTTTACCAGATCGATGTCCATGGTGTCGAAATCCATGCCCTCGTTGAGGTCCTCCAAGCGATCCTCGGACGACATCATCACATCCTCAACTATGGGCTCCTCGTCGTCCTCCATGAGCCCCGACCCTCGCCGGCTGGGGTTTCCAGAAGGAAACCAGAGATCAGCTATTAGAGGACATTCAACACCGGAGTCGACCTACAACTCCTGCTACGCATGGGGGAGGGGGGCGGGGAAGCATGCGTTTCTTACATGGCGTGCTGCATGTGGCTCCTCATCTTGGCGTACTGCATGCTGGCACGCTCCTGTTGCTGCCTGGCCTCTGCTTGCTGCCTCTGTGCCAGCATCCACGTTACCTGGGTGCTGGGGACAGAGCGACAGGGCTAGTAATCAGAAGGTTGCCGGTTCGATTCCTGGCCGTGCAAATGACGTTGTGTCCTTGGGCAAGGCACTTCACCCTACTTGCCTCAGGGGGGAATGTCCCTGTACTTACTGTAAGTCGCTCTGGATAAGAGCGTCTGCTAAATGACTAAATGTAAATGTTTACATCCTGTGTATGTCACAAGGGGCGATTAGAGGGAGGACTAGCGTGTAAAACGTGACGCATGCAGTTAACGCAAAGAGGGAGTTCCTTTTTAAAACGGTTGTGTGAGTGCTGGGGACTGTTAGTGTTGTGTTCTGCTAGGAGGACGCGCTTCAGTACTTGTAGTCCATGGGGGCTTGGTGATGGTGCTGCGGGTGGGGCGCGGGCTGGTGCGGCGTCGGTTCCGACGTCATGGCGTACACGCCCACGTAGCCGTCGTCCGCCCTCAGCTTCTTGGGGTCCCTCAGGACGGTGGAGGTGAGGTGGGGCGAGGGCATCATGCCCGGCGTCTGGGCTCCCTGCTCGCGGTTCAGCCACGCGGCGTCCATGCTGCTGCAGCTGGTCTCCTCTGCCGAGGGAGGGAACACGTAGGGGTTAGACGGTACAGGAAGAAGCTCGACGGGAACTTCAGTGGGTTAAACGGTACAGGAAAAGCTTGACGGGGACCTTCATTGGGTTACATGGGACAGGACAAAAAGCTAGACGGGAACTTCATTTGTATTCATGAGAAAGCTCTTGGAAGAATGTCAAACGGCGCCGCCGACAACTTGAAGTCCTTCACCTTCTGGCAGTTTCCGCTTGCCGGTGCTGGCTGGCTTGGCCTTCTTGCTCCTGACGGTGGAGCCCCGGCTGCTGATGCCGCTGATGACCGACATGGTGTCGTCGTCTCCTCCGGCCTGGAGGGAGTTCCTGTAGGAGATGAGGGGGAGCCAGCAGTCCTCTCGCTGCAGGGCCATCTGGAAGGTCATGAACCGCTCCAGGTACAGGTGACTGCGGGAAAAGACCCCCCCCCACGGAGGGGAACAACAGCTTGAACGCTTCTTTATCAAGGTTTCCGGCTCTGGGAAGGTCTTCACTGCTCCCGTTAGATCCAGATGAATGTCACTGGCTCTTTCGTTGGGAGTACTTACACGGTTTTCTTGTCCTGTCGCAGCAGTTTGGAGGAGAACTCGCTCAGGATGTCCAGAAAGGCGAGGTTGAGAGGTGGGTTCCCCTCTCCCTGAGGACTGGGCTCCTTGAAGGCAAACTCGATGCCATCCCTGAGCAGAGAAGGAGACATGTTTGGTAACAAGATGGCCGACATATCAATCCACAATGACTATAATATTAATGGCTAATATTAATCGAAAACCCCTTGTTTCCATGACAATTAGGCCTTTGGCTGCTCCATCTTACTTGTGTAACATGGCTATGGCCTCCCTGGTCTTGAGCTGATCCAGGCCAAAGGTCAGGGAGAACCGTCGGGCCAGCTCTTTAATGCCGCAGAATGAGGACGAGGAGCGGTCGAAGGTGCACCCGAGATCGGACAACATCTCGTTGAACAACTGGAAGACAAAAGCATAAACCCTTTTAACTGAATCCATAAAAAAATGACAAAACCATGGTCAAATATTATTTGAAATATACACTGTCTGTTTTCTCCTCAGATGTCTTGTGTATGAGCATTGCAGTTTGAAGGGCAGAGGGTCGTCTTACCTGCTGCAAACTCAGAATGAGTGTCTTGGCACACTGGATTTTATCAATTTGTCTCG
Organism: Thaleichthys pacificus; assembly: GCA_023658055.1. Taxonomy (NCBI): domain Eukaryota; kingdom Metazoa; phylum Chordata; class Actinopteri; order Osmeriformes; family Osmeridae; genus Thaleichthys; species Thaleichthys pacificus. Next base: position 4,286,927 of record CM042877.1, read on the forward strand.
TTTTAGCCATGGTCTCCTTAATGATATCTCCATAATCATTGTAATACTGCGGAATAAATAAAAAAAAGACAAACTTTATGGAAAAATATGAACAGGACTGATTCACTCAAGGAAACTTAAGAAAGGGGGAAAATACCTACCCTCATGTACTGCTTAAATATGTCCGCTCCAGTGTTCATCTCCACCACGTTGTAAATGATCAGCTTGCAGTAGGCTGCCAGCAAGTTTCGCCTTTTATGCAACGCCTCGATCTTACTGGCCTCGTCATCCTGCTGCCCGTCTGCAAACAAACAAACGTTACGCAAGCGTGACATCCTCCCGGCTGTCTGCCATGTCGGGAACAGTCTGTCTGAAGGGGTCAGATGGCTGAGCGGTTAGGGAGTCGGGATATCAAATCAGAGGGTTGCCGGTTCGATTCCTGGCCATGAAAAATTACGTTGTGTCCCTGGGCAAGGCACTTCACCCTACTTGCCTCGGGGGGGGGAATGTCCCTGTACTTACTGTAAGTCGGTCTGGATAAGAGCGTCTGCTAAATGACTAAATGTAAAATGGATCCCGTCTGGTCGGCCATGTCGGGGACCCGTCCGCAGGCTCTGACCTGCGCTGTTGTTGTCCTCGTCCTGGTCGATGAAGACGTGGTCCAGGATGAAGCTGAGCAGCTCCGCCTGGAGGGAGGCGTCGGGCGTGTAGATCAGGGCCTCCAGCTGCTCGCGGCCCGACGACACGATCTGGTGGCTGAAGATCATCAGGGCGTCACACAGGATGGTGAAGGCCTGGGAAACAAGCAAGCAGAACGCCTCAGCAACCCCCCCGCGGGAGGGAAAACAAGCGCTGGAGGGAGTGTGGTTTTCCCGTTGGAGACGGGGGATAGATCTTAGAGGTCCCCCGAGGGAGATGGGTACCCAAAGGCGGGACGTGCGAGTCCTCTGGAGAGGAGCCCACCTGCTCTTTGACTGTGGTGTTGACGCTGGTCAGGTAGCGCTGGCACATCAGGCAGAACGCCCTCATCTGCTTCCTCAGGGTCACCATGTCCCCCTGGGGGGCGGGGGGAGGAAAGACGCAGTCAGGGTCACGCAGACAGGGGACGGGTTTCGATTCACCCCTGTTGTCGCGTGTCACTCACTACGCGTGGGGGGGGAAAGGAAGGAGGGTGAACAGGGGGGGGTTACCTTTTTGGAGCTGCCCTCGGAGACCTTGGCGAGGTGCCACAGGATGATGTAGTGTGTGCACTGCATCGCGTGGATGACAATCTGGGGGGGGGGGGCACCAGACACGTTAGGGACAGTTGGAATGAGAGAGCGTCACAAACTATGCTGGTCGGGTCAGGCTTCGGGGGGGGGGGGTACCTGCTCGGGCATGTCCCCGTTCTGGAGACCCGTGTTGAGTAGTTTATAATTGCTGGCGAATAAATCCCATTGAGAGAGGTCGTGTGCGCTGTGGGACGAGAGAGATACAGAGAGGGAGAGAGAGAGACACAGAGAGAGAGAAAGAGACAGAGAGAGAGAAAGAGACACAGACAGAGAGAGAGAGAGAGAGAGAGAGAGAGAGAGAGAGAGACACATGGTTTAAATCAGAGTGTGACAGTGACGGGGTGTGACAGCTGTGGACAAGAGCAACTGCCACCAGGCTCGTGGTCTTACTTGTGGAACGCGGTGATTCTCTTCAGTGTGGACAGAACCTGGTACGCATCATCTTCATCAGGCTCCTCCCCCTGGAAACAATAACCAAACGAAAGAATTGCATCACCAATGAAACCATGCGATTCACTCCCAGCCTAAATCTGTACGTCGCACATCACTTCCGAACAGTAGCACACGAGCGAGATGATCATCTCATCCCCTCAGCCTAACCTCTTGCAAAAAGTCCTCCAGTAGCCTGTTGAACTTGTCCACCAGCTCGTCCAGCAGCTGGGAGCGGGCGATGTCCACCTTGTTGAAGATGGTGAACTCCTCGTTGCAGAGGGCGTGGTAGGTCATGGAGCAGGCCTCCAGCACGTCTGTCTCCGTGTGCTTCTCCACCACCTCCCGGACCTGCCGCATCAGAGACTCCAAGTGCTTCACACACACACACACACACACACACAAGTGAGATACAGTTTGCAATACATAATGATTTCCAATGCAACTACTTTTCCCTCACAAATCCACATTTTGGTGCACCTTTTCTAATCGCCCGGTGGTATAGATTTCCAAGTCAAAGAACTGCGGTAGCTGGAGTAAATTGGTAACTTTTTCCGCATCAACCGAGTACTGTGAGGAGATTAAGAATAAGAACAAGCAAGAGTTTAATTGAGTCTCAGGGGTAGAAGCAAACTTGGCCAACTTGGATAATTGGACAAATTAGTATGTAAACGGACACCTTGGCCAACAACAGAGGCAATGCCACGGCAAAAATCTCCGTGATTTTCGTCCGGTCGTCCAGCTGAGTCTTCTTCTCCTTGGCGGTCAAGACCTTTTGGGAACGATTCAGAAGAGCCCAATAAAAAAGTCTGAAACGCTTCAGAGATGTGAAGGAACGCCAGCCCCTAAGGGAAGGACTGTGTGCCGGAGCTGTGGGTGTGGCAGGAGGACTCACCCTCTTCCCCGTGCCTCGGCCCACAGGAGGGTGGCACTCGCAGGCCTGGCGTACGGCACAGAGCATGAGCTCGATCAGGGCCGTCTCTTGACGGTCCGTCAGGGCTGAAATAGAGATGGATCAATATAAATAGAAGAGGGAGACAGATGGGAAAAATAGGAGAGATATATGTAGATAGATGAGACATGAGAGAGACAGACATAGATAGAGAGAAAGACAGATAGAAAGAGAGAGCAAGAGAGAGACAGAAAGAAAGACATGGGCCCCCCCTGCCCACCCTCCCCCTCTCTCCCCTCCTCCTTCTCTCCCCCTCCTCCTCCTCCTCTCCCCTCCTCCTCCTCTCTCCCCCCCTCCTCCTCAACCCCCCTCCTCCTCACCCCCTCCTCCTCCTCCTCTCCCCCCCCCCCTCCTCCTCTCCCCCCCCCCCCTCCTCCTCCTCCTCCTCTCCCCCCCCCCCTCCTCCTCTCCTCCTCTCCCGCCCTCCTCCTCACCCTCCTCCCCCGGCATGGGCTCGTCCAGCAGCAGGCTGATCATGCTCTCCCAGTCCTTCAGCAGCTCGGCAGCACACTCCCACAGGCTGTCCACCAGGTAGGCGCCGTGCTCATGGAGCTGCAACACAGGGGACACAGCCGCCAGGCCCTCGTCAGTCCAGTCCCACCCGGACCGGGCGACGCTTAGCACGTCACCCGGGGGGGGGGGCACCTGAAGCAGCTGTTCGTTACTCGTGGTGGTCCCTGTGAAAACTGATCGCACTGCCTCAAGTTGACCAGAATTCGGTCTGGTCAACTGAATTTCATGCTTTACTTACCGGAGGCACTTTTTTGCATTGAATAAAAGCGTCCGCTAAATCGATCACGTGTCATGCTAGTCCCGCTATCATAATCAACAAAGGCGGGTGCGGGAGACCCACCTCGCTCTCCAGGAAGAAGAAGACGGTGGTCTTGATGAGGCTGCCGTTGTGGCTCTGCCTCCCCCTCCTGGGCAGCCCCTCCTCCTCCGCGCCCCGGTGGCTGAAGAGCCTGCCAACGACAAACGCCCCCGCCGTCAGTATCACCCGGCCACGGGTTACGCCCCCTCGCCTTCCCCAAAACAGAGGGGTTCCCTCCTCCACCTCCAGGGCCAGGGGACTGGGAGGGGAGGCCAGTGGAGTCCGGGCCCGCGCTCGGACGACTCGATCCATGTCAGTCGTTTCCCGTGCGTTCGTGCGCGTTTTAAAAACGGGGTTGGGCTTCCTCTTGTACTTCCGACGGGAGGATTCGATCAGACTTACTTCTTGTAGAGGAACTCCCCGGTGGCGACGGCCAGCGGCCTGTGAGCCGAGTAGACCAGGTGGTACACGCTCTCGCAGTCCTCCGCCGTGAGCACCTCGTCGCTGCTGCTGCGGGGGGGGGGGGGGGAGAAACGACACACACTCTCAGTGGGACGAGCTGAAAGGATGAAAGGTGCGGGTTTGAAACGTCGGATTCGCCGGGCGATGTTCTGGGTGACGGGTTCGATAATGCGCCGAAAGCATGCTACTTCGAGGGCTCTGAAAACAATCGTTTCAGAACGATAGACGAGAGCGTATTCTCATCAAGTGGAAAAGGGTTAGGTTTTGTTTTTTTAAAGGCAGGGATGCTTACTGTAAGACCAAGGTCAACAGCTTGATGGCTTGCACGGCGACGTCATACTCCTTGTCCAGAGTCATGGACACGATGCGATCCTGTCAACGACAGCGGCATTAATATGCGGACACTGGACAGGCCCGGCCGGCCACATGAGCTCCGGGGTCAGAGGGCGTCTCCGGCTCACCTTGAAGCGGCTGGTGAACAGCTCCAGGCGGGTGTTGAGCTCCCGGTTGTAGTACAGGCCCTGGAGCGCCGTCAGACACTTCAGCCTCACCTCACCTTGCTGCCGGAGAGAGAGAGACAGAGAGAGAGACAGAGAGAGAGACAGAAAGAGAGAGAGAGAGAGACGGTTCCCCCGTGAACGACAACGTTCTCAAAAGTTCGGGCCGTTTCCGACGCGGTTCCCCGCCAAAAGGACAATGCATTTGAATTGCATTTGTTTGTTTTTTAAACAGAACAGACACCGATTGTAAACTTAACAATATAAAACAATGGATGTACGATAACTCAACGGAAACGACGTGATTAGGCTTTACCTTGTCGTGCATCGTCCAGCCCACGTACTTCAGATAACTGTCGTTGAGAAATGCGTCGCTGTACATCTTCATCCACACCCCGATCTCCTCGATGCAGATGGCCCGGATGTCAGCTATAGCGTCGCTGGTGAGAAAAAACGAGGCTTAACAAATACATTTGTCAAGTGTTTAACATTGAGTTCATTTAGTCGTGAGCTATAATGTTCATAATCAAATATGAAGGCATACAGAGGCATCTTAATGGCCCTACTCAATTCCTGTCTTATCTGTAGCCATGTGTGCCATTAAATAGATTTGCCTTTGTTATTGTTGATGTCTCGTCTTTAACACAAGGTGGCGGCCAAGAGCTAAATATCTCAAGCGAGCGCTCCGAGTTTGCACTGAGATTTGAGCAGCTTGCAGACTTCGCTCAGATCGGCCGACTCAGCAGCGGAGATCAGTTTCCATACCAAAACGGGGGGTACCATGTGGCATCACGGTGAAACCTTTCCTCAAGGCCAAAACACAATTCCAAAGACGGTTTTGAAAAAAAATCACGACCCAACACATTTCGGTGGAATATCGAAACGCGCTTCCAATAACATACCGGTATCGGTGAACAAACACTCCTTTGAAAATGGCATTCATCATGTTTTCGATCTCATCTTGATTTTCCTGAAGCTGGAACGAAGCACACGGAAAGCAGGTATTACATTTAGTCATTTAGCAGACGCTCTTATCCAGAGCGACTTACAGTAAGTACAGGGACATTCCCCCCCGAGGCAAGTAGGGTGAAGTGCCTTGCCCAAGGACACAACGTCATTTGACACGGCCGGGAATCGAACCGGCAACCTTCAGATTACTAGCCCGATTCCCTAACCGCTCAGCCACCTGACTCCACTATTAGAAGGACTATAAAACAATGACGTGTTGGCCGTGCCTGCGCGCTGGAGGCCACCCCCCCCTCACCTCCTTGCGCTTCTGCAACAGGAGCTCCAGCCTGTCGTTGGCTCGCTTCCCCACCACCTTGTTCCTCTCTGCCTCGTACTGCCTCTGCGTGTTGTCCATGTTGATACTGAGGTTGAGAGCCACGTTCACCAACGCCGTCATCAACTTCATAGCTTCGGGGGGGGGGGGGGGGGCAAAAAGAAAGAGAGAGAGAGAAAAGACCGTTTATTTGACTCCCTAATCCCGTTAAACAGACCCGTACGAATAAGAAATAAGAAACTCGAATCCTCTCGACAATGAGAAAGTTTCGACCCCGCGCTTTAAAAACGGCACCGCCTCTCTCGCTGCGCGTGGCGCTGACCTGCGAGCGTGCTGGTGTGTCGGAAGGCTCGGACCTGGGAGTCGGACAGGCCGGTGAGCAGCGAGATGACCGTGTCCATCATGTACTCGTCGTAGATGATGCTGTACTGGCACTGGCGCACCAGGACGCCGATGAACTCGCAGAAGCTCGACTTGAACTTCTTCCACTGCGGCCCGGCCATGGTCAGCGGATAGTCCCCACTGTCCTGTATTGAGCATCGACACAATTCTGCGTTACACCGTTTGCCGCCCGTGCCGCCGGCGCACGCCATCCCTCGGGGCGGAGCGTACCTCGTCGAACTCTTCCGTCATCTTCCGGATGATCTCGGAGTTCTGCATGTTTCGGAACATCTCGCCGCTGACGGCACCTGCAGAGGCGAAACGATCCCGTCACGGCGTGTTCGTCCGCCACAAAGGGGGATGTTGACACCCGACCGACCTTTAACCCCTGAGCCAGGAAACACAAGGAGCACCTACCTTTACAGCCAGAGCACTGGATGAAGAAGTTGATCAAGTCCAGGAGAGCAATGTCCCGGTCATGCTTGTATGACTCAATCCAGTCATCTACAACGGACTAAGTCATAAATCAAGAGATAAATACATCACTTCGGTAGTTCATTGTGAATGCGATGAGACGGTGATCCAAACTGTCGTGAATCAAGCCTCCACCTACCTGAGTGGCACTTTTTCCCATCTTCACCACCTCAAACAAGGTCATCGTCTCCATCCCATTCTCCTGGTGGTGGCCGTTCACTCGACCCACACCTGCGCCCTTTCCTCCAGGCCCACCTTTGGCCTTTTCTCCAGGGGCCTTTTTCCCCTTTTTGCCAGCCTGGTAGAAGCATAAGAAAACCATGTTACCAACATGTAAATGCATGTGACATATGCAGGAGGCCTGGCACAGTGTGACAATAGTCATACGTCATAGGACCTTGTTTGAGCACACAATAGCTTGACGTTTCGCAAAGTAACAGGGAATATGCCAGAAATTATGCCTCAAATGATGGAGCTTTAATCATGTTCACAGAACTGGACTCACTTTTCCTTTCCATGTCTTTGCATTCTTTCCATCAGGGTCCTCAAGGTCTGTATCAGATGACAACTGGGTATCAGCCTCCCTGTTGAGACAGTTGACACTTATTTTGCTTTTGAACTCAATAAAATGTTTTCCCCACCCATGCATAACAATTTGGACATATAACCACATTGCCAAAGTACTCACTGAGGAAACTGGAAATCTGAGTGTAACTTTTGTGCTGCTATCATTTCTTTAACATTTTCTTTTCAGACCCTTGCAAATCAGGATGGACTTCCTCTCCTCAAGATCTGACCGAATGGATGTTAAACCTTAAACGAAAGAACACAAACAACTGTTAACACTATTGGTTATCTACATAATAATGACCACTACCACAAATTCAAACTGGATAAAAATGTCAAATTCCAAACTCTATAAAAAGCTTTCAGAGCAGGATGGTGCCGTTATCTTCAATTTACAGGTCAAAGGTCATGGTGGTTGGTTAATGGTTAGAATTGTAAGTTATAATTTTGGCCCAGATGTCACAAAACAGTTTTCGTTTAGCTTTTATGTTGCGATAGAACATGGTGTGGTCACGCACTTGACAGTTACATAGACATAAATGAAGCTGTTATATATTGCATTTTTAAAAGACCAGAAAACACATTAAAAAGCATTTAATTCCCTCCATTTTGAGGCCTATTCCATGTAAGGCCATCTACTAGACGGCTACGTTCTTAAAATACTCCATCTTTTTTCATTGACATTGGATAATGTCGGGTGCTTGGCTAGTATGGCTGACTATCGTTAACTAGTTAGCACTCAACTCGCTCGAGCTACCTGACAGAGCCAGTGTTAGACTAGTAGCGAGAATATACTTACAACTGGTGGTGTTAGACAAAACATGCACATGGCTTAAGCAATTGTTCACGTTAGACTAGGTAACTATATTTTAATGTTCTAAGCATTGTCGTATTGAAATTGTCAGTGTGCACTTGGTACTGTAGCTTCATTGACCAGCTATCGTTAGCCAACTACCAAATCTTGCTCTTCCGTGTAAACAATGTTTTTGACGCTCTCCATTTTTTGACAGCGGGCTGGCTAAACGTCACACAGAAAGCCAAACCAGTTTAGCTTATTGAAATTGGTTATATACAAATACTTTTGTCTGCTATTCTTTAAAGCTGTAACATTATTTTGGTAGATCTCGTATCCGTCAAAAATCACTCGAGCTTGTCAATTATAATGGACATTGTGTTGACATAAGCTAGCAGCAGTATTACTAAACTAGCCAGCAAGCTAACGCGTCGAAGTCTAGGTGGCTGAGTCGTGCTAGCTGACTAGCTACAATAGTTAGCGAGCTAGCACTAGCTAGGCTAGCTATCATAGCGAGCTAACTTTCGCCTTGCAGGGCAATCACTTATTTTAGCCAACGCTCATGCTCACCTGACATATCAGCACCAAGACAGAGCTGCAGAGCTGTTCATCTCTTCCGTAATATACAGTACAGCGACATACAACGACAGATTCCCAGAATCTTATCCGCCATTTTACAACTTACCTCGCTGTTTGAAGCAATCCCTTGCTAAAAACATAAATCAAAATGATCCAGATGTTGCTGAAGTTATAACGTTTTTACGTGTACTACTTTGCAAGTCCAACAAATAACATTAATCACTTTTAGAAATAACGTTAGTGCTTTGGGCTATCTTATTCCGTAGAATTCTATAGCTACACTAGAGCTAGCATGGCTCGGTTTGTTGTTTCGATACTAGCTAGCTAGATTTGTGTAGCACATGCACCACCTGTCGGCAATATTGTACAGTACACTTATTGAAATTACGCATGCACGCAGCTCAATTGGAAGTTTATCCCAGGTAGAGTATTTCAATATTCAGCCTAGTTTTCTTTTCATATTGAATTTATAGACTTTTCATGCATTTGTCAAGTTTTCATATACGTATGTTCAACCAAATATTTCAGTCTTCTCATACATGTGTTTCAGACTTAGGATGGAAAGGGATCTAGAAGGCAGTTAGGCTACTTTGTTACCCAACTTTCTGTTGCAGTGATAACAGAAAGTTTGTGAACACTTTGGAACTATATCTGTAGGCTATTCCTTCCTGTTTTAATCTAAAATGTGAATTCTGTTTTGTATATTTCTAGCTGGATCTTATCTTCTGGATAAGAGCGTCTGCTAAATTACTAAATGTACATTTCTAGCTAAATAGAATCTTTCACAACGCATAACAATTCAATTGCTTCAATACTGTTTCTACTGTTTCAGCTGTAAGCTAGTCCATAGTTCAAGATAATATAATAAACCGTTTTTGAGTTAATATTACAAGGTTAAAGAGTATTTTTTAAATGCCCTGTATAGGCTACATAGTGAACTGTCCAACTGTAATTTTAGAGAAACCAATCTTCATCAAAACGCAGTTGTTATTTGGAGGATGGACATTAGAAAGGATATCAACATTCATTAGAAAGAGACATTTTAGGGCAGAAGCTTTAATATACCAATATAAAAATAATATGTACATCAAAGGAAATAACCATTAAGTACACACTGCCCAGATCCCTTATCACAAACTGTTCCACAATTTACACAGACAGCTTTGAATAAATATTCTACAGTAAACGTAGCTGATAGAAGTTATCAGCAAAATCTGCTGGAATATGGATCTTAGTATAAATATAACTGCAGCTGCATTCCTGATGGATGTAATCAACCCCACAGGATAAAAAACAATTCTAATACATCAAGACCCCCAAAAAAACATTTACCTAAATATGTTGGCCATTACAGATATGTGCAAATGTGACAATACTTTTAACGTACAGTACTAACACTTTCTGTCAATAATACACACGTTTCCATTGACCAATTTTCTATTTTTACTGTTTTGTCACAACTACAGAATGATCACATACGATAGTGCCATTTCAACATGCACCACTTTTGACCTTTATACCAAAACCATCTCTTAAAAGTTAAAGTGTACATGACCTTACTTTAATGAACATACATAGAAAATCTTTACATTCAAGTTTTTCCATGTCACTCAAGGGAATTTTCAATTATTGTATTCTAAAACATACATTGTAAATAATCAAAAATAAATACATAGTTGGAAGTATTTCATCTTGTCAAGCATTGCTATGGACACAAGTCAATATTCATTGTACAAGTGTCCCATCCAGTAATAGTGTAGTCTATTAATTTAGTATATTCAGACAACAGTATTCAAATAACACCACAAAGATGTCCTGAAACATTTGACCTATGAATATTCTACAAATAGAACAATAGTGGTGCTTAATAGTGAGAAGAGGTGTATTCCACAGTGATGCAAATTAAACATTTGCAAAGTAACAAAATGCTAACAGAAAGATTTGCAGAACGAACAACCACCAGCACACTATTTACAAAGTCAAAGATCATAAAACAAAACGTAAGGGATTTAAAGTACTATGTCGGAGAGTCCTTTTAAATCAACATGACTGAACAGATTGAACACAAGCACAGGTGGTGATGGGTGAAGGGACAGCTGTCGTGTACGTGAGCATGTGAGAATGAGTAAACTCAAGACCCGCTGATATCAAATTAAACTGTGGCGGGCCTGGCATTTTCTGATAGCTTCTCTGTGAATGCTGCTTCACTAGGGGGCAGTATAATGTAGTCTTTGCACCACACTTTTACCTGACAGGTTTTACAGCTGCTGTGCGGATTTATCAAATGAAGCCAACCATGGCCATTTTCAAGACATTTTATGACACCAAGCTGCCTTTAACAGGCACAAAAAAATCAAATTATTTACATACATTTCATAATAAATTTCAAAAGGCAAATTACAAGATGCAAATCCCTAAATTTGCAATAAAATGGCAGTTTTACACAAATCTGTGCGTTTACAACAGAAGTTCTTGTAACCAACTGACCTCTATGTGCGTGACGTTACGGACAAACATTCATAAGTGGACATAATTAGCATTATTCATGGAACAGTACGGGGGTTAAACTTGTCAATGCTTTTGGAGAACCTACACAATTGCGCTCTCACACCATCTAGACACACACACACACACACTCTCTTTGGCCAGACAGTGACTTTCACTTCCCTCCGTACATCCTCTCAATGTCGGTGAGATAGTGGTTCTTCAGCTCTTTCCTCTTTAGCTTGAAGGCATCTGTCACCAAACCCGTTTCTGGGGTCCAGGGCTCTGGACTTAAACGCACTTTCACCGGAATCTCGAAACGTTGCAGTTTGACTAAGAGGAAAAACCAAAACGATAGATATTCAAATCAGCAAGTGGTCTATGTCAGGTGAGTCAGGTGGCTGAGCGGTTAGGGAATCGGCTAGTAATCTGAAGGTTGCGAGTTCGATTCCTGGCATTCGTGTCAAATGACGTTGTGTCCTTGGGCAAGGCACGTCACCCTACTTGCCTCGGGGAAGTAGGGTGTACTTACTGTAAGTCGCTCTGGATAAGAGCGTCTGCTAAATGACTAAATGTAATGTTCAAACTAAATGATGCGTTTTATTCTACGAGTACCGTTTTGTGATCTTGGTGTGTAATGTTATTTTTTTGACAGGGAAGGTCTTACTTGAGGCTGCAGCCTCTTTGATGGCCTCCAACACTTCCTTCTCCATAGCTGGGTTGTTGCAGATCTCTTCCCAGGTGCTGGTAATACCACTCTTACTGGCCCGTTCGGTCAACTGCTTCTGATTTGGTACCACGAAGCTGATCACATAGCTCTGTTCACTGGATAGAGAAGAACATTGAAAAACACTTAAAACCATTCAAACTGCAGACACCGGGAAACGTGAAACATCCGAGTCTGCACCTGAACCGGGAGTCAGATGGCTGAGCGGTTAGGGAATCGGGCTATTAATCAGAAGGTTGCCGGTTCAATTCCTGGCCATGAACAATGACGTTGTGTCCTTGGGCAAGGCACTTCACCCTACTTGCCTCGGGGGGGAATGTCTCTGTACTTACTGTAAGTCGCTCTGGATAAGAGCGTCTGCTAAATGACTAAATGTAAAATGTAAATGTACCTGTTTGCGTATGCGCAGATGTTGTCGATGAGGGGGCAGTTCTTCAGGGCCGATTCCACTTTCCCCAGGGAGACGTACTCCCCAGCCTGCAGCTTGACCAGGTCCTTCTTACGGTCTGTGGAAAAGGAACAGACCGGTCCATTCATCAGTGAGGTCATCAGACAACAAGGGCTCGCAGATGTAGGAGGATCTGCGAACCGCCACAACAAAAAAAACAAATCTGCTCTCCGAGTCTTCTGGCTGTCTCAACTTCAACTTTCAACTTTATTTATCCTTCAAAAGGGAAATGAGTGTGCAGCAGGGGTTAGAGACACAGACACAGACACAGAACAGCATCATCGCCAAATGCAAACAACAATTACACAACACAGGACACACAATGGAGACACACCTTCCCCCAAACCCAATGACAGGGTCCAATTGGCCCTACAGTAGCGTCTGGATGACGACGCGCTGTTAAGGTCGCCCCCCCCCCCCCCCCCGACAACTTCACCCACTATCTGGAGGCAGCCGTCCTCGTGGATCTCGCCCACGTCTCCGGTGCAAAACCACCGCTGGCCGCTCTCGTCCACCACAAAGTCCTCGTTCAGGTGATCGCTCTTGTAGTAGCCCATGGTGATATTGGGCCCACCGAGCATGATCTCGCCTCGAGGGTGGGGCTTGTCCTGGCTCGTGTACCCGCCTTGCGAAGAACAAATGGCAGGTTCAACGAAGGAAGGATGTCACACCCATCGTCCCATTATGAGGAAGCAGGAAGGCGTGGTGGGAGTCAGATGGCTGAGCGGCATGGTGGGAGTCAGATGGCCTGAGCGGCGAGGGAATCGGGCTAGTAATCTGAAGGTTGCCAGTTCGGCCGTGCCAAATGACGTTGTGTCCTTGGGCAAGGCACTTCACCCTACATGCCTCGGGGGGGGGAATGTCCCTGTACTGACTGTAAGTCGCTCTGGATAAGAGCATCTGCTAAATGACTAAATGCATTCTGGTTGTACGGAAAACATATCCAGGCAAATGTGTGACAGTTCCCATGCAAAATAGGGCAACGTTGCACAAAGCTGTTGAGCAGCCCTAAGTCTGCCTCAACAAGGAGTGACGGGGGATGCAAGGGGCCAGAAGTGAAGCTGTATCTTTCCCCAGAAGTGTGTTTTTTTCCTTCAGGGGTTAACAAACGTACCTTCAACCCAGTCTTTCAGCTTCAACTCGCAGCAGACGAGGGGGGCCCCGACTCGCCCAGTGCTGTAGTCCGTCACTGAGGAGAGAACACAAAGTCCACAGATAAAGATGGAAATCAGGGAACCTGAGAGCTGATCCCATCTGACTGACCGGATAACTGTTTTGTATGCCACAAAACAGTTTTTTGTGTCATAAACAAAGCCTACAGGTCTGATTGTGTACAGTAAATAGGGCACACCCTCAGCGTCCATTTATCTAAGTGGGACTTGGGTCTTTGTCCTTAAGTCACATGGCTGATTTCGGGGGCTGATTGAAGGCCTTGCAGCTACACAAGGTACAGTGGTTGAAGGCTACTGATTTGTCATCATTTTCGATTGGCTAATACTGTCTGTCAGAATTGAAAGGATATTACTAGAGACTGAATGGAGTAGCTCTGAATATCCAGACTGCGTATACATTGATTATACTGTGGTCATGTATAGTATCACCATATACTGTCGGCTATATATTGACACAACCAAGAGCATGAACATTACAAGACTGATAACCCCGACTATCATTTCCCACCAGCCTACCATTCCTGTGGTATCAACAACCAATTTTCGTTCATCATTTCATCACAAGTTGCTGCTTGAACAGACCCACTTACACAAGACTGAACTCCCCACATAGAACCCCCCCCCCGGGCATCTCAAGAGATCGTTTAAAGGTTGCTTGGATGGGGACCACAAACTAAGGGAAAGCCCAGGTCATCAGACGTTCCCAGCTTCAATTTTCCCCAACAGCAAGTAATTAAATGTGTCTTAAATTAGAGACTTGGAAGCCTATTATTCTCCCAGTACAGACACAGTCAGTCCTTCTTATTAAACCTCCCTCCCCTCCCCCGTTCCCTCCCTCCCTCCCCCGTTCCCTCCCTCCCTCCCTCCTCACTCTCTGTGATGGTGCCGGCTCCGCAGGTCTCCGTCAGCCCGTAGCCCTGCCCCACCGGGCAGCAGAAGCACACGTTCACGAAGCGCTGGGTGGTGGAGGAGAGAGGCGCCCCTCCTGACAGCATCATCCGGATGTTTCCGCCCAGCAGAGCCTTCACCTTCTTGAACAGAATCCTGGGCCCCACACACAGTGTACAAGACGTTAGCAAGGTGTGACGAAGCGCTTCCCCCCACTTAGAAATTCCTCCGCCCCGTGTCAAAAGGACAAATTGTACAAAAACAAACTGGAACCCATCAGTCAGAGAAGCCTGTCTGATTTCATGACGTACAGACATTATACCGGTTGTATTTATTTAGTTTATCCGTTTGATAACAAGATCGGATCCGGTATCAGGTACGTGTTGAGCAGGGAACGTTCTAGAAGGACCATGGCCCGCCCAGGTGTACTCACAGGTTGCAGATGGGGGCGTCGTAGCCCATTTTAATCTGCTCCAGTTTGTAGTTGTAGCCCAGCCTGAAGAGAGTCCGCTGCATGTAGTTCATCTCCTGCACCTTGTTCATCACATTTTTATAGATGCGGTCCATTATTTCCTGGTAGATAAACAGAAAGCCCTAATCAGATCTTCCGTTTCCACGGACGCATACGTACTCATATTTACACACAGGAAGTCATATCGTGCCGCGTGATATCCTTTACTTGACAAATGGTTCGTCACAGCCTCTATATCACTTTTTCTACGTTTTCTTACCGGAACAGCTGCCATCAGCGTGGGCCTCAGCACAGAGCAGTCTCCTTTACTTCCCTTTTTGATCTTGGTTGACTACGGAGGACAAATATTCAGAATGACCCTTCGGCTACTGGTGTCACATTCCATGTCCTTGTGTTATGAACAAAACAAAAAACGACTTTAGTACCTGGTCAGAGAGAGTCTGTGGTGACGAGTATCCGATCCTGCATCCGTACGTCACACAGGACATCTCGGCGGTCATCTCCAGCACGTGGGCCAGGGGCAGGTAGCCGATGTAGGTGTCCGTGGGCCTGCGGAAGAACGCGGGAGCGTGAGCGAAAGACAAAAGTCGAGATGCCGACACCCCTACCGCTGCCGACGTGACGAGTGCATGACAGCGAGCGGCGAGGACGCTCGATCGCGTGATCGACGGAGGACGCTGCGCATGGATCACCGAGTCACGGGGGCATGGGTTTACGCTCAAAACCCAATTGGATTTGTCATCTGGGTTAGGACGCTGCAGCGTGTAGCACCACGTGGGCCTGCGAGTCCCCCAGCCCCCCCGGTATAACACCTAGCTGAAGTAAAGCCCCTCACCCCAGGCCGGGAATCCTCTCACACTGGCCCGTCATGCCGGCTATCAGGTTACTGTGGATGATCATGACGCCTTTGGGGCGGCCGGTGGAGCCGCTGGTGTACATGACAACGGCCAGATCCTCGGGCTGGGGCGACTGGACCTCTATGCTCACTGGTTGGAGAGAGAGGAACACACAGAGACACACCTGTCACTAAATGGGATAACGCCATAAGACTGTCAACAGCTCATGTCTGACTGTGCTCCTATAATCCCGTGTCTTATCTGTGTAATGCTCTTAGGGACATAAGCATGACATCTATGCGCTCAAGTGTTAACTTGACATGTGTCTTTTTGGGGTTTGATGTTGGGTGTTTCCCCCCCCCCCCCCCCCACTCACGGTTCTCTGGTTTGGCTCCCAGCTCTTGGACAGCCTGCATGCTGTGGATCTGGACGTTGTCTGGGTAACCAGTCTTGCTGACGGTCTTGTTGTCCACGTACATGATGTGTTTCAAGTTTGGAATCTCTCCCAGCGCATGCTGTACAGGACAGACAGATCGTTACAATGTTTAAACGGTATTTCTCAGGGTTTTGTTGCAACGTGAAGGTCTCGTCCAAGTCAATGTTGCAAGTTTGTAACCTCGAACGGAATCCGCTGTACAGGACAGACCTATCGTTACAATGTTTAAACTGTATTTCTTTGGTTTTGTTTTTTTGGGACATGCATTTGTTCTCATCCACAAATGAAGAGATCGACTGTACTTTGACTTTGGTCTCCAGAAGCTCGGCGCTAGTGATAAGGTGAGTGGCCCCGCAATCCTTCAAGCCATAGATCACCGCGTCCTCCCCCAGCGTGGCGTAGAGCGTCACCACTGCGAATGCAAGCAGAGTTTCTCATTAGCGTCTCCGGTCAACGACAAACAAACAAAAACACCCCCCAAACAAATCGACAGACGCGCGTCGTAACGCGGGTGTCGTAACGCTCACGAGGAAAGTTGCGTCGGAGGCAGGCCTGCGCCGTGATCATCCACTCGGCCCGCGTCTCGCAGAAGATGGCGATGGTGCACCTGGGCTGCTGGCCCAGCGCTGCCAGCCCGCTCCCCAGGTGGTCGATGATCTGGTCCACCTCGTCGTAGGACAGCCACCTGTACTCCCCCAGGATCAGCTGCAAGACAACAACAACAAAAAGTGAGTCTGGCTGGCCTACCGCATCCAGGGCCGACAGGACACGCTATGAGCGTAGCCAGGACTTAGGGGGCGACTCACAAGCCCTGGTTGTGAGTGGGGGAGAGGGGGGGGAAGAGCGCCCGTTACCTTTTTGAAGACCTTGCCGTTGGGTTGCGTCTCGTTCTCCTCGCTCAACACCTCCCTGGTGCCGAGGCAGTCGGCTTTGCCGAATCGCTGCACGCCGTGTTTGAACAGCTTGTCCAGGGTGTCTTTGCCGTCAAAGTCCACCCGGGCCAGCGAGTCAAAGTGGTCCACGGAGCGATAGGGCCCCTCGGGTTTGCCGGTGGTCGACTTGGCTTTGACTCTTTTGGCCATGGTTTTCTTCTTCCCCGGGTCAGTGAGTAAATACCATGGGACAAAGGTGATCAGCGTGTACAGCCACATCAACAGGTACACAGGCGAGAACACGATGTAATGCATGTCTATCTTGCCGCCCATGGTCAAGGAGGGGGGGGAGGAGTGATTGGTGCAGAGAAAAAAAAAAGAGAGTGCTCTTGCGGAAAGAGTGCGGTTCAGCCAAATACTTCAGCACGGGTGCGTGGAAAGGTAGAAGAGGATGTACCCAGAGGGTTTGACTGAAGAAAGCCCTGAAGGTGCGGGCCTTTGTTGCAAGCTTTACAGGTAGGTAGCAAGGTGACTTGTGGAGCAATGGTTGCGCGGAAGGAGAGAGGAGGGTGGAACCACAGAGAGAAAGACAGAAAGAAATCCATGTTAGTTATTTGAAAGCTCGACAGATAGTACGCTACGTATCCCCAAGAACCCGAGATAAAAGATAGAGCAAACGTTGTGAAATAGCCCCAAGTTACTGCTGTTTGTTTCCCAGGAGACCCCATGTCTGCGTTGCATGTCAAAGTGACGGGCAGGCCAGGTGCTGGTACAGTCCTCACACAAACCTCCCTTTGATTGCTCCCAAGCAGCTGAGAACGTCTACACTTCTGACTTATTTCCCAGAAAACAGCAATCTTGCATGAAGTATTGGTAGGGCTTGCGGATTGGATGTCCAATCCATAATCTCTAGGAACGAGTCATGCAAATCAAGAGTTTATAGGAAATGTTTGATTCCAAACCAGTGTCACAACGGCAGGGTACAATGAATGCTTCCAACTGAATGTGTGTGAGGCTTGTGTGGGACAGGAAGCAAGAGAGAATTGATTCCTCAGCTTTCTGCGGTTGATCAACAGATCTTTTGTCTAACAATTCAGATCATATGATCATTTGACGGAGGAATAATAATGACTGTAAAATGTTAATGACAATGTCCCCTGGAGGAAATTGCTATATGTAAATAGACAAAACAGATAGGTCGGAGGCAGCAGTTTAGCGCTTGAAAGAGAGGCAAGGACACCAAAAACAACTGAGTTTAAGTCATTGCAGATAATTCCCTAAACTATTCTATAGTTGAAAGATGTACCGCTTTGTGCAAAATGGTTGGTATTATCCTACCTTCTTTACACTATTAAAGACTAATGACAGTAATACTACTACTAATAATAGGCTAAAATAATTACAAATTATAGATGCCACAGCCTAAATTGTTTTATGTCATCTTTACTTTTTAGGTAAAGTAATTTCACACGGAGATTACTTGAAATCCTTCAAGGGAATCAGGACTCATGACATCATTAAGAACTCCTTGTCCTAAGAGGAACCTAAGCCGAACAACACATTGTTTTGGGAATCGAAGATCGTCATTTGGCCAAGATCATTTGGCCGTGCCAAATAACGTTGTGTCCTTGGGCAAGGCACTTCACCCTACTTGCTTCGGGGGGAATGTCCCTGTACTTACTGTAAGACGCTCTGGATAAGAGCGTCTGCTAAATGACTAAATGTAATGTAAAATGTAAAAACATTAGCCATAAAGGAAATCTCTGTTGACAGAATAGCCATTTTTATCTCTCAAACGTCAAAACATGAAACTGTCCCAAAAAGGATGCCTTCTAGGCACGGCTGAACCTCAACCTGCCCGAAACCTGATTCCAATCAAGCAGCCAACCTGTAGAAGTGCTTAAGAACACAAGATGCTCATCGTGAGTGGTTTACAGCGCTCACGTGCAACTGATCTGTCTAATCCCATTTGCTACTATTGATACCAAGGAAAAACGTAAATCACAAGTCCAAAGGAATACGCTAGAATGCGCATAACATTTGCAACAGACGTAATTTATTGAGACACTGGTAATTATGAACATTTTACATTAAGTCTTTTGGCCAGTCTTAATCTCTTTATCCACTGATGACTAATTTGACGTTGACAAGTAAAATTTTCAACGTTTCGACCATTGAGAAGTCTACTTTCGCTAGAAAATCAACGCTCATACACTAAAATGTGAGACGTATAGGCCTATCAAACTGGCAAACTATTGAATTCTGTAGGCTATCCCATTTCCAAATTCTGATGCCACGTATCTGATTTAACCCAATGTCAAATCGTAAATCTTTAAAAGTGATACACATTTCAATGTATTCCATCTGACTGAGGAAAGACAATGAGCCAATGAAAAGACTATATTGACTATATGCAAATAATGTGCCAAATTAAGTAGACAACGATTACGCAAAACACTAGGAACGCAAAACACTAGGAACGATGATTCATTGACTATGTATAATGTGCCATTTTAAGTAGACAACGGTTCCGCAAAGCACTACTAAGAGCAGTAAATTAATGCTTACCTCAAGTAGACAAACTGCGCTGTAAAGTTATTTTTCGTTGAGGGGATACTTCTTTATTTTTAAGAACTTTCTTGGTCAACGCAACTATCTTTTTGTCTGTGCTGTTCTTGTTCCTGAACGGTCCTCTTATAGAATTGACACATGTCCTTGTAACCGCCCATACTTTTAACCGGTTAGGGAGTGTTTGACAGGAAGTGATGATGTTTCTTCCAAACGTACTCGGAGTACCTGGTAGTGCTGTGAGTGACTAACCCTTATTCATAGCGCCCACTTTCAAAACCAAAACGTTCACGCTTCAAGACAAACACAGCTGTGTCCTCATGCAATAACGTACACAAAAGAATGAAAGCAGTTGACCCACATAATCATGCTTTCGTACGCGTCTGGCCTACCAGTGCAATCCTTTGGATAGTTTTTTACATGTTGTGTAGGTTGTATACCAATTAGGTTGCAATACAAAACGTTGCAATTTTGCAATTCTGGTAGACTGTCTACCAGAACTGAAAAACATGTACGCGCACGTACATGTTTTTTTTTAGGACTAGGGCTTGCATTTAATGGGTAGTCGCTCGAATTGTAATGGCCACGCTAGTTATAAAGTCACATAGTAAACAGACTTGGTCCAGACCATAGACTATACTACAAACGCTTGCAGTGCTAGAGCCATCTATAAAGAAACGCTGGATATCGTTATCTGTCTACATGCATACATTGTTGTTGTTGTTTTGGACTGCTTTCCAGTATAGGACTTGCTCGGAGACATCAATAAATGTAATCCGTTATCTTTGACATGATTCATCAGGGTTTTCACAAACGACACCCATTAATTATGTAGTAGACTACAACAAAACATTGTACAATGCACCACTGCTTTCAAAAGAACAAGTTCCTAAACGAGGTATCATTTTAACGAACGATGATGCGTGCGCTGTCTGGCTATCTACAAAGACAGCGCGGGCTTCCCTTCCTGAATTTTAGACACTTAGCTAGCAATATGCCACGAATATTATTCTACGCAGCTAAATAAAATAGCTAACAATTCCCCCCAAATATATAACTGTTTTATTAATCTCCTAGTGTCAGTTAAGGGTGCTAGCTAGTATAACAAGTTAGCTTTTCATTCTTACCTCAACACAGCAGTCGAGACGTCGGGGACCTACCCACAAGTATGAATGACCGACAGTAACCTAAAGCTGAAAAGAGACAATCCGGAAACTTTGCGTCATATGAGTCCATATCTCTCAGCCAATGTGCTTGGGTCTGCGTCACATCCATCTGGGTCGGAAAATTGCATCAGTAGTTCTCTAGTATGTCATCACGCTGAAATGTTAATATAAGCAAGGCATGACCACTGCAGACGCAAGTGTGCGTGCATTCCAATGTATGAAAGGTTCTTAAATTTCTTTCCTCCGTTTTCTGGGAGTTTTTCCTCGTCTTCCTTGAGGGTAGCGGTTGGTTGAGGTGTATTTCTATGGGCGATATGTGAAGCCCTCTGTGACACTGCTAGTAGGCCTAATAAAGGCTATACAAAACATAGATATTAGCTTTTGGCCCATTCTGGCCTTCAGTAGTATATATATCTATGATACAAAACATGTGATTCATTACGTTTATTTATCTTTGATTGTAAGACTACTGAAGGCTAGACTGGGCCTAAAGCTTAAAAAAATATATCAGAGCCCATATTTTTCTGAAAACGGATTATAAGGAATTAAGGCGACAACTCGTAAACAAGAAAACTAGCGTGATGTGATCAGATTTAGGCATTACTTGAGGTCAAACTGGAGCAGTTTCTATTGCTTGATTAGTGCGCCACCAAGAGGAAGACAGTGGCGTTTACACATGCGCAGTAACGTTACACTGCTACGGTGGTCTAAAAAGCTTTCCATCATAACGTGATAAAATTGAAGTACACAAATAAAACACTTTTAAAGCAAAACTTTTTTTTATTTAACTGACAATTATGGCTTTAATATAGTATTTCCTCAAATTGTCAACTACATTTGTTTACAAATAATAACAAGTCATCTCAATACAACTTGACTTGGTGTAAACAATGAAAATGTGAGAACATGATAATCACTGCTTCCTTAACACATTCTCACACGTGTATTACACCTAGTGCACATATATAATAGGAATATGCTTCTATCTACTGTAGGCATTTATAAAAATAAAAAAAGGTTTAGTTAACTGCTTTCATTTCGTATTTATTTTTCGGTACAGTTGAATTGTCAACAGCTGGATTTCAGGGTCACCATTTTGAATGTCTAATGCCCTCAAAAAGCAGCTCAGGGCATCATCAAGTTTACCCTCCGTGTAACACCGTTTCCCAATTTTTACAAGTGATTCATAACTTTTCCCCTCAGTCACAGATGAATCGTTCTTTTCCAATGTTTCAGACTTTGAGACGTCCGTCTTAACAGTGTAGTGATCCATTGTCTCACTAGACGCAAGCTCGGGATCACTGGTCGATTCCTCCAGCCCACTTTCTTCATCTTCTCCAGTTTCGGAATCTCCGATGTTCATCGACTCATTTCTTCCTCCGTCGCTTTCGCCGTTCTCGGTGTTCAGCGTCTCTCCGATGAGCTCCTCCTCCTCCATCAGAGACTCAGCATGAGACCCATTTGTCTCCTCCTCCTCCTCCTCCATCAGAGACTTGGCATGAGACCCATTCGTCTCCTCCTCCTCCTCCATCAGAGACTTGGCATGAGACCCATTCGTCTCCTCCTCCATCAGAGACTTGGCATGAGACCCATTCGTCTCTCCTCCATTGCTTTCGCCATCAGAGTGTTCATTTGAAACAGCAGCATCATCATCATCCTCATCATCCTCCATGTCTTCTTGTAGGTCCTCTACATCCTCAATCACAGATTCCACAAAGGAGCGTCGCGAGGCCACAGATGTGGTCCCTCCGAAGCTCTTTCTGACCCCGAAGGGGGCAGACAGAGTTCGGACCGATTTGGGTGTGGAAGATCCCAAACCATTAAAGGGTTCATCTAATTCACTCGCGTTTGAATCGCACCCCTCCTCGTCTTCCTCGCTATCGTAGATGACCGCGGTTCTTTTCTTTTTTTTGGTGTTGATGAAGGAGTCGTTTACGGACTGGTCCGCGTCTGAGACATGGGTTCCGCCGAGACGAACGGCATTATTCTCTTTCGTGGATTTCACAGCTAGGCTTTCACCTTCACTGTAGCTGCCATCCATCTGCAGTGCAAACCCTGAATTCCCCTCCTGGTTCTCCTCGGGTTCCTCACCCGAAGCATCACTGACACTGTCCTCCCATTTTAAATTGAAACTACTTGGAAGAAACTCCAAGTCTTCCTCTGCCTTTGATGGTGTTTCTTTAGGACTCTTTTGGCTCATATTAGATGTCTGTAGTATAGACAGTCTATGATTCTTCAGGGGTTTGACAGGCAAGTCTCTCGCGTCTCCCGAGGATTCATGCGGATGATTTAGTGACAGGCTTTTAAGTTCAGCAGAGAAGTACACATCTTGGCGTTGGTCTTGTTTATCAGGTGAGGGGGTGTATGCTAGACCATTGTGTTCCGCAGGTGAGGTGGCACAGTCTTGACCGCTGAGTTCCGCACCGTTAGCAGTCATGTCACCCTCCTTCACCGGGAAAGACTCATTGATCACCTCTTGAACAGAGGCGTCAAGCGCCTCCTTACCGGTCAGTACCTCCTCAAGAGACAGATCCATGGAAGAGTGGACGTTACTCTTTTCCTCGCTCCGTGTCGGCACAGACGGATCTTCGACGTTTTCATCCACAGTTAGGTCAACAAACTTGCCACTCAGATTAAGCATGTCGCTCTCAACCCTCGAGCCAGTTTGGGTGAGATCAACGAGCGCAAAGCTGTTTTTAGGAGAGGGGGGGCTGGGGCTTGGACCCTTGGGTCTCCTCTCAGTTGATCCCATTGTGTTCTGCGGTGGTTTCCGCAGCCATGCTGGCTCGGTGTTAGATTCAACGCTTTCTTTAAGCTGCTTGTGCAAGTCGGACTCGGCTTTCATCAGCTCCTGAGCTTTCTGGACCCGGTTCTCTATGTACTGGTGGGATTCCTGATCCTCAGGATGATCTTCTTGGTTATGCGTTTCATTCGAGAACATGAGGTCATGATCGGAGATGCCAAACATCGCCATGGTGTAAAGGTAGGCGATGTGTTCGTCCAGCTGAGGGTCACTGCACCTTTGGGTCGAGTGCAGTGACTGAAGCTGCAGCTGTGTGGAGGAGGACCGGGTATCTTGCAGTGTGAAAAGCTCCTTCAGGTCTTGTCTACTGAAGTACCTGAATGGATTCTTTTTGTCCCCTGTGGTCTGTCTGATCAGAGAATCTTTGAACACCTGCCGCCTGTAGATCTTCTCCTCCACCGTACCACAGGTGATCAGCCTGTATATGACGACATTTTCCGTCTGTCCAATCCGATAGGCCCGGTCGACTGCCTGTGCGTCTGTGGCTGGGTTCCAACTGGGATCGAAAATAACCACCCTATCAGCAGCTGTCAGCGTGATCCCGACCCCTCCCACTTGTGTCGTCAGGAGAAAGACAGAGTACCGCTTGTCGGTCTGGAAGCGAGAGATGCGGCGCTCTCTCTCCGCGAGGTGTATCACGGTGCCGTCGACTCGCATGACCTTGAAACCCTTGTTGACCAGGACTCGCTCCATGATGTCCAGCATCTTCCTCGACTGGGAGAAAACGAGCGTTCGATGGCCTTCTTCCTTGAGCCGGAGCAGCAGATCGATAAGGAACATCAGCTTGCCCGATTCCGAGATCAGCGTTTCGTCCGATATGTTGTCGATCATGTTAGCAGCGGACGCATTTTCGTCGTTGACGCTTGCGGATGTGCCTTCTTCCAGGCCTAGCTGAGCAACAGCCCTGGCGGAGAGGAGTCTTGGGTGGTCGCATAGTTTCTTCAGGATGTTCAGTTCAGCGAGCGGTGACCTGGTGGTCATGAGCAGCTCCTTGATTTGGTCCAAGGATAGAAACTTATTGTAGATGTCCTCTTGAATTGCGCTCAGGTATGTCCAGATGATGAAGTCATTCTTTCTGGTCAGGTTTGGCATTACAGCGCCGCCAGGCCTTGGGATTTCTTCGGCGCCGTCCGCCTCCAAGTCGACGCGATTGGCTTTTTCGGATTCCTGCTTTTTTCTCTGCACCTCGGCTTTGGTTCTCCTCAAGAAGTACGAGTCGATGATGGTCATCAGGTTCTCCGACATCTTGAGTCCCAGGGCCTTCTCCCCGGGCGTGGCATCCTTCTCCCTCGCCCGGGTGATGGGATTTTCATATTCCGTTTTAAAGGTCTTGGCGGTACCAAGGAGAGCCCCGTGACAAGCAAAATCAAACAGAGCCCACAGCTCTTTTAGATTGTTCTGGACCGGAGTACCGGTCAGAAGTAAACGATTCCGAGCAGGTATGGCACTGGCACTTTTTGCCGTCTTGGTTGACGAGGTCTTGATTTTGTGCGCCTCGTCCAGGATGACGTAATCCCATTTGAATTCGCCGCCGTTGTACGACGCAAGAAGCTCCCAGTTGTTGATCAGCATTTGGTACGTCGTAATAATGACACCCCCTCTCCTTTGAATTTTCTCCAGGTTCCGGTTTCGCTCGGATTTGCTTGAACCATGAAACTCTTTGACTCGCATCCCAGGGGTCCACTTGGCAAACTCTTTGACCCAGTTTTTGATTAGCGATGTTGGCATGACCAGGAGAGAATGTTTCACCAACTCAGCATCATACATGCCAGAGAGGAATGAAATCACCTGAATGGTCTTTCCCAGGCCCATGTCATCAGCAAGAATCCCCCCTCTCCTGCCATAAAGACCATATAAAAAAGCGACACCCTCTTTCTGGTAATCATACAGTTTGTCGTAAAGATCTTTGAAAAGCATTAGACCACTGTTATTCACATTGACAAAGTCCTCGAACTCATCCTCAGAGTCTTGCTGTTCCATCTCTTTAATTGCTTCTTTGAGTTTCTTTATCCTGCCTTTAAGCTTGTCACTTGGGTGGATATTGTAAGCCAACTGAAACAATTCCAATGACTTGATCATGTTTCCTTTTCTGGCAGCATCTTTTCCCTCCTTGACATACCTTGAAGACGACACAAACATGTTATTGGCCTAGTTCATTCATTCGCCGAACATGCAATCCATGCTTTAGAATACGTTGTAAGTAAAGATAAGAAAACATGTCATTCAGAAGCCGATGCTATAGATTCGCTTTTAACTGATGATAATGATTCATATGATGTGTATGTGCGTTGGAGTGCTAGATTTAGCTTACCCTTGATATGTGTCCATCTTGTCCGTGGTCATCAGCGATGACCTGATGGGAACAGTAGAAAACATGCATTACAAATACTCACCAAGTTTGTGCCTTGAATGTGCAATAAAAGGTGTACATTCTCACGGCACTACTAGTTTTGATAATGACCTGCATTATTTGATGTGAATGTAGCCCGTCTTTGTTTGCCTCATTTCCAATATTTAACGCGTACAAAAACGTTGTGGTCCAAACTATGAGTAATCATAACAAGCAGCTACTAAGTTAACGGGTTCCCCACTCAAACCAGACGACACGACGTAGCTTAGCTAATACTGTACGTACTAACTAAAATGTTTACGATCGATTACTGTCTGTGATACTACTAGCAGGTCATGGCTGGTTATGTAGCTGGCTTTGTTAATAGGCTATCGAATAACTTAGCAGTGAAGGTCTGTGTAAATAACTGAATTATCTAACTCCTTTTTTACTCGGTCATTAATTTGTACCTTGATGATTATGCCAAGCCAGAGAGATTCCCTTCATCCACGTACAACTAACAAATAATTTAGCTTACATAGCATAAGTTATTTGCGACTTACTTGTTTAATTTCTCACATATTTCTGTGACTCGAACCTCGTCCGTGTGCTTTGAGGTATCCATTCTCTTTTTTCCGTTTCGGTTTTCGTGATCATTCAAAAAACATTTATTAGTTGGCTAATTTAGATAGATGTTCACATGCTCTTGTCTAGCTTGAGGGAAAATGAGGACATTTCTGGCGTGTTTGAATCTGTTTCCGCGCCACAGGTATCCAAACAAATCAAATAGCTTGGTTTTACACATGCGCAACATATTGGCCAATAGTATCGTAGGATATCCCGTGTATGTTTTCTAACCCGGAAGCTAGCATTGCCCGCTCCTGAAGGGTGGGGTGGAGCAGCAACCACATAATGAACAAATGAGAACACAATGTTTTGGCCTTGTTTCCTGTGTAAAAGGAGGGGAGGGGGGGGGGGGTAGTTTGCTATTTCATGATTGCTATGAGATGTCTTTTTTTGTAATATATATATTATATTTTTTTTTTTAAGAGTTGAAATGTATCTGGGTTTCGTCAGAATATCTGGCACAAGGCCCAGGTGAGTGCTGACAAAGACTGTAATATCACAATGTCAATCAAATGTTATTTCAAGCGTTAACTGGTTATTTGTGTAAGAACGACTGGGTATTGTTTTTTGCAGCATTGCTTGCTTGTTGTTTCTATGATCACTTTTATTGTCACTGAATCACTAACTAGTAGGCTGTCTTTCTCGACCCCTATGTCTCTCTCTCTCTCTCTCTCTCTCTCTCTCTCTCTCTCTCTCTCTCTCTCTCTCTCTCTCTCTCTCTCTCTCTCTCTCTCTCTCTCTCCCCCTTTCTATCTCCCCCTCCCTCTCTCTCTCCTTTATGTGTCCATTTCCTCATTTCATACAGATAAACCACCTTTCCAGCTTTCATGCCAGCATCAAAGTTGGTCTACAGAAGTTGGTGAGTTTGGCATTACACATTAATACACAATACACTCCTTGTACATACTGCTTTGTGTGACGTTGTGCTCGCTTGATTTATTTGTCAACTGAACTATTGCTTTCAGAACTATATAGTGTTGACAGGTTATTACTAGCAGGTTGCACAGTGAATCCTTAGAGATACAGCGATCAGCAAGTGATGTTGGGCGAGTGTGAAGTGGGCACTGTTAAAACACCATACAGATGTGGTCGGAACCGAAAGATGGCTTGACAGAGGCTTTTTGATAATCTACAGTTTCATAAGGAACATTAAAAAGCCTCTTAGACCTGTCACCGTGGGTCACTTCCTGTTCATAAGTTGGCTTTAGATATAGCCTATATATTGTCACAGAAACGATTGTCATTGTGACAGGTATTCAGTCTTCCTGTCTCCAAACAAATGGACTAATCTTGACATTGATATTGTTCCTTTTGATTTATATGTGCGATCAACAGTTGGCATAGAACATGGCTGTTTTTTTTTGTTGTTTTTTTTGAGGTATTTAATCATAAATAGTTTATCTAATGTTGCCAGTAATGTTGTTTTGTGAAGGAGTAATACCTGTACGGTCACATATTTGTTATCACCACCAGAGCGTGAGGCTCATTTCCCAGCATGGGATTATTTAGATGTTGTTTTTCCTGTTGCTGGTTGGCACAGAGGTAATTTGCCAACTCTTGCCAATCTCCTAACATTACAAGACAACACACAAAGACGATGGAGCACAAGGTAACACGAGGCTGAAGAATGTCACCGTTTGCACATACGCTTAACGGCGAGGGTTAATATTTGATTTGTAGTTGTATATTTCGTCTTTTCTTGTCTTCTTTGCTATCTTTCTAATAGGAGGACCAGTTGCGTGCACTTCAGAGGTGTTTTAACAGTATTGAGGAGCCTGTAAATATGAACTCTGCAGACGCCGACAGCGATCTGTACCCAAACAGAAACAGGTGCGTCTGAACATGTTTATTCGTGTCCGCTTTTGTGTGGTTATAAATTGTTCTCTCGTGTCTTTCACTTTCAATACCTAAGCTTATATTAGACTCTGTTGCAGGGGCGTCGTTAGACCCTTTATGAGTGTCCCTGCCAAAGCTGATATCAAACTTGCGTCCCTGAACTGTTGTATAGTGGGTTAAGCCAGGGGAGTTTCTATAGCCTAGTGGTGCATTGTGCGCAGCAAGCTTGAAAGAAGAGGGATATGAAACTCTACTGTGCCCCAGTAGAGTTTTATGTCTAACAACGCTGTGTTAGACATAAAACTCTGTTGTACATTCTGTGTTTCTGGACTACCACTATATAGTAGTATATAGTATACTATATGTTTGATTCTGTCCACCCTCAGGAGTAGGTCATCTTTTGACGAGGGCAGTGTCTACATTCCCTGTACCCGTCCACACAGCCTTATGGACCCTGGAAAGCCGTATTCTTCCCACTCCCCTGTGATTAAGACGGGTTGGCTGGACAAGACCCCGCCTAAGGGGTAAGGGAGGAAACGAGAAAACAAGAGTTCAAAGAAAGACATCCTGTGTGCTTGTGTGGGCTTGTGTGTTTTTAAAGTAAAGCCTGGCCTCATCTGCAGGACTCTGATCTTTCAAAAGCGCTGGGTGACGCTGGATGCCGAGTTCCTGAGATACTATCAAAACGAAAAGGTTCAGTCATGCGGACGGTCTCTCACGACACGAGTTTACACTGACGGCCGCGACACGAACAGGCATCTGTCACGGTATCCCTCCCTTCTTTCCTCAGGAGGTGTTCTCGAAGCGATTCGTCGCCGTCTCAACCATCGCCGATGTGCTCAGCGTCGGGGAACAGAAGTTTGAGGTGGTGACCAAGAACAGGACTTTCTTGTTCCGTGCCGAGAACAGTGGTAGGGCCTCTACTCAGCAATCTATTAATAGAACATAATGCTACTGTTATTTTCATAGGTGTGTAATCATTATTGAATGTATTTTCTTTTTTTTTTTTTTTTTTTTTTAGCTGTCAGAGGCGAGTGGGTGGCAGTCCTTAAAGACACCATCCAGCAGCTCTGCTCCAACAGGAGGACGCGTTCTACGAGCTTAAGTGACACGGGAGGGGACAGTTGCAGGGAGAAACAAGGATACCTGGAAATGAATGGATCCCGCTCCAAACTTTTTATTGTCGTCAGTTCAGACAGGGTGTTCCTCTACATGAACTCAGAGGTGCTTGTTTGTGTATTCCATTGGGATGGTTCACCAAACACAAACATAAATGTCATGTTTCAGGGGCAGTACTAAAATATCCACCCCACCTCTTATGAAATCCATTGATTAGGACCTAATGCTTGGATTTCAATGGACTGATATACTTCATTTGTAACATAACTCGACGCAGCATTAACATGGCTGCATGTTCCCTTGATGTATTTTATTCGGTATCTCGGTGTCATTCGTGGGTTAGGTACAGGGGTCGTTCTGGAACTCCTCAATCTCTAACACGACATCTTCTCATCAGGAACGCAGCCAAGGGATTGGCATCACGTGCATCGACATGAACATGGGCAGCGTGAAGAGCTCGGACACCCGCGCCTTCAGCCTCAACACATGCTACAAGCCGTTCAGGTGAGACACATGCTACAAGCCGTTCAGGTGAGACACATGCTACAAGCCGTTCAGGTGAGACACATGCTACAAGCCGTTCAGGTGAGACACATGCTACAAGCCGTTCAGGTGAGGCACATGCTACATGCCATTCAGGTGAGACGCAACGACCCCGGGCCTTCCTCATGACCCCCAGTCCAGTCCCCACCACGCACTGTAGCCCACAACGTCGGGGGGGGGGGGGGAATCCGCACGGACGCTAATCACCCGCACCCCGTTTTGTAGTTTTGTGGCAGAGACAACGCAGCAGAGAGATGAGTGGGTGGAGGCCATGCAGGCCTGCATCGGGCGCTCTCTGTCCAGTGACACGGTGGTGTGGAGCGTCTGGGTCGAGGAGTCCAACCGGCTCTGTGCCGACTGTGGGGACGAGGACCCAGACTGGGCGTCTGTCAATCTCTGCGTGGTCATCTGCAAGCGCTGCGCAGGTACTGAACCACCATGAATAGAGCAGGAATGAAGGGGACAGTGGTTTGGGGCGCGCGCACACATATCCCCAGTTCAAGCTGATCGCCGTCATGCCGTCTTTGACATAGATCAGGCATCACTAATCTACCGCCGATAGGTGAGCGTTTCCGGTATCTAATCGATCTTCATTTGGATACATTTAGGAGTGCATAGGAGTCTTGGGCAGAGTGTATCTAAAGTCCGCAGTTTGAGGATGGATGAGAAGGTGTGGACTGACAGCCTTATTCAGGTAGACACACACCTCACGTGTCTTTATAGTCGAGAGGAGTCACATGACACCTGCAGGTGTACAGTAGCAGTGACCAGTAGCATTGTTACTACAAGGGAACAAGTAACTTCCTTTGTGAACAAACATAATATTGCAACTGTGACAACTTCTGCTTTCACAAACGTGAGCTGTTTCCTACGTCCATCCCATCTTTTCATTCAACAGGTGTTCTTGCAGCTAGGCAACGATCGCTCCAACCTGTTCTGGGCCTCAAACGTTCCGCCAAGCGAAACTATCCGTCCTTCAAGTAACAGTGAGGAACGGCAAAACTTTATCAAGACCAAGTACTGCCAAAGAAAATACAGACAGTACCACAGGTTGTTTGGCTGTCAGGAAGACCTCAACAAAGTGAGTTGCTGTTTCTCTGTCTGCCCCATTATATCTATTTTTACAAACGTTACCCAAGTATCATTTACATTTAGTCATTTAGCAGATGCTTTTATCCAGAGCGTCTTACAGTAAGTACAGGGACATTCTCCCCCAAGGCAAGTAGGGTGAAGTGCCTTGCCCAAGGACACAAGGTCATTTTGCTCGGCCGGGAATCGAACTGGCAACCTTCAGATTACTAGCCCGCTTCCCTAACCGCTCAGCCACCTGACTCCTCGTTCCTTTTTCTCATGGCCCTTCTCTGCCCTTCGCTCTGTCAGGCTCTGTGCAAGAGTGTTCAAACAGGTGACCTGCTAGAGACCATGTCATTGGTCTTCTGCGGGGCTGATGTGAACTGCACCACCGGGGACCCAGATGTGCCCAACCCTCTGTGCATAGCCCAGAACTATGGGCAGAAACTGCTCGAAGAGTTCCTCTTTCATAACGTCAATACAGGTAACAAGATGTTCACCGTTCACCCCCAACCGACGACAACCTTCACTGCAACCCAACGTCCCTCGAATGGTTCCGTGGGAAAAAGTTCTTGTTCTGGGAAAAAAGCTGAACGTTTTGTAACTGTGTCCGTTCCTACAGAGTTTCCAGGGTTACAGGATGTAGACCGGGTCGTTCCGCAGGCTGCTGTCTCGACCCCCCACGCTGGGATTTTGTTCAAGATCGGCTCCACGACGCGGGCCGTCACGGAGCGCAAAGGAAAAGGAGGTACCACGTTTATGTTTGTTGATTAACTGTCAGCTGAAGTCATTACCGACCCAGCGGAAAAAGACAACTGACGTGAAACAACTGAAGTCAAATCAATTACAATGCGACGTTGTCCGCCGTGTCGGGGCTATGCAGACTTCAGCCAGCGGTGGTGCATTCTGGACAAGGGCGTCTTCAAATACTTTGACGGCGAGAAGCGCGCGCACCCATGTGGAGAGATCAAGATGAGTGATGTCCAGTGCCTCGTGGTCAATCCTTTAGGAAAACATGGGTGAGTCGGGGAGCAACAGACAAAGCTCTAGCCCTCCTCTTCCGACAGGACGGACACAAATTGTGTTCAACCCGTGAAGCCTAAACTCTTTTTCGTTTCTTCTTCGACTCACCCCCTATCAGCTACTTACATACCTTTGAGCTGTACCAAATCTCTGGTCGAATACACCTGTTTGGAGCCGACACCCCTGATTCAGTGCAGCAGTGGATCGAAACCATCGCCAAGGTAAGCTCGTTCCAATCTCACCGACAGCAAAACCTTCGCTTCAAATGTTCGGGACAGTGCTGTAACCAGGTGGAGGACCAGGAACTAAATAGTGACGCTGTGTTGTCATGTGTGTCAGGCCATAGTGCCCCCAGAGGCGGAGGGCATGGCGAGCTGGTCCTTCGAGAGGGTGGGAAGGTTCCGCTACACCGAGGGGCCCAACCCACACTGCCCTCGAGCCTGCTGGGTGGCGGCGGGGGGCCCGACGCTCCTCGTCCTGTTCCACGCCTCCGACAGGCCAGAGAGCATCGACCTGCGCAAACTACAGGAACTCTGTGAGTCACAGGAGGGGCGGGGAGTCTTGGTGGTCATGTGACAAAGGGAGAGAGAGAAAAACAAAACAAAACCCCCAGCAGTGTAAGTGATGGTGTGGGTCTGATTGTGGTCTCAGGCGTGCAGCCGGAGCCCGGGCCTGTGGTGCTGGTGGATAGAGGCAGGACTTTGCGTCTCGAGGGGGACCGGAGGGCTGACTTCCCCGGCTGGGTGAGCAGCCTCCAGCAGGGGGCCGGGAGGGGGGACGGACCCCTGGACCAGCAGCAACTGACCGGCACGGATGTCCCCGTCATCGTGGACCGTTGCCTCGGCTTCATCACACAGTACGGTGGGTGGCTAGAGTCCCTAGGCGGTTTGAAAAACAAATCCCTCGAGTTTTGTGCGTCAGGTCAAAGGTCAAACGTTCGTCGAGCGGCCATCTTTGTTATCGCGCGTCAATGTTTAGTTTTTTTCTCTCTCGCAGGCTTGAAATCAGAAGGGATCTACCGGAAGGCGGGCGTGCAGTCGAAGGTGACGGCCCTGCTGTCTTCTCTGTGCCTGGACGCCCGGCGCGTTCAGCTGACGGAGGCGGACCACAATGTGGACGACGTGGCCAACGCTGTGAAAAGGTTCCTCCGGAATGTCCGCGAGGGAGTCTTCGACGGGGAACAGGCCTCCCTGCCGTGGCTCCAAACCGTGGGTGAGTGCAGGCGTGCCCGGAAAGACGGGTCTCCAGGCATTAACGCCCCCCCCGGAGGCGGACAGAACCGAAAACCGCCTCGTCATCTGTTTTGTTCCTTCTTCTTCTGTGGTCTGCCAAAGCAGCTCTCCGTGAAAAGAGTCAAAGGATCTCTCAATACCAGGCCCTGCTCGCCAGCCTCCCCCCAGTCCACCGGGCCACCCTGGGGGCCGTCATCAACCACCTCTACTGGTGAGCCCCCCCTGCCCCCTGCCCCCCACCCCCCTCTTTTCTTCCCTCCTCGTGTCTCCAATTCACGGGGATGTCAAATGCGTTCACCTCCTCACGCAAAGCACTAATCTCCCGAATCTGTGGCGTCCAAAAACCAGCGTCCAGTGCTTCGCCGAGGAGAACAAAATGGACGCGCACAGCCTGTCCATCGTGTTCGGCCCCACCCTCTTCCAGGCCGACGGCACCGACAAGAGCGCCGGCCAGGTGGTGGAAGACCTCGTCCAGCACTACCAGACCATCTTTGACGTGAGTGCGCGGCCGCGTCTCGAAAGGGACGACGTCAACCGCCGAGGTTCGGTAGAAGAAACCCATCCGTCTGCTTGTTCTCCCCCCCCCCCCCCGCAGGTCGACACGGAGCACTTTCAACGGCAGATCGACATGATTTCCCACATCATCAAAGCCAAGGAGGACCGACCGGATGAGGTGAGGGTGTACCGTTAGCGACGCCGCGCGCTCGTCGCGACAGAACCCTTTGGGACGAATGAAGCCAATCGACGTCCTCAATCGCGGTCCAGTGGCGCGTGGACTCGTCACACGAGGCCTTGGGTGTTTTTGCGTCTGAACATCTGCCCATATGTTCCTGTGTTTCCAACAGGGACCTCTGACCCCACGCACCATCTGTGGGATTTACCTGGAGGTGAAGGAGGAGGGATCAGAGCTGCTAGTCCAGGTCAGCTTTGCCCTCATCCTTCACAGCCCTGAGATGCGCTTAGCCTTTTCACTCATCCGTAGGTCGGGTCTTACGTTTACATTTTACATTTTGTCATTTAGCAGACGCTCTTATCCGGAGCGACTTACAGGAAGTACAGGGACATTCCGAGGCAAGTCGGGTGAAGTGCCTTGCCCAAGGACACAATGTCATTTGCACAGCCGGGAATCGAACCGGCAACCTTCTGATTACTAGCCCGATTCCCTAACCGCTCCCTGTCCCTGTACTTACTGTAAGTCGCTCTGGATAAGAGCGTCTGCTAAATGACTAAATGTCAAATGTAAATGTACTTATTGGTGGGGACGTTTCAATGGTCTGTTGACATGGTTACAGTAGGGGGCGTGTCCCAGTAAGGTCTGAACCTCCATCCGTGATCTAAGCCCCCTTTGCCCCTCCCTTTCCTACGGAAGGTGTCCCAGACGATGACCGCTACGGAGGTGGTTTCTGAGGTTCTGAGGCGGAGGACCATCTCTCCACAGCCGGCGGACTACTGGAGCTGCTTCCTGGTCAACGACAAGGATGACATGGGTAAACATCTGTGAATGGGTGAAAATGGGCGAAACCGCCGTCAAAGTCGTTCAAAATCGTGTGAAATAAGTCGAGTCTATAATGTTCACAAAGGGATTATAAGAGTACCATTTTCCCGACTCCTTTAACAGAACGCCCTTTGCACTATCAGGAGCAAGTGCTCCCTGTATATTTTTCACTTGACAAAGACTGCCACCTGGTGATCAAGAAGAATTACTACATGAAGACCATTTTAACATGCACAGGTAAATAAACGATTTCCCATCCTTATAAGAGAACAGAGGCCTTGACCAACAACAAAAAAACCTCTATTGTACTTGACTGTACTTTACTCCTGTGAAAATGCAGTAGTCAGTGATGACTGTGTACCTCCATCTACAGATGGCAGGGTGAACGTCACCAGAAACGGCCACGTACAGTTCTGCGAGGAAAAGGGCCAACGGGCCAAGGGCAGCTTCAGCAGACGCTACTGTGTCGTCACGGCCACCTCTCTTGAGATTTACAAGACCCTAAAGGTAAGGCGACGAAGGGCTGCTTGCCTACGACATAGCTCTTGCTTGCTGTGTCAAAAGACTTTTCCTTTTTTCAGAATTACCTTGTGGTACACGGTGCACCTTGACCTAACTACTTGTAGAAGACTGGGAGACTTTATAGACTCTAAATATACATTTGTTTTCATTGATAATGAATTAAAGGTTGGGTTTTTTTCGATTTAGAGTAACCATCCGGAAAAGGAATGTCACTTGCAGGCTCTGAAGGTCTACTGTGGCATCAGGAAGAAGCTTCAGCCGCCCTCAAGGTGAGACACGACCCAGGACTTCAACACTGACATCGACTAGTTTACATTTACATTTAGTCATTTAGCAGCAGGGTGACTTACAGTAAGTACAGGGACATACCCCCCCTGAGGCAAGTAGGGTGAAGTGCCTTGCCCAAGGACACAACATCATTAGCACGGCCGGGAATTGAACCGGCAACCTTCTGATTAGTAGCCCGATTCCCTAACCGCTCAGCCATCTGACTCTCTAGTTCATAGAAGTCTTCCAACTTCTCTCTGTCTTTACTGACAAAAACGTACTTAATTGACAGTTTCCTCTGTCTTTCCTCCTGCCTCCTGTGTTAGCTGGGGAATGACCGTAGAGTGGACGCTAGACCAGCACGAGAGGCATAGATGGTGAGGTTCTGCGGCAGCTACACCTGTTTGACCGTGCGTTTGTTTCCAAGACCCGGTTCTCCTTTCACTCTCATCCTGTCTGCATCCTCTCGTTTCCCCCAGGTATCTGTGCTGCGAGTCCGATCATGAACTGACTGACTGGTTGGCTACGTTTATTTTCCTCCAGGTAATCATGCGGTTGCTATTGACATGTCACGAGGCCTTTTTTCTAGGAATATCACTTTTCACGTATTCATTCGCTGACGTAGTCATAGTCTCTAGTAGGTCGCCTGTTTTAACACTCATTAACTGTCTTCTAGCACAATGGTGACCTGTGGCCAGGAACCTCCTGATTTAACGGATGAAGGGCTTCTCTCCCATCTATCTCCTCATAATTCCAGCGATGGTTTCGGGAAGCCTTGATCAAGCCTTTTTCCTCCCAAATGATGAATATATATTTGTAACAGATTTTTATGATCTCAATGTTCTCTCTATGTAATGTTTTACATGCGGAATAAATGAAGTGTACATTTGATATTTGGCTGATCTCAAGGCTGCATGTAACCGGTAACTACAAGTTCCATTGTAAACGCATCCATCCTCTTTATTGCATGTTGCAACACAATCACACTCTGAATGCGAACAGCACAGATATTAGTCAAAGCGTCACACAAATGCTTCCTGTTTAATGAGGGATTCCCACGAGTGACAATATAATGACAAGACTGGAGACCATTAGCAGTCAAATGTTCTCAGATTCAAACCTAAGAGTTTCTTATGTGGCCAGAGGTGGTTAGTCCAAACCAGCCACCACAGAAGGCCTCAGAGCTGGCAGCTGTTACATTGCAGCTTTGCGCTATCGATGTAAACAATCATTAACTGCCACATTATCTAACAAGGATGGCTATGAAGATGAATGTGGGAATGTGCTGCGTGCTCGACTTTGGACAGGAG
The DNA here is from genome assembly GCA_023658055.1 of Thaleichthys pacificus. NCBI lineage: Eukaryota > Metazoa > Chordata > Actinopteri > Osmeriformes > Osmeridae > Thaleichthys > Thaleichthys pacificus. Next base: position 4,323,650 of record CM042877.1, read on the forward strand.
TGTACAGGGAGACCGATCTGGTTGCTGTTGCAGCCTCAGCATCGATCCAGCGCTGGGTTGAAACCCCAGAGGTTTGCTCCCCCCCCCCCCTCTCTCTCTCTCTTTCTCTCTCTCTCTCTCTCTCTCTCTCTCTCCCTCCGTCTCTCTCTCACTCTCTCCCTCCGTCCCTCCCTCTCTCTCCCCCTCTCTATCCGTCTCTCGTTCTTCTGAGAGATGCTTCGTAGACTCCAAACCAGCGGCATCGCCGGATCCGAGGCAGCGGAGGGCAATTCCTAGAGGGTTAGTCTGGCCTTGAGGGAGCGACTGGGTGTGGGGGCCCTGTGACTGACAGTCAGTGTGGGACCGGTGCCACTGGACCACATGGGTCAGGCTTGTGGAAACTCCCTGTTGTGCAGGAGTCAGCCCTTCCAGCCGTCAACAGCTGCAGACACGTAAGTGGCACCAAGGATGCTGGGTGGGTTCTGTCAGCCGTCCAGGAATTTGTATCTCAACCAAACTTGCTGATGTCTCTCTCCGCGTAGTAAGATCAGAGATACGGTACAGAGGTACAGATGTCGTAAGATTACCGGGAGGTTTCGTGTGACGGGAGTGTGCCGATTGGAAGTGTGTTGGGACAAGGGTGATTGGTGTGCATGCTGGTTCCACGGCCTCTTTTGAAGTAGTGAGTCGGTTTGCTGTTCCAACCAGATCCTCTTGGCCCCTTTGTTGGTGACAGCCTTAATATTGACAGTTCAAATGATACTGACTTCAAAGCATGTATGTGTATATGTATATTACCAAGAGATAGACTCTGAGAGACCATGGGGGTGGGTACACTGCACCTTCCAGTCTCTGTTGTCGAGCTCATCGCTGCCTTTGATATGGATATGTGTGCAAATTCGGCGAGCCTAAAAACGCGGCCGTTTGAAAGGGAACGAGCACAACCTTTTTTTTTTCTTGTCGCAACTCACCGGAACATTTGGAGCGTTCACTCATGGAAGCAAAATCCCTTTTCTGACCAGGACGACAAAAAGGGGCCAACCTGCTGACGGTCCCAACGTTGTTCGTCCCCGTCACACCTGCTGGTTGCCGTACCCGGTTTCCGAAGCAAACCTTTCCACTCTTCCGACTCAAGTTTTAGGATTTCGCCGCGTGTCCAGCACAACAGGCCCCCCCACCACTCTCCATCTACCATAACATTTTATTGGCGCTCTTGTAGGGCTAAGTGCCTCCCACTCAATAAAATTGCTGTCTAATATCCTTTTATTTTTCAGCTGTCTGTCATTAGGGCCTTGGGCTGTGGAGGTAATGGGTTTACATCTGTAAACCCTGCTCGGGGGCATTGACTCTGTCGTCCAGGAAACCACAGTGCACTCCCACAATCCCCTTCCATCTTCCACCGTCTCCCTCGATGCTCTGCAACTAATTAGGATGTAAACATTGTGTGGGTCTTTGTAGGCTAGCTAGTGCCTCAAATCATCCCGACCTGGAGAGACTAAAGTTAAGATAAGCGATTGCGTTACATAGATTTGATTCTCACGTTCTGAAATGCCAGAGTGTTTAGAGTGGAAAAGGGTCTTAGTGATATTCTCAGTGTATTCAACTTTTTTCAGTCAGGCTCCACTTTCAAAACTGTATTTTGAACTGTAATTCCAGACCCCTGATTTTGCTCTCATCAATCTCTAAGACATCCTACCCCTGCCTGCAATTTATCCCTGTGGAAATCTGAATTATTATGCCATTGATCTTGCAAAGATTCCCCAAAGGGTGACAGTGTTTGTAGAGTCAGGAAACATCATAAATGCGAATGAAATGATTCTGTCAGAGGTATGTGCCTTCCTCAAAGTGAACAAATGCTGCCTAATGTATCGTCAAGCCAAAGAGTTTCGTCTTTTTTGTTGTTGTCATTTAGCAGACGCTCTTATCCAGAGCGTCTTTCATTGCCTGAATGAGCAATTTATTCTTTTTGAGTAGCGTTCACATAAATCATTCGCTCACTTCAAGTGATTGCACTGAATGCTCAAATTGCTTCTCATACATGGGGATTGTTCCGGAATTTCTTCAAGGGAGGTAGTTGTTTGTATGACATTCACACAAATTATGTGATGACTGCAGTTATGCATTTGTGTTCTCATGCATTCCTTTTCCTAATTAGAGATTTTTTTAGATCACCAATAAAATTTAGTTTTTTTTAAATTTATCCTAAGTTACCCTTAAATGAAAATGCAAATAACATTTATTTCACAGACATAATTGATTCACAGACTAACACTGAATTCCAATGACAATATTAAGAAATAGAATTCTGCATCGAGCCATGGATGCCTCTCTCCTCACCCTCGGAGCCTCAAGCAATAGTCTTCTTATCTTAAGCATGCTTCATTGTATTTCTTTAAGTTTTTTAAACTGCTGAGTCATATGCTCAGTTTCCCCGCTGTCGACGTGACTCCAAGTCCAGTCTGAGTCATCTTAAGTCCTTTCACGGGACACAAGTTGTGAACAACAAGCACTGATGTCACAGCGATGACAAAGTAAACGTTTCGTGTAAATGCTTGTGTTAGGCATCAGGCCTGCTGTTTTCTTTGAATGCTTCCACTTCCAATACTGCAACAAAATAGGATCTGTCTCACAACCAACCCCTTTGATGGTTGCTAAATATGCCGTGACCGTTTTCTGTCAAATGACTGTTCCTGAATAGCATTCTTGCTAATGAAAAGGAAGCCTACTGTGTATAGGTCAACCAGAAAGCACAAGGAATATTGTTGACTGTGGCTTTTTTGTGAATGAATACAGCTGTTAGCAGGACCTCATGTTTGACACGGCACATGTTTATCAGTCGTTTCAGTAGAAATTAGACTTTGTTCTACAGTAGCTTGCTCAGAGGAAACCCCCCCATCTCCAATCCTCAGTGACCCCTGTGCTGAAACAGTATCTCTCAGTGGCACTTAAAGATCAATATTTCTCAGTGAGTGTGTGTGTGTGTGTGTGTGTGTGGGGGGGGGGGGGGGGGGTGAGAGAGAGGGAGAGAGAGAGAGGGAGAGCGAGAGAGACAGAGAGAGCAGGACAAGTAGAAGTCTGTTTTTGGAACCTGCAATTGTCGCGGGAGCAGGTGTAGATGACACTAGGGATAATCCCACAAGCACACACACAAGCACTCACTCTGCGACACACACACACACACAACCATAACCACACAGAGAGTACAAAGAGAGACTGGGGAGGCGTGGTTGGGTGGAGAGAAAGAGAGAGAGAGAGAGAGAGAGAGAGGGGGGAGGAGATTTTGCAGAGTGCATTTGAGAGAGAGAGAGACAATTGCCTGGATCATGTGTAGAAATGTGTAGGCTTGTTTACGCGGCGAGAGACTCTGTCTGGAGTGCCTGTGAAAGTCCGATCACATGGTAGAGATAGAGAGACAGGGTGAAGGACTGGGTTAAGAGAAGGACCCACTTAAACCAACAAGGGAGATAAAGAGATAAGGAGCGACTGGAGCCGAGGGAGTATGCTTCAGCAAGTCCTCACTGCACTCTTTCGTCTTTTCAGGGGCGGACGACAGGTGTTCCCGCCTCTCGAGGAGCAGGGTGTGTACTCGGACGCGTTGCAGGTAAGACTCCGCTCCCTCCGTTGGATCTGTGCCTCCTGTCTCTCTTAACGTTTCCACAACAGCGGAGACGACCGTGTTTTTCAGCCTGAACCCCCGTCCCCCCGTGTCCCTGGCACTTTGTAAACAACAGGGACCGGAGCAGGTCAGTTTGTGGATTCCCCCGGAGGGTCGTGACGTCTCTCTCCTCTGTCACGCTCAGCTGCTTTGCTCGCGGCCACCTGGAACTCGCAGGCAGCAAAC